>VWZW01006253.1:87026-143595 GCA_013397115.1 Edolisoma coerulescens
GGCGCGGCGTCCGGGAATGCGCCGCTGATCCTAAACAAGTTTGCCAGCCATGCTTTTCTCATGGCTCCCGCACAATGGCCCGTTTTCTGCCCACCTGCCGATTATGCTTAATTAGGCGAGGAGTTGATTAATTTGAGGTAATTGACAGCTAATTACAGGCCTGAGGGCTCATTAACTTGACGTCCTGTCTGAGGGAATCAGCTGGAGAGGGTCAGGTGATGTGCAGCCCCCCTCTGGTGCCTGCTTGCTGCCCACTTACCTGGGCGGCCCAGGGTGGGGACAAGTGAGGCTGCCCTGTGGGAGATGGGATGCTGGGGGCCAGGGCCACAGGGCGTCGGGAGGACAGACACCCCCAGAGGGGACGCAGCATGAGGGATGCTGCAGGGCCGGAGGGCTCCCTGTGGTGATAAAGCAGGAGGAGAGGATTTTGGAGATTGGTGATGGGCTGGGGGCTCGAAGACAAGAAGCCAAGCATGCAGGCAGGAGGGGAGAGAGATGTGTGTGGGGTGAAGACTCCCAAGGCTGCAGCTCCCTATGGGCTGGGCCATCAGCCCCTCACCATGCCCATGGTGCCAGCAGGGTGTCTGGGGTGATGGAGGGATGCCACAGGTCCATCACTTCTACAGGAGTCCAGAGCAGCTGCCGGCAGGCTGCAAGCACCCATGCTTGCTGTACTGCAAGGCATCATTAGTCACTTCATGTTTATCAGATAATACAACTACTGATTGAAAAAAGGGAATCTTTTTTCAATAAGACTTTTCTCAGTTGCTCTTTACTGCATGCAAATCATAGGACAGCAAGAGAGCTGTTTACCTAACATCCTATTGATCTCCCTCAACAGAGAATTCAGGCATGTCCTCTGGATTTACAAATGTATCCTTATCTCACCTTTCTCAAACTGGTGGGATCCCTGCATAGAGAGAGGCTAAATGACATAACCAAGGTTACATTGAAAATCTAAGCTGGATCCAGCTTTTTGAGCCCTGCACCCTGGGTCTTGACCATAAAACCATCTTCACCATTTTCTTCTGTGGATGCCGAAAGCTGAGTTGCAGAGAGATTTTCCAGCTTTTTGCCTCTGTCTGTGAGAAAGTCTTTACTTTCTCGCGGACACTGGCTGAAAGGCAGTTAAGAGTTTCTGTAAACTATCTTCCTTATCTTGCAGGTGCAGGTTGTTGTCATACTGACCAGAGAAATGTTTTTGAAGTGGGTCCTGTGGGATCTAACCAATCATTCTAAAGAGCTGGATGGTCAGGGACCAATGGCCTTGTGCCACTCTAGAGAACTAACATATAAACCAGTTTGTAAAATGAAATAAAGAGGCCTTTTCTTCTGGAACTGGAGTCAGTGTCGTTTCTCACCAATCCTGCTACAAGCAGCAACATTCTTCAAGCACAAGGCAGGTTACCTGAAGATGACTGACAGAGGTCTGGCCTTATGGCTAGTCTTCTCCTGGGGGACTGGAAGCTCAGAGGTCTGGGATATTCCTGGCAATGCTGATGAGAGGGGCAGAGGATACCTTTTTAAAAGGCTGATTATGTCAGAGAGGATGTGGCTGGGGAAATGTACTTGAAAGGTCACAAAGGTTTGTGATGGCTTCTTGTTGCTGTGGAAGGGCTCACCACCCTTAGACTCCATCTCATCTTCAGGAAGTCTTGCCACAGACATGATGGATGTAATGCCTGATTAATAAGCTTGGATCAGGGATTCAGTGGTAAGCCAGTACAGAAAGTGGCTGAGAGAAGGAATGCCATGCTGGTGAGCAGAATGACTACAGGACACAGTAATAGCTGGACTGTCTGAGCAGAAACAGGCTTCATAGCAAGGTACTTTGCACTGCTATGGGCAACGAAGGCTTGGATAGCAGAAATCGAAGGAATGGGATCTCCTGGCAAAATTGCAGATAACTCTTCTTCTGTGAGCATATGGAAGTCTGGTGAAGAATCTAAAAAATCATCATAAATCACAGTTTGACCTGACCACTGGGGCTCTTCAGCCAGAGGAAGCTGCATTGCAACTGAAGCCTTCTCAGACACCTCCCTTCATCCACTGGCATCATTCCTCTGCCTTATTTTGGCCTTACTTCTGCCTCTGGCTCCTCTGAAAGTGCTATGCCATCCTCACATTCTTGGTGTGATCAGAAAGGATGAAAAATGTGGGTGTCTCATCTGCATATTGCTGACAGTGGCATTTAGAAACCTGACTAAACAACTTGTTTTGATATCCTGTTATTACATTCCACAGCTAACTTGTACACTGCCCTTTATCCCTTTGAAATGTACTGATGTTTCATTTTCTAAGCTCTCTTGTTTAAATTTCATGGAGTTGGGTAAAGCTGACTGGTCTCTATGGCAATCATTATTTAATACCCTTCAATCATTTGTTCCTTCTTTCTACCCTAAACACACCCAGACTGGGTGATGATTCATGGTACAGAGGCCAAATGGACCCATGTGACAAATAAATTTTGCTCACTTGCTTAGAACCTCTCCCATGTCTGTCTCTTTCAGGAAAAGGTGTCCATAATTTAAGTTGCATTTGAGAGGAGAACACCCCAACAACTTTTATAGTGGCATTTATCATTTAAAACCTGGGAGAGGAGTTATTTGGAGGAGCCCAGACAGGTAGTTTTCGCTTTTTCTCTCTAAATCCATTGTTGAAATTGGCTAAACCTTGGCCATTTCTCATCTTGACTATTACAAGGCTGTTGCCTTCTAGTGTAAATACAAACACTGTACCTTGGTGCAATAATATCAAGCATTAGGCATAGCACTGGGTTACCTCCTCATGAATTTCTTCCTCTTTCCTGTGTTGACAGAGAGTTCATCAACAGTGATGAAAGAATCTCATAAACAGGGATACATTTAACCATATACATTTTCTATGAGCTCGCGTAATGTTATCATCAGCTTACAGATGGAGTACTAGGACCAAGGTAGATTAAGTGGTTGCCCCCATTTAACAGGATGTCTGAGGTAGATCCAGATAGGAAAAGTGCATTCTGCGTGTTTTAACTCACTGAACCTTTAGAGCTTTCTCTTGCTATAGAAAGCCTCATCCACCAAATGCCAGACTGTGATGCTGAGTTCCTTTTAGAAGAAGGAATGTTTCATAGGATCCATGACTCTTCTGAGGTCTGAGCTTTAAGAAAACTTCCTTTTTGATACTGAATATTTGCCTAAATTCCCAAGAAATATCTGGAAGCCAGAAGTCCCCCTCACCATCCCTGGAAGTGTTCCAAAAGCATGTAGATGTGGTGCTTCAGGATATGGTGGTAGACCTGTCAGAGTTACCTTAATGGTTGGATTCAATCTTAGAGGTCTTTTCCAATGTTCATGATTCTTGGTAACTGAGTCAAGAGCTCCCTCTGGAAATTGCTGAGTCCAGTCTTAGGGGGTTAGTTCTAGTAGCAGGAAATTTTACACAGCTGTAAAGCTCTGGGTAAGCAGCAAACAGATATGATCTTTGAGAGAGTGATAAATAGCCTCACTAGGATTACCATGCTGATGTAAGAATTGGGATAGCATAGGATCACTTCTTTGAGAGGTGTTTCCTCAGAGAAATCCACCCTATAACAGTATATTTTGAGTTAGGCTGATGTCACTTCAGCCAAGGAGACTGGTTATTGGTATACGTTCATGACAAGCTATTGGTATTTAAATACAATTCTCTTGGACATCCAGAATTCCATTAAATTTAGGCATACTCCTTTCTGTACTAAGTCTGTGCATGCTGGAGAAAAAAAAAAAGGAAAAGCATGTAATACCAGTAGTAGTAAAAATGCAAGTAATCCCTACACAAACTACACATAGCTTTCTAAGTAAGTTAGGAGAATGGAAATTATTGCTGTGATCAATGACAGGGTAACGTGTTTGAATTTAATTTACTTTTTATCTCAGAAGTTTTGGCTTTGGAATCCTCTTGTTCTTGGGAATCCAAAAAAGAGGAGGAGGTCTCAGCAAATTGTTTGTCCAAGGGAGGCAAGACTGCCATTTTGGAAAGCAGTCTGGACTTCCAGCAGGTTGGAGTGTTTTAGAAAGATGATTACCTAAGCAGTGGCAAGGGTGCTGTTGCTGAGGCCTGGGCCAGCACAAGATGTTGCATCAGCCATCGTGTGAAACAGTCACTTGTGTCACTGGATGAGAACTGTGACATGGCTTGTTCCTTCTGTGGTACCCTTTCCATTGCTTTCCTCTTTGGACACAGCTCAGGCCATTTCAGGAAGAAGAGCGCTAGATCTAAAACACTAAGATTTTCTTGACTACCTCTGTTCTTGTCCGATTTGGCAGACACAAGCGGTTGTTCAGCATTAACATTCCTGCACCACGTGTCCAGCCACAAAAGCCTACCTCATAACTGCATTTGCAGCTGAAGCTGTGTCTGAATCTGTCCACAGCACCATCTGTAATCTGTGACTTTTAAAAGAGTGACCTGCTGATTTTCCAATGTCTCAATTTCATTTGGGTATCTCTGCAGCATGAGATAGTACAACAGGCTGAGAGGACTGCTCTGAGCCTGAGGAGTAGGAATGGCCGGAGGGAGATCTTCTTAGGCCTGAGTTTTCTGAAATATTTCCAGTTCTTTTTCATACCTAAGAATTTCTTCTGCAACATATGGAGGGAGTGGCCACCAAAAATAAGCTCTTTCTATTGAGTCTGGCTCCAGAAACAATTTTTTTCCACATACACAGAGCCTGTGTGAAGTAGCTCAAGGTTATGATGCCAACAACAGAAGCTTGATGAAATCTTGCTTTAAAATCCATGTCATAACTACTACGTATATGGCCATGTTTGTACATCTGTATATTGGCACCTACTCTGCAAGGCTGGATGACAACTCTCCCAAAGCAATTAGAAGGCTGAATTTTAGGTCAAGATCCTGCTAAACAGCTTCAAAACCTAACAAATATCCATAGGCCATGGTTACACCAAGCAGGTCAACCTCTCAGTTCTGAAGTTCAAGGAAAGTTATTTTTCTGGTGCTGCCTATATAAGTGACATAGCTCCCAATCACCAGAAAACCAGCTTGTATTTTAAGCTTAAATGAGACCTCAGGATCAAAATTCTACCGTTCCAGCCCAAATGCAGTACATGATGCACAAATTTCTGATCCACATGCTTAACTTTATGTGCCTGAGAAGCCAGTTAGCAGAAGAGTGTACACAGGTGCACAGACTTTTTACATAATTTCAAACATCTTTCACCTTAAAGAGCTGTTAAGTAACTCTTCTCTATCAGTACCTGGGTTTCAGAAGAGAAGCTGCCTGATAGATTGCCTTGCTCAGGAGTAAGAGGGTTACTGTAATTATCTTGTTTGCAAGAAAAATAAGAACATTTATCTCATGTTAGGTTAGCAGAAGAAATAGCAATTGTGAAATTTATCATTAGCCCAAATGTATTTTTATTTTGCTGATGAATAAATGTTGAATGACTGACCTTTGTGCTAGTATTGTTCCCATTGTTTCTGTAGGAATTTTGTATTAAATTTTCCATTAAATGCTGGAATTTTTCAAGACATTTGACTGACCTAAATAAGAACAAACCACCTTATGTGTCCTGCATTTTAACATTTTGAGGTGAGAGAACCAAAAGCCATCAGTTTCCATGCTGTAGAAAATAAAGAATATTTTTGAACATTTAGCTTACATGACGCTATGTTCATGCACAGCAGTGTGATCTGTTGCAAACTTGTTTGAATTAAACTGAAGAGTCGCAAGGGAGATCTTATATCTAATTTGTTTGAACATGCAGCAAGGCAGTGTGAATCACAAGAATGAAAGAGAAGGAAACCTTTCTCTTATTAGATCAGCAAGTCTCCAGGAGTATTACTCTCCTGGAGTGCCCCAGAGCTATTGGTCACCTTGAAAAGAGTAAGAGACCAAGTGAATTCCTCCTTCCTAGAATCCATCTCTCTGTACATCCAAGTAAGAACCAAAAGTCCAGAGTGAAGAGGGCACTTTGGCAAATGTGGGACTGGCATGGGGGTATTGGATGAACAGCCATCCAACAGCACAAATCAGGCACAAGCAGCAAAAGGTTTGCCCCTGCACTGTCTTCTGACTAAGGCACTGACAGAACCTCCTGTAGATCTGGAGAAGTGACTCTGAGGAAAGAAGTACAGGGACAGCTGATTCTGAGCATCTGTCCATACCTTCTCCCAGCCAAAGGTATTTTGAAGTTGTGTAAGTGCTAGACATGAGAAGAAATCAGATACTCAGCCCTTGAAAGTACAGACACTGTTTACTTGGTAAAGCTCCAAGCTGGGATTTATAACCAGTGTGGTAGGACAGCTTCTCAGAATTTATAGGGGCTGACTATTTAGGCATTATTTTGATGACCAATCTTCAATCCAATGCTGAGACAAAATTAATTTACTGCTCTGATAATATAGTGTTCTTTTTGTTAGCTTCCCTCAATAATACTTATAGCTCACATATGTATACAAATATGTATGCAGCTTATTTGGATGCTGGTTTTATTTCATCTTAGTTTAAGACTTTTATGAACATTATAATAAAATCATGTACAAATGCCCTCCTGATACTTCTTCAGTAGGCAATAACAATTGACCAGAATGGATATTACGAGGCAAAAAGCCTGACTGGATTCACTTAAAAAGTCAATGATTTCCACACGTTTGTTTGTTTCACTGACAGCACATTTGGCTCATCAGCTATATAACACCCTGCCTGTACACTCAAATTTTCAGGACAAAAGGGACATCTATCCACTTGCTGCAAGGAAAATGACAAATGTTACTTTTTTGTCACGGACAATAATTTTTTTAAGTTACAAAAACTAGGAAGCTGCCTAGAGAAAAGGAATTGTGCTATTCATCATTAAAACAAAACAAAAAAGAAGCAAATTTGGAGGTCCCAGGAATATCTATTGCCAGTAAAATAATAGGATTTTAAAAAATGGGGAAAAAATCACTAACCACCTAGGGATAAGAAGACAAGCATCAGTACTAGGGATTTCTAAAGAACAAATTGTGCTGGAGAAACCTGATTACTTTTTAAAATAGAATTACAAAATTAGTGGATGATGGGAACATGATGGATTTGATACATTTGGATTTTAGTAAAGATTTGGTACATAAATCCTACTCAAAATTAATGCAAATGGGTTTGGCTGCACCACTAGATGAAATGAAAAATTGGCTGGAGACCCACAAATAAAGGATAATGATGCATTAAAAGGTATTGTGTTAGAGGGAGAGATCTCCCTCCCAGAGATCAGCAGTCAGCTCTGTCCTATTTAACACCTCTTTGACATGACACCTTCTGCCTGAAAATCAGGAAATTTTGTTAAGAGAGTGAAATATGGAAGGACATGAGGGATAGACCAGCTGAAAATGAAATGGCATCCCAGTAAAAATACAAGTATTGTCCAAACCATGGTATGAGGAGGTCCTTAGAAAACACCAGATGAGAATAACTGCAGCAGGAACCAATGAGATAGGAATTAGCTGTGTAGGACAGCAGAAAAACAGCTAAAGCATTTGAGTAATAGAGCTCCAATTCACCCCAGTATGGAAAGACCAGAAGGCTTTTGGAGTATCTTTGTTCCATATATGCCTTCAGTGAGGTCCCAGGCAGGTTTTGATGGTGTAGCTGGGAGGGCAGCTCCTGGAATTTCTCTTGCCACATGCTGGAGACAAAACTGCTGTAAGAGATCTTTCTCCCCAGAAACAACCAGTGGGAACACAGTGAAGTCAGCCTGATTTGGGAGGAGGGCTTTAAACAAATCCTCGTTCATTTTTGAGAAATTGTAAAACCAGGAAAGGAAATGGCAGTAAAGCAAATTAAAGGCATTAATAGCAGACATAAATCCCCATTTTCCTAATGTTTTCCCATTCTCTATCACTCTGTCCATTTGCAATTTCAGCTATTAATCATCTAGTCTTAGCATCCATCCACAGGTGTACATGGGTGTCCCAATTACTTTTGAACCTGTAGGCCAATTTCAGACAACGTTCCAGGTAGGTAATACATTTCTGTACATTTTATTACATTAATTGGCTAAGAAAGAAATCCAATTACTGCCCTCACTGAAGTGTGAGCGTATCTCCTGTAAGGCATCAGAGAATCCACACATGATACAGTCTCGAGAGACACATCCACAAGGAAAACCACACTTCCTTGGCTGGTGCCACTGCTCATGAAACTTTTGCTTTTCTCTGACCTCCTTCTTGCTGAAAACCACCACCTCTTCCTATTTGCTTTCCTCGTGTTTTGATTTTTTCACTCTTTTTCTTCTTATACTGCATTTATAAGTCTGCCTCCTTCACTCCTTTGCATTTGCTCCAACCTCCTGCCCATGCCTTGCTGTCTTTCAAAATGTACTTTTTTACCTATCTTGGTCTCCTGTCCTCTAAGTTCCTATTTCTAAGTCCCTAGTTCTTCTCACTTAACTGGTATTTTTCTTTCAGTCTTCCATATCACTTTATTTCCACCATCCTCTCCCACCAAAAAAACTTGCTAATAATATTTTGATACTTGCTAGTAAAACTCATGTAAACCTTACCCAGATGCATACACAAATGGGGTACACTAATATTTATTGCAGCAAATTCCTCCCTCTCCAAGTTATTGAAACTAGTAAGATAAATGATCTATCTTTTGCTAGAGAAAATAGTTTTAAGCTCCCTAGAGAGCTTCAGTGATCATTTTAATAATGTTCTGTGTTAAAGCAGGATCAGACCCACAGATCATCAAAGCAATAGTAAGATTTTCAACATGGCAAAATTAGGAAAATTACATTTTTCCCGCCCTGGTCAGTTGGCAAACATTTGGACTGAGCAAGTGTGGAATTACATGCAATCTGCAACATAGCACTTATACCCTCTGTGCATGAGCGTAAAAGGCTCAGCAAGGTCAGAATAAATGTTCTACATCAGTGAAGATGTTATAATTATTAGTAGGATCTCTGTAATGCTCATAGCTTTCTCCTAAATACGTGTGTACACCGTGCACACTGTGGCGATTAACAGCACTGTGAGAAACCTTCATTTTTAGTGTTTTATTTTTAAATTCTCAAATCTTTAACATTGCATAAAGTCACTTAAAAATTAAATTCATAGAATTGTCCTTACAGATCTTTAAAAAAATACTAAAATACCTGGTATTACACTGTATTTTATTGTTATTTAAATTTCTTATGCCTGCTGGTTGCTTAGGCATTTGCATTTTTATTTATTTCTTTACTTTAAAACCCACATCTATTTAATGAAACAACAAAGCAGATGGGAAGCAGTGGAGGGGCCACTCGACTGTGGCTAAGAAGTTACAGGGTTTGAACTGTGCTGGATAACCTCTAACAAGTCCCTTTACATCTTGATGTCTCCTTTTCTCCTCCTACTCTTTTACTGTTTCATCTGCTTATAACCTTGTGAGGACAGAGACCTTCACCATGTGTTTCTGTGATGCAGAGCACAATAGAGTTTTGATGCTTGCTGAGGTCACCATGAATTAAATGACTTTAGTAGTGCACTTGATAACTCAAACTGCTGAAGAGATGTCTTCGAAACACCACTCCAGCCCACAGGCCAGGTACCATTCAACTAGTGAGCGTTACATGAATGCCAGGAGAGCTCAGTGAAGGCCACAAGAAGCCATTGCACCCTTTCCCTCCATCTGCATATTTTCACCTGTCTTCACAATGTTCTTGAGCACCGCTAACCTGTATGATGGATGTTCTTTATCAGAATGCCATCCTCACAAGGACACAAAACCAACACTTTTTTTATGCTCAGTCGATCCTTATTTGCATTTGGAAGTCAGAAATTTGACATGGTATTATCAATACAGCAAGATGGCAGGCCAGTCAAATAGAGGTGTAACAAGCAGGGACACCAATACTTCCTTGGGCAAAGACACGGACGTAAGTTGGCAAAACCAGCAATGTGTCTTTTCTCCTGGTGTCTGCCAGTAAGGCCCAATCTCTTGAGGAAGGCCTGACATGGGAAGTGTCACCAACCCTTACACAGGGAGGCCACTTGGCTCCTGAGCTTTCAGAACACAAAAATGGAGATGGGTGTGATGGTCTTTAGTCTGCCTGTGATTTGTGGCTCCTCCTTAGGCCAAGACTGAAGGGCCTGGAAGACAAGTGGCCACACGGTGTAACAGGCAGCAGTTTTTCCTTTTCAGAAACTGTTCTGCTGTGGCACTGGAAAGCAGGGCAGATATAGGTTTCACTGAGCATCCACCAGAGAGCCTCAGCTCAGGTAGAGTGCTTATGTTCAGACCTTTCTCTCCGCCTCTTTCTATTCGTGAGGCAGCATAAAAGCTGCCAGCTCACTGGGGTAAGGCAGGAGCAATAAAGCTTTTTCCTTTCCTCTCTGGGTTTTAGTAAGAGGATTATGCATCTCCTCCTTCTAGAATAAACCTCTTTGCAGAGAAGATACTTCTCAAGCCCTCTTTGGAGATCAGGCTCCTAAGATTCAAGCCATCACAGCAGCCAGTAGGAAACGAACCCCAGTTAAAAGGGAAAGGCTTTTACAGCTCTGCAGGAGTGCAGAGCTTGGACATAGTGTACATGCTGCCATGGCAAAAGGGTCCTTGTTTGGTTCACAGCTATTGGAGACAGAAAAAATAAGGAGGCACAAGCACAGGACAGAGTTCAAGCTCCATCCAAGATGACAGGAAACTGTTGCTGGAGACCTGGGAGGACACAAATCCTCCTGCTGGAACAGCTTCACCACCGGGGACAAATAACCCAAGAAACTAAAGAGGGAACCTCTTGCAACTTTAACCCTTGACAAAGTATGTCTGAAAACAGTACCCAAGCACGCATGAGAGCATGCAATGAGTACACTGTTAAAAGAGAGAAAGCAAATTAAAAGCTTTAAGACATGCTTATATATTTTACTACATTTAGCCCAAATATACAAAGGACCTTTAGGATGACCATAACATCCAAATCAGACTTAATCATAATACATTCCCATAACTTTGGAAACATCAACCAGCAATTAATTTGTGCAAGTTACTCTGTTTACAGAACACCTATGTATTAAAATGAAAGTCTGCGTGACAAGTTAATAAAACTACTTACTTCCACTAAGTCTCCTCAGCACACACTATTCTTCCCTTCTGCTGAGGCCATCTCAGCTGCTGTGACACTACAGACCTGCTCTGGCTCCTGCTTTGTCTTCTGTCTCTCTCTACTCCCTCTGTAGTAGGTCACTCTCTGCTGTCACTCTCTTTACTCTCACTGTAGTAGTTTCAGGTTAATGGCACAAAAGTACACATTTTGGTTTTAGCATTTTCTGTGGTTCCTTTAGTCATCATCTTCAGCTACATTAACCTTTGTGCATCATTTCAATGTTGCCTAACTGCATTTTGGAGCAAAACAATCATCCTGATATGTATGTACATCTTGCTTTTCACCTCAGACCATAAGCATCCCATCCTCAACATCGAGCGGGATAGTCTGATTCACCTCCATGTCACCTCTCATCTTTCCAGCTTTCCTCTTCCTGGCCACACTGAAAGCTGTGATGATCACAACAACTCACAGGAGATTTATTTCTTGATGGCACCTGGAGGTCCTGGCAATTCCTCAGCTCTCTCTTTCCTACCCACTTTCCAGGGGCAGAAGCTGACACATTGTCCTCTATGTGGAGAGTCACTGGGGAGAAGGGGCAGCTGGAGCTTGATGTGCTGCTACTGCAGCATTATGTTCTTTCTATCTCTCTGTTGACCATTTTACTGGTTCTTCTGCGCTTTTGGATGGCTGATGGATGCATCATACTTAGCCCCCTTTCCGCGTGTACACACAGTGTTTGCCTGGCTTGCCCAGCAAGATGGTTGGGTTTTGGAAGCACCAGGTGCAGCTGCTGGGACCGCTGGTTGGAGAAACATTTGCCTCCTGAGCCCGTTAATTAGCACAGTAACGGTAACTGTGCTCCATTAGCCAACCCATGTGGTCAAGTCCCCTCTCCGTCCACCAACCTTGCCCTTAATGAGAGCTGGAAGGGGGACACTCACAAAACACTGCCTCAGAATAATATTCGGCTTTGTCCACGCCGGTAACGAGAGCTGACAGGATCACTACGTCCATTTCTCTTCTAATTAGCACACTTCCAGCTCGGCCTGAGCCAGCAGCCAGAGAAAAGCGATCGGACAACCGTACCGAATCACAAACACAAAGAGGCCCATTCCCCATAATTAGGTGAGACAATCCCTCAGTCTTTTCTCGGCTGGAGCTTGCCGGTAAGACTCTCGCTGTTTTGGTAAGTCCCAGCAACACAAGTTACACGTCTCCCCAGGACACTAATAAGCCCCTAATTGTCTTCCGCTTCACACGGCTCGTACCATAGGTCTGACTTGGGGGAATTCTTCTAACGAGCGGCAGCCAGCACTCCCTGCACCGCAGACGGACAGGGAGCCGCCTCTCGGGCACCGGCAGGAGAAAGGGGACAGGGAGAAACAGCCAGAAAAGCAATCCAGGCACTGGGGCCCAGCTACGTGGCACGGGGCCGGTGGCTGGGCGTCAGCCACACGGTGCTGGGGACATGGGCCTTCTCCATCCTTTCTCCATTTCCACCATCTACCTGCATGGTGGAAACCTGAGTTCAACTCTCTAGAGTGTCTTATCCTCTGTCATCTCCAGCGGTACACAGGTCCTTGTGCTTCCATGCAGAAATGCACCATCAAAATCAAACATCTGACTGAAAAGATTTGTCTCAAGTCTCTGCTAAGGCTTGCTGGGGGCTGCCCTTAGAGACATGCTGCACCTGGCATGTGCTTTTCTCCAGCAAGGCCCTGCCATGGGTCTGCCCCAGAGTTTGGGCTGGGAAGGAGCATGTGTGTAAACAAAACCCTGTCAGTTCTTGTGTAAGGGAATTTGTGCTGGGTCTCACAGGACAGGTTTCCTAAGATTCTCACAAAATTATTAAAAACATGAGTTGTGAGGTGGGTAGGAGACTGCACCTCAAGCTCTCTTATCAAAACAAGGCGAAGAAAGACACATAGTCCCTTTAATTTTCAATCTGACACTTTCTTCAGAAACTATCATCAACCAAATAGTTTCCAGCAAAACATTTTCCCTAATTTTTGATTACAAGCTCATATTGAGCAAAATATCACAGCTGATCCTGTTAAGGATACTCGTGGCCTGCAGACACATTTGACTCCTGTGCAGCTGATTACAAACTGATCCCTTCTGCAAATCAGAGCTCACCCTGATTCCTCCCACAATGGGCCTCAACAGAAGCAATTTGTCCCGTTTTTACATGTGTTATTTGGCTTCAGTGTGCAAAGCAGGAGGAAAAACCTAAGACAGGGTGACAAGCTGATCCATGCAGAGTACAAGAGAAAGACAAGTGCCACTGCTTTCCCTGAAAGGTAATTTGGGATAATCAATATACATATATATATATAAATAAATTAAAATTAGCTATAACTAACAAATTACTTTAATACAGAGAGAGGAAAACAAACTGAAGGCCACAGAACCAGGCAGCCTGAGCATCTGTGCCCACTTGGCACAGATGCTGGTCTCCTGTACCTCGTTCTCATGTAGCTGGTGAGCTCTCTTCCTGCCTTTTCATACATAGCCTGCTGCATTTAGGGCTATCGTAGTAAGTGGAAGATAGCAAATGGCAAATTTCTGCTGCTTCAAAGTTAGCTTAAAATTTTGTGATTATGAAGAAAATGGTGCCTGGTATTTTTGAGCGGGAAATCCTCCCTCGCATGTTAAGTGTCTACAAGCACAAAATTTAATTACCCTATATTATTATGCCTACTCATCAGCTATGGGCCACAGAGCCAGCCTTTCAAGTGATACAGAACCAAGTCAAGTACTTTGTCCTCACAGAGATCTGGTCAATAAATAAGGTGCAAGGTCATTCTTATTACCCATTTTTTCTACTAGCAATTAAGTAAGGGCTTTCAAGCTCAGCCCTCTTCCTCTTTTCTGTTCCTTACTGAGGTGTCTATAACAGAGACAGGCAGGGAGCGTTCTGGCTTCACTGGTCACTGATCTGTATTATAGGAATCAGCAGGCAGGGCAGAGGTCAACCACACAAACCCAACAAGAAAACGCCTATTCTGTACACTCAGCTGCCTGGAGTCAGTCATCCTCCTCAAAGAGGCATGACAGAAAAGGTCAAGTCTAAAAACCCGCAGTTTCAGTGGATGATGAAGTCAAAATGTGAAGGGATCCTGCCATGCTGAAAATCTAGCACAATCTAAATAAAACTGGCATTGTTGCACATATTCTATGCTGAACGTGGATTACACTCTCTAGCAACTGGATCAGTCTGGATGTCTGGCTACTTAACCTTTTAGCTATCGTTATGTGGACTTTATGATTGGCCACAATGATTTGATTTGAGTTTGGGATATTGCATTTCACATTCACATTTCCTGAAAGAAACTCAAAACACTGATGTAAAGATTGGCTTGCAGAAATAACGTGTTTCTAGAATAGGTTTGATTCCAAGAATCGCAGCATTATGTAAAACCAAAAGGATCCAGTCTTTTTAATTTCCTTTTCCTTGATTTTCTTTGTCTCTCTTTTTAGATTTTTTTTTCTCTTGTCTTGCCTTCTGAAATATTAAGGTGCATCTCTTATCAGGGCAATGCATATTTGGCATCACACATGCATACCCTTTGGATGTATCTAGCACCCTTGCTGATGTATATGCTGGGATGTGCACACAGGAGTGGGTGTGGGTTTTGGTATTTCTGTGGTGGGAAGGTTTTGCTATAGTGATAACAGAAATGTGTTTACAACATTTGCATTTGTTCTTCTAATCATTTTTATCCAGCTCAGAGTTGTTGCTCCATGGGAAGTTTCTGTCCAACTATAATTTTCCTGGGCTGAAGATACAGAGAGAACTTCCTAAAAAATTGTCTTTCAATGAATTATCATCTTCTACTAAAGATTATTTAATGACTTCTTCCAAAGTGTCAGTACAGACTGGCATATGAAGATGGGGGTACAACACTAAGAAGTGAGGATTATTTTCATGCTATATCAAGTTTGCATGCCGTGTTCAGATAGTTCACTCAAAGATGTGACATATTTCCCTACCACAAGTACCCTTGTTGCCTGAGGTTCTTACTTTGGAGAAACTCAAATGTGAGGATGCTTTAAGTGCTTCTCTCGAGATTGTATCCCTGGTGTTTTTGAATGCCTGCTGGTTCTAGGGGAGTGTAGGCATCATTGTGGACTTCCTGCAACAGTAATTTGCAAGTTGTCTCTTTCTTTTGATTGCATATATCTAAAAATGTATATGAGTTTAGAAGTACTACAGAAATGTTTATGAGAAGTTACTGAACTTGTGGGAGGCCAGGAGTCCAGGATTTCAGATCATGTGACAAAGATGAAATTTACTTTTTTCACATACTGCATAGGCTGATGATGGAATTTCCAGGTGTCAATTCATCAGCATGGAATCACTGTCATTGTGATTTGGAAAAATTGCTCTTTGCCCAGCACTAGTTAGTGTAGGTGAAGTGGATGAGATCAGCTGCAGATCTAGCTGATGATCCTGTTCTTAGAGATACTCAAAACAGGATTTAGGCCCCAATGCTGTGAAAGAAAACAGCAGAGTAACAAAATACAAGCTGTAATTAGGATGTACACACTTCACAGTATGCTTGCACTATGAGAACTCTGCAATTTTGATTATGCCAGCTCAGGCTGGCATAGAAGACCGACAACTGAACATTGTGAACACAAGGAAGGTGAACATAACCATGGAACAAAAACCATAGTAGAACCTAAAAAATCATGAATAGTGCACAGACAGCAAAGAAGAAAATATCCAAACAACTGTTCCTGACAATAAAAGAAATGAAAGGTTCAAAATGGAATTATCAGGTAAGCAGATTGAAAACAACTTCCCCCCCTAACTTTTTTAAAATTTATTTATTATTTTTAACCTTTCTTTGTATAACTGAATTATGGAACTCACAGTCCTGGGACATTTTTCAGGTCCAAAGTACAGACAAATTCGGACAAAAAAAAAATTATAGAGGGTAGGGTCTACTGTGGACCAGATTCAACTAAAACAGATTGCTGGACGCTGTGTAGGCTACCCTAACGCAAAATCACTGTGTAAGCCTTTTGTTTATATCCTTCCCTATCCTTCTACAACTGTTTATAAGCAAAGAGAAGATTACAGATAAGACGGGCTTGTGATTTGACTTGTAATAGCACCCTACATTTTTACATAACATAAAAATCAGTAAAACCAGAATAAGGTTCAAACATTACCTCCACGATGGATTAGTCAGTTTTCACTAATCTGTCATTTCTAGGTGTTTTGTTGAGGGAAATATGAAGCAAAGTTGAGAACTGTGAGTTACAAGACTGTTACAAAATTATTAATTTTGTAATGGCAAAACACTGAGTTAAATGGAATATCATGTTATTCAATTGCCAGTGCATGTAGACTTTTATTTTGATAATGATTAACAAAACAAACAAGAATTTCTTCTCAGTTGGATTAGATAGCAAAGCATTTGATAGTCCAGGACTGAAGTGAAGAGCCTTTATAACTGAATGTACGTAACACTGGCATTTAAAAGGAACCAAATAAATATTGAGTTTACTTCCAAGAAACTCACAGTAACATCTAATATACCAATACATGAAAACACTTTATAAAACAATGCATCAGCTTGATTCATATTACGAAATCTTGATTTTTTTACACTCTTCATTCCCATCAGTAACAAAAAGTCACTCGGATTTTCTTGTATAGATAACTGCATGGATGTCAGGAAGGATAGCATTGAAAGAAAAAATAGAGTTCAAAAGGGTATGAAAACCCTTAGTAGCATTTGGATATTGACAAATATTTATTTACTGATGGGAATGGAACATCCACAGGCCAAACCCTGAGGTGGTGGCACGCAGATAAGCGAAGAAGAGCCTGAGGAATAGTATTGCCTAAGTGGCCAAGCAAAAGCTTTAGCATCTCAGAGGGCTATTCTGGAAACCCAGGCAAACCTCTGAGGTTTGCATTTGCATATTATTAAACCAAAAAGCAATAACAGACAGAAAAAAAATCTCTGGCTAACACACAAAAATACATATAAATATTGCCAATAAAAAAATAACATCACTGACTCATCTCTACAGACAGTAAGTACAAAACCAAAAAATACCACAATTCTAAAGCATATGTTAATGGCTGCCCTATAGAAGATAAGTACTGTGTATGATAAAAGGAGAATTTTCTTCTTTTTTTTTTTTTTTTAAAACATATGTATGTTACTAAAAACTACCTACAGTTTGAAATTCCTTACTGCACATATAAGAAAATACACATATACTTCCAGGACAGGCTTTCATATATTTTCCTATATCCTCCTTTCAGATCTCAATTCCTTATTGTGTTGGACCAAGAAACCTCTATAAAATGCATGAACTCATACTGGTGACACAGATGGAGTATCCCATTTTGTCATATATGTGTACATATATTACATATATAGTATACAAACTTAAATTTGCATTCCAAATGTATAATTCAATGCTTAAAGCTACATCAACATCAGTTTGCACCACTGGGTTTTTTTCTGTTCCTGAACTACTACTTTCAGCTTCTCTTCTCATTCATCTGTCTTAATTCTCATGTTCTCAAGGGATGGAGCTCCTGTTGAGCTCAGCCCTGCATAAACTGTGAAGGACAGAAATAACTCTGTTAAGTTTTAAGTCAGGCTCCTGACATTTCTAAATTTGTGCAGAGTCTTTCCAGGATATGGGATTTAACTACTTAAACTTAGTTAACAGGAGCTGTCCAAAACAAGCCTAATTCTAGCTGGCAATAACCAAAACCACAGACTGCAAACCAAAGGGTCGCCAACAATTTAGTAAAAACTCAGAAGTCTATTTGATTAAAAAAATCTCCCCCTCTTTATTGCACATGCACCCCAAAAGAGTCTCCTTTCTCCGCAAAGCCAGAAAAATGCAGTGCTGTGAGGACAGCCTGTTATATGTACTATTTGCAAATAATTTCTCCTCTCATATGTGACTACAGCCTGAGAAATGACAAGTTTTGAAAAGCCTGCAAGGTAAAAATAACATTTCTAAATAGAAAACCCCCTACGCTATTTTTCCAATGTTTCAACATTATGTTGTACCCTAAAAAAGAACATAATTTACTAATGTTTAAAATGTTGTTTTCTAGGAAAAGGAAAGAAGATGGAATGAAAAACATTATTCTCTTAAATAAAACAAAAAGTCTGAACATGCTCTATACCTCTTCCAAGGGGTGAATATGTAGAAGTGCATGAACAGAAGAAAAAGGCATTAAACTGTAAGAACAGTGTGCTGAAGCTGAAAGGGAGCAGCTCACAGAAGTTTCTATCATAAAAATTCTGGTTTTGTAGGAGAAGAAAATTTTGAGGTGCTGGTTTATAAGCAATTAAAAATACCACAAAATGTTATTTTCAGAAATGTTGAGATCTTGTATAGGCAGACCATCCTCACAATGTGGCTAACAATCCTGTTGCTACTTCTTGGAGTGATAACTGAAAACATTACCATCTTTCAACTTTATAACTCCTTCCAGTTTCTAGCTCTGCAAGAAGCAAAGAATTGCAGAGGACTGACAAAGCTGTTTCTTTGTGTACTGGCCAAAGCTTCTGTGAGGACATCTTTAAGGACACAGTTAACACTTCTTACTCCCCGTGGTCTGTTAGTTTCAATTTCACTTAGAGAACCACTTAGCAGTGAAACAAAGCTCCTGGCACACCAGAGGTCTGGAGGTCTTCCTCGGAGTACCAGACGTGCTTCTCTGAAGGCAGTGAGCTGCTGGAATCTAATGCAGAGACTGCACTCGGCTTCGACTACACTAAAAGCATGTGCTCCTGCTGAACCAGCGCTCTTGGTCAAGCCACACCCCAAGCTATGCCCAAATCCTTCAGCACAGGAGTCGCACACAGGAAATCAATGCATCTAAGACAAAAGACACACAAAAGGGTCATGGCCTCGTGATGGACACTGGCCAGCATCAGATCTGCTGTGTACCTCAAACAGGCTGCCCCTGAGAGCAGCTGAATAAGGACACTGGCTGTTCACTTTGAACTGCTGATTGAAACAGGTAACTGTGTCACAGCATGCCAGGGCCAAGTCCTCCTGTTGGACATCTATGGTCAGATGAAGTCCAAATTCCAGTGCAACCAACTGCAGTCCTTGTGACCTGTGCATATTGTACATTTTCCCCTGTAAAGAGATGAGCTTTGGAAGCAAAAGGAGATGTTTGCTTCTGAAGGTCTAGAGCAAGAGCTTTGTTCTTCTTAGATGTTCTGGGCTTCATCTGGATCTGCAGTACATAAAATTACCTGGTTGGGGTATTTTCGTCCAAACTCTAGATGCAGCTACTTTTTGGGTTTCTCTAGGATGTTCAGGAATTTCCCTCGAGTCATTTCTCTAGCTGAAATCACAAGGGAGAAAAAAGAAATCAATATTTTTTCAAAAGCCAAGAAACTCAAACAGTTGTATAATTTGTATAATTGTATAACATAATCTAACCATAGGATAAGAAATTCATTTAGATTTGTGCTTGTACCCAAACTAAGAATTATTTTATTTATCTATAAAAGTGTAAAATAAATAAAACTGCATTTCAGCTTGAATTCCTGACATCCTACAAATGCAGGCAGGGTCTGGAATCTTCTGAACTCAGCAATAATTCCCACAGGCTGTCTCATTACATGCAATCTATGCTTTCTATTCCTACTGCATTATGCTCTTGCAGCACCTCCTTTTCTCTGTACTATCCATCTCTGAATGGTGAAATCCAAATCTCCATCACTCTGTCTCAGCACAATTGTTCCTGTATGTTATAATCTGTCAGAGATTATGGAACTCTCTCTCCGTTTCAGGATTATTGGTCCCTGGATGATGTGGTCTTCAACAGAAATTAGGCAGCATTTTCTCTCTCTCAGCAGTGTCAGTCCCTGGATGCTGTAATATAATGGGGTTTATATTCCTTCAATGCAGTTCATCTATGGATAGGGTAATAAAGTAAATTTTATAGAGCTTTGGTCTTCTCTTTCTCTCTGCATTGTCAGTCCTTCAATGTTTAATACAGCAAGGCAAGGCTTATATGTCTCTCTCTCACTCTCGGTACCATCAATCTCTGGTAGCTGTACTACAGCAGGGTTTACACAGCCACTTTTCTGCATGAGACATTTCTGACTTGAGAACCCATAAGCTCACAAGCTGGCAGAGCAGCCCTAATGCTATTCTTGCCTTGCAATAACAATACAATGCATCAAAGACAACACCATTAGCAACTGAGGCCTGGAGAAAGACAATCTTCCCACTGGTGCCCCCCCATTTCTTTTCAGTAAAGGTGTAAGCTTTGTGTTGGACTGGCAGGCATCAAAACATGGAGGGAGGAATTATTTGCAGGAATGCTGAAAGCAGGCATGTTTACCATACCTAGCCTCAAAGACAATCTAGAAGGAGATAGGAATTAATTTTCTATTTTATCCATTTGATTTCTGACTTCTCTACTGGGACAAACATCAGAAATTAAAGTTAGCGTAAAAACTGGAGGTGGGTTTGTTGTTGATGTTGGGTTTTCTTTTGACATTACTGATTATCTGTCAGAAGAGAACTAAAATATAATAAAAATGTTCAGCTTACAAGTGTGCACTCAGATAAAGATATTTTGTTATTGTTTAAAAATAACGAATTTTAAATAAAAGTTAGAATTTGTGTCTTAAAGCCTCTTCTTTAAATTATTACATTCTAATTTGTTTACAGAAAATTTTATCATAGCCTATTGTCATCAGCAAAATCCCTATCAGTATGTAACAGACAGGTTACATACTTTTACATACAATTAATTGTATGTAAAAGTATGTAACCTGTCTGTTACATACTGATACTTGTAGGCTGCAAAGTCCACTGTCCTGAGAGGAAAATGCTTCAGACTGGCTGCAGGTTCAAGCAGATCACTGCACTACCTCTTTGCCTCATGCCTCCAGCTGTGAGTTATATCACCTGGGATCCTGCTTCTGATTCACAGCCTGAACTACCACAAAAGTACTAATTTGTATCTCTAGCTCCCCAACCCCAAGATAACTTGTATGTTTTAAGTGCTGCTGAAGTGACACAGGGATAGAAGGTGCTGCAGAAGAACAGAATGGATTGGTATTTTGTCAGGAACTAAGTTGTTATGCACAAAGAACATAACTAAATAAAACGGAAAGATTTTAAAAATTTCAGCTTGGAATAGATTCTTAGCACTTAGTTCTTTGACACCTCCCTGCCTTGCTCCAACAATAGCACATGGTTTTAAAACACTCTTAACAGAGAAAAGCACAAAGCCAAACTGTAGTTGATAAACTGGAAAGTTTTCCAGAGTACAAGTCCAATACAGGAGATATACGAATGCATGACAGTTCTGTTCCCCCCAAAAAGGGCTGCACCCTATAAATCAGGCAGAGAGCATAGACTCCTTCTGTGCGCTGAGTGAAATTACTGTGGGTTGGAGGTTGCTCCAGAGCACGTGCCTGCCTGTTCACTTGTCATCGGAGATGTTAACATTTCTGATTAATTCACAGACCTCTCATTTTATTCTTCATTCCTTTATCCTTGCTATCCTGTTCTGCTGCAGCTTAAAGATTCTTACCGACCTGCTACAATAATCACCACCCGCTTCCCCCCCCAACCTGGTGAAATTGTTTAGTGATGCCAACCGCGCTTTTAATTTGCAAGACATCAGACACAGAGGTAATTTATACCAACATCTGTTCATTTTTGACTTCTGAAACAAACTCGCACATGCTGCTACAAAATCCCATTAGGAGCAGGAGACAGCCTTCTGCTATTCTGTATTCCTCGTCTCCTCACAGACTCAGGCTTGTACCAGGGCTTTATTTTTAAAGATATGATACCAAACTGAGAAAGAAAAAGGACCTTATATCTTTGTAAATGTATGAAAATGGCCAGTAAGAAACATCCATATTTGACAGAAAAATCACAGCTAAACTAAGGGCAAGTTTCCACAACCATTAACAATCTTTTCTTCCCTGCTTCAGCTGCTTCCCTCATCTGCCCGAGAACCACAGTTCAATGTATTCCTGGTAAACATAGGCCAAATTTTTATTACACGGTACTGCGTTCAAACATCTTGGCTATTCCTTCACCTTTGTTTCTCTTTAATCTGCACTGGAGCATGAATTGATGGATTTTGCACAGTAAAAGGCTCTAATATTAAACTGACTTCTCTGCTCAGTATTGCTTCTGAGAAATGAATTCTTAATAATAGGAATATCAGTTCCATTGGGGTCTTATGGAGCTTTCTGGAGTGAGGGAAGAGCTTGTGAATGAAGAAACCATCACCCACATTCCAAATACGATTGAAGGCTAAGAGAGATGGTAAAACCAGCTTTAAGCAACTACCCAAGGGACCAGCAGAAGCCATTTGAATAGTAGATAGAGGTGGATTTTTTAATTAAAAGGTTGGACAAAACTATAGTGAAAACCTCAGGGATTTTTTCTTTACAATGGTTGTTTAAACTACGGACTTCAAGGGAAGAAAGGGTTTGAGCACAGGTTTCATTGTACCAGCAAACACACACTACAGAGGCTGCGCAGCACGAAACAGAAACATGAATCTGCATGACAAGTCACGATTTACAACCCTGCCTATGCTGTGCATCTACTACAATAGAAAAATCAACAATGGATACCATTGCAATATCTTGGGTACAAATTAACCTCACCTACTAGGGAGGAAGAAGACACTGAACTCCACAGAAAAAAACACTTTAAGATGACATCAGCACTGGTTGCACTGGAAGCAGTGCTTGAATAAACTCTTTCAGATAAATGTATTGAAAAATGGTATCAGGCTATTATAATTAACAGAGAATGCTGTACTGTAGGAATTAAGTTTACTGCCTGGCAAGAATTACCAAGCAGATCTCAAGAACAGGTACTGGGTAGGAAAGGCTGAAAGGAGGGGGAGACATTTTTACTTGATAGGGGAACAGAATAAGGTTTAATATAATCTCCTCTTTAGAACTTCAATCCCTCAATCCCACATTTAGCCTTGTTGCCTCAGGCTCCGTTTTTACTACAATTGTCCCCAAGCTGCCTCTCTAAAGTAAATTTTGTAGTTGCTGGTTGAAAAGATTCAGTAGTACAGATTGATTTCCTACAAGTGAGGAGATGAGGGATTACCAAAAGCAGTCCTGGTTAACAAGATTGGGTGCAGAATCTCCTGCTAGAGCAGCCCACTCTGCCAGTGCTTTGCATCCTTTCACTATGACATATGGGTTTCATTACACAAAGATTTTCCTGATTTTAACTTGGAGGCGATTACATTGGAAACTCAGAGCTATCTTTACATCTGTAGCAATTTAAAGGTTAAGTAACTTTTAATCAAATGACAAAGACTCATAATGTTTTTTCCTCGATTGAAAATGAAAACTGCTGTTCCGGATATTCCTTCCAGTGACAATTTAATTAGAAAAAACCACTGCACTGGAGATTGGGGTCCAGCCTGATTGCTCCCCATAAAAAGCCTTCTCACACATATGACAGCACAGGACATACTGTGTCATAAGGTCTGGATAGCCAGGAAATAATGGAAGGATTTACTGCTTTAAAATCAGCAAGGAAAACAGTGATTTATACTTACATAAGCAACTTTCATCCAGGAGAATCCCTAAGCAACACACATACATGCACACTTTTTAAACATAATATACACTTAAATATATCCACAACACACTTGGGGATAAAGTCTATGGAAAAGATATATGTGACAAACTGTATTTATCACACATTCATCATGAACATTATACCTTCACTACTTACTGCTTCTGGGCTTACCTAAAAATCTCAAAACAAAGCTTGCGAATATCTTCAAATTATAGATACTTTAATACGAAGTCACTTGCTAAAGAAGCACTTCTTAGCTTTTCTCCCAGATGTACAACTTACGGGACAAATTTGACTGTGATCCTTCTCTGACCTGAAAATATAGCTTTGCTGAAATCTAAAGGTCCTGCTACTAATAAAACCCAGAAATACAATTAATGTTTTTAGCTCTGAAATGTCTTTCAGTGTCACATTTTGAATGCTACATTCTTGCCTACAAAAAGGTTATCTTAGGCACTGTTATACTTTGTTAGCTTATCAGTTATTCCTCCCATTCAGTTGTATTTATGGTAACTAAAGAACTTGGTTTTCAGCATGGAAAGATTCCTTTAGAGTACCAATCATGCACTCTCAAACTACTGCTGTGTCCTTGGACTACATAGAAAACAAAACTAGAAAGGTTTATTTCTGAAGCACTGTCAGTGGAAATTACCATTTTAGGTCAAAGAACATGAATTGCAGAAAGACAGCAGAACACTTCTCTGGTTTTTAACCTTCTATCACAAGAGTCTGTTGCATCAGAAATTATTTCTTACGTGCTGAGATAGAATGTTAGGATAAGAAGACACAATGATTCTTTTTCTTAGTTGGCAGGGCATAAAAAAGGCCTAGAGGAATTTGCCTGTGAGCGACTGTGGGAGTTTTGCTTGACTGAACTTACGAAAGCCAATTGCAAAGTCACATCTTTTAGTTGCACTCAACTAATATTGCATGTGGAAGAAAAATAAAAAAATAAGTCAGGGGATGAGGGTTGAAGGCAAAAAGATAATTTAAAATCAGCAAAACTATTTAAGATTGACACTATTACTGAACAGCCCTCAAAGAAAAAAGAGGCATATGACAGACAAGACCAAGAGAATATTATTACCCAGACAACATAATCTGAACTTCTGTCAGAGAGATGGAAACTGGGCCATGCAGATATATCTCAAACCAGACCCCCAAAATCCTATCACCACCTGGCACCAGCTCACTCCTCTTTCTTCACAGAAAGAGCTCCTATTACTACTCTGCTATCTGCTGTGTACTTCCTAATATAAGTGTCAAATGAGCTCTACTTGAAGACTGTTGGCCTTTGACAAATACTTACCAGTGAATGCTACCCCAAGCCCAATTTCAGCGAGAGCTGAACAGCCACCTCAGGAGAGCAGTGGCTAGTGAAAACAAGGTTAGTCACCTTCACTGGAGGCACAACTGGCACATGCAGACACTCCAAGCTGTGCTTCAGGAACTGTTACACTGACACTGAAGACCACTGCAATCACCTAACGCTCCTGAAACACATTCCTCAGGTAAGATGACAGAATCAGCATAAACCTCCAGGTGGAATAAACTTGCATTACCATGGCATCTCTCAGTAATCAATATCAAAGCACTTGCAGAGTTTATCAAGCCTTACAATATTCTTAAAACATACAGTGGTTTAATTACCACCTTACAGACGGGATCACAGCCTCAGTACAGATTGTTGTGTTTTCACCCCAGCCAGCAACCAAGCCCCATGCAGCCGTTCACTCGCTCCCTCACCAGCAGAATTGGGGAGAGAATCAGAACTGTAAAAGCTGGAAAACTTGTGGGTTGACATAAAGACAATTTAACAGAGAAAGCAAAGCAAAACAAGGAATTGATTCACTGCTTCCCATGGCAGGCAGGTGTTCAGCCATCTCCAGGAGAGCAGGGCCCCGTCACACATAATGGTGACTTGGGAAGACAAACACCATCACTCTGATTATCCCTCCCCTCCTCCTTTTCCTCCCCACTTTATATACTGAGCATGATGTCATGTGGTCTGGAATATCCCTTTGGTCAGTTTGGATCACCTGTCCCAGCTGTGCCTCCTCCCAACATGTACCTCATGCCAGCGTGGCAGTATGGGAAGCAGAAAAGGCCTTGGCTCTGTGTAAGCCCTGCTCAGCAATAACAAAAACACCTCTCTATTATCAACCTGTGTTCAGCACAAATCCAAAACACAGCCCCATACCAGCCACTGTGAAGAAAATTAACTCTACCCCAGCCAAAACCAGCACAAGATGTATGCTAAAGGAGTCAGCAACTGTGCTAGAATTCAGGCTCTAAAAGATGAGCTCTGTCATGTCTTGCTGCAGCATTTTTAAATAGTAACACCCTCTTGGTACAAAACATCACCGTCCTTCCCTTGGTGAATGAGACAGCAGAATGTGCGCTTATGTCAGCTGTACTTCACAGTCTGGCATGGCTTGTTTTGAAATGCCAGAGAAGGTGAAAGCTTGCACAAGGCCAGGCTGTGAATCGGAGCAGGTGAGGCACAAGGACTGCTCCTCCCAGTGTGCTATGAGAACAGTCCTCTCTGACAGAAAAGTGGGAAATAGCTGAGATTGATAAAGTTTTAAACCAATGAAACAGTTTAGTAAGTGTCTTAAGGTTACAGCCTTAAGAATTGTAATCAAATACCTAATGCTTTCCTGAATTATGAAATCCTCACGTGACCTCTTTCCACCTTGTTTTTCTCCACACATAGTAGCCATGTTTTATCTTATACCTGATAAGAGATCTCAGAGATCGTTCAGGATTATCCAGCACAGTGATAACAGATCTGCTGCAGATTAATAAATCCTCAAAAATGTTATTGCTGCTATCAATAAATACTAAAATTATATCTGCTCTAAGAAAAATTAGATTCCTTCTCTGCAGAATAATTTACCTTGTTCTCCTAATCAGATTTCCCTGCCTTGCAAGGAGGTTACCATTCTGTTTGCATTCATTTGCAAACTATGATGTTCAGAGAGCTTCGAATGCTGAAACCACAAACAGTATTCATTCATGTACAGATAAACAAGTCAATGAAAACACTTGAAGCAGGGGGCAAAGATGACCCTGCCAGTGACCAGGGAGCTACTAAACTTATGTTCCAGGCCACAGATACTAGGATGTGCAGGTATTTTGTCCTGAGTGACCCCCATTTGACAGTAAACTCTTACAGTACCTCCCAATTCTAGGAGCTGCCTGCAGCCAGTATCCTGTAGGGCCAAAGATCTGATCCCTCTGACCCCCAAAGCAGGGAAAGAGTTACATCTTCGCTCTGCAAAGCCAATAAAAACCTCTTGATTATAATTTAGATAAGAGCCACTGGATTGAATAATAATGTCTGAAACTCCCCTGGCTGTTTCACCTTGAGACGTCCATCACTGGGTTAAACATGATGCTAATTGCATTTGGATTGATTAATTTCTCTCACTCCTGTCTATTCGAATAATGCTTAACAAAATAATCACAGCACCCAGAGCCAAATCTTCTCCGTCAAAGGAATGAAGCCATCAGAACCAGCAGAGATGAAAGAAATGAAGATGACCCGTAATTACTGCTACGGTGATATCATTACCATATTACAGAAAATGAGTGTACGTGCGGGGAGCGGGGGCTGCGATTATTATTTATTTTTTAATGGAACATCACATCCCAAGAATACAGATCCAACACACTGAGTGGAGCATACAGAAATACAGAACTAAAAAATTATGGTGCATTAAATTGCAAAATACAGTGAACACTAGGACTCCTGATACATCAAGCATCCTGTACTGTGAGCTGCTGTTTATTCACTTCACTATTTTTTCACTACAATAATATTTTGTGTATGACTAGCATAGAGATTTAAGATGCCTCTTTTCCCAAAAAGATCCTCAAGGGCCTGCAGCAGAACTCACCCATTACCTTGATGCTAAAGTCATTCTCTTTTAATATTATTTCAAGTCATCTTATTTTCAATGCTGGCATTCAGATTTTTAAACCACAAGACCTAATTTGATGCTCAAAGGAAAGCTATTATGCAAGAAATTTTTATTCTTCAATGCTGATTCCTCTCTGAAGGCAGTTATAAACTGTATCCCCAGGCACAGTAGATCACTTTCAACCATTCAATATGCTGGTTCTGTAAAGATATCAAATGTATCAAGTCTGGAAGAATTTACAGCAGGATTTAAAAAAAAAGAGAACCAAAAAACCCCAAACAACCAAACCCACAACCCTAACATGCAAATGGAAGGCCTTCTGCTCCCTTTATTCTCCAAAATAAACTCCCAAAGCCCCTATCATTTGAGAAACTAATAGCTTGGCAATTGTGTAAGATCTACAGACACCTGTGCACTGCAATTCTAATTGTGGTTTATACAGTTCACTTCTCTCAGTGCTCCTTATGTCTGCCCCCTAGTCTCAGACCAAAGACAAAAAAAAAACTACAGACAACTAGCAGCTTAAAATATTTATTCTGGAATAAAGCCAAGGTCAAATACACAAAAAAATTTCACACGCCAAAAATGTCAAGACCTCAGACCAGGCACTGACTCACGAAGCTAATTAAACACAGAAAAATTATGTTCAAGTATTTTGTACGGCTGAAATAAAAAAATTGAGTTATACTTCTAATATTAAAAGCAGTAAGAAAAGCAATTTTGCATCAAATTTGAGGATGTTTTCAAATATACCTGCAAGGTACTTTACTACCATAAGTTATCACTGGAAGAGCTACAGCTTAGGAGAGCTCTGACCACCAAATCCCACAGATGTTGCAGCCAAACAGCAGAACAGGGCAATGTTTTTACAAGGAGCACTCTAAAGGGCCTTCTTCTACTTGCTTGTACCAAAAGGAAAATAATCTCTTCCTGGCTTCCAACACCTGCAGTGGATCAAGAGTTCTTGATAATTCAGATTTTCTCACTACAGTATCTCAAGGAAGAATCTTCTTTATCAAACAACATGGAGAAATGAGATCAAAACTGTTTCCTCGAGAACTCTCGGGCATAAAACACACGAAGAAGCTCAGCAAAGAGGTCAGCGCTGAACATATACACACAGCCAGGTATGAAAGGTTTCTGGAGGTGAATGGACCCTTCTCAGAAGGCACGGGGGCAGAAGGGCTGCCCATACTCCCACAACACACTGCACTAGGATGCAGTGCCCCTGCCTGTGCTGGGGAGCACCTATTTACTGCTGGGAGCAAAGCAGGTGAACCCTGAGAGTAACCATTTTTTCAAGTTTTATCAGTGGCCAGGGCATGGAGGCCGTGGCCAAATCTGAGCCCAGGAGCCAATAGAAACAAAGGGATTAAGAGTTATTAGGAGCAGAGAGAATTACATATTTACAGTACAGTTACTGAAAAATAATCGTGTAATGATTATGTAAGTCCCTATATTCCTTTTGGCTAATAACGCTGGGATACAAGCTGTATGGTTATGCAAGCCAGGGCACACAAATCCAATCAGAAGACATCAAGGCTTGTTTACGAGGAGGCTTGCAGCACTGGATCAAGAATGGCACAGCTTCCTTGACCTCCAAAAGGCAGAAACTAGCCCTTGTCAATAGGTTAGCTAATGGCCTGAACTGTGAAGAGGAACTGAATTTTTAAATTTAACTTCTGTCAACAAACTTAATGGAAAGAGATATCTAGATGAAAGAAGCTCATAATATGGTAGTCTGTATTTATTTGTCCAGAAGTATGTCTTTACTTTAAAAAGCAGACTAAATCTTTAAAATGTTTTCTAATCCCAAGATTCCTTATTGAAACATTTTTCCATTTAGATGACTGCAGCCCTTGACACAACAATGAATTATCAGTATTGTAGGCCTCTACGAAAAGAAGATTCATGGGTTTTGACTGAAAAATATTATTTGATTTACACATGAATTAAACCAAGATTCCTTTTGCAATCAGTATGATACAACACATTAAATTACAAAGAAGACTTCCAAAATTTCCAAAAATCGAAGGACAAAGTCTGTATGGCCAAATATATGCAAATGACTGAAATCTCAGTGTTCCAAGGTCAAAGGCTCAGGCTTTGTTAAGACAAAATCACAGAAGAGCAGCAATATGCAGTTTGTGGGCTGCAGAAGAAAACCTTCACAACTGCCTCCATCATTTTATTCTTTCCTCCATGTGAATCAAAGGTACTTTATGTAACAAATACCCTTATCCCCATCCTCATCCTTCCCAGTATGTTCACTGCTTGCTTTATTCCAGCATTTTAAATTATAACTTGATAAGTTTCATGTGTTCTGCCCACTACAATACTCTTCTGGCAGCAATACCCTGAGCTGAGGAATATCTGAGAGACTAGAAGACGATTCAGGAAATTCAAAACCACCTTTACCAACTCCAAGTTGTTCACAAGACATCTGAGAAAATGCACTGATTTAGAAATGTTACAGTTTTTACAGCATCCAAATGCTAGTAGAGTTGAGTTCGAATGAATAGGGACAAACTGTAGCTACTCAGAGAATCTATGACTAGTGTTAATCTGACCTACTTGATAACAAAATTGTAATACCATTCAAGGCTATTTTGAATGGGTATTAAAATATAAACAAAGTAGGTTCTGCTATAATTATTACAATTTAGCTGCTAACGAGCTTAAAGGCAACTAGGCAAGGCTCAGCTCTAAAAGCAGATGTAAAAGATACACCCAAAAATACACCCTCCCAGACCCACAAGGAAATGTGTGAGAACATTTTTCATGAACACCCTCTAGTATGAACACTTCCAGTATCGATGTGTTTTGAAGAAAATATTAAGAATACAAGAAATAGAGAGGATATCGGAGTCTGAAAATATCTCCTGAGAGTAGAGGCCAGAAGAAACTCCAGTTTTTTGAAACCCAGAAATAAAGCCAAAACAAAGAAAAACCCATTCTTTTTTGCTTCAGAAGACCTACTGAGAGTAGCCCAGTGACCTTACGTACTCTTTTGCTTCCAAAAATCCCTTCATGTTTATTTACAGTCCATGCATACCACTGGCCTGAGGCCATGTCTACCATTAGGTACTTCTCTTATGAAAGCTGAATGCAGCGACACTGCTATCCTTTAATGAGCACAGAAGCATCATCCATTACTAGAAGAAAGAACAGAGGCACTGCAGCAAAGCAGATGGCAAACCATCTACAAGGCAGCTCAGAAAGGAAAGCAGAAGGCAGTGATGGCCATGCAGAGTCTCCATAGATTCGGTGACTAGGAAGACTGCTCTGAGGGTTGAGGGGCACTGAAGAAACTTTGGAAGTCAGAAGGACTCTGAAGACTCCATGATCCAGTGACAATGGAACTATCAGACATATTTAGAGTTAGAAAGGTACAGCAGAGTAGAAGAGGTATAAGTAAAAGGAGTATACATGGAAAAAGTGGTTAGTGAAGAAAATTTAATCTAGCAGAACAGATCAAATAAGGTATACAATATTATATGAGGAAAATTGTACAGAATCAGAGATTCATTCTGATTTGATAGCACCTTGGCGGGTCTCCAGTTAATGTTCTGTTCAGAACAGACAGGCTACCCAGGGCTTTCTCCAGTCAAGTCATAAAAACAACCATAGATGGAGACTGCATAACCTCCCCTGACAATCCTTCCAATACTTGACTGTTCCATGCTGGAAAAGTTTTCTCTTTATTCCAGTCAGAAACATTCTTGCTTCAATTTACAATTATTGCCTTTCGTCCTCCCACCATGCAGCACCATGCACAGCCTGACTCCCTCTTCTCAAAAAACCTCCCTGCACGTTCTAGCAGGCAGCCATCAGGTCCCTGTGAGGTCACCTCTTCTCCATTCTGAGTGAGCCCCATTCCCTTGGCCTCTGTTCACAGGGCAAGTGCTCCAGCCCCTGATCATCTTGTTGGCCCTCCACTGAACTCGTTCCAGTTTACCAATGTCTTCTTCATGCTGGGGCATGGAGGACACCACTGGATGTGGCATTGCAGATGCAGATGCATCACTTCCCTGGATCTACTGGCCATGTTTCAATCAACAGATGGATATGCATTCCCATATTCCTTTCCCATATACTACTTACTTACTGTATTCTTTTTCAACACTGTTTCCTTGCCTTTAACCTTCCACCTACCCACTGCTTAGCTTAATGATCCAGGAAACCCAAGCACCATAGTCAAGAGTGAGGGCATTTTATGCCCTGAGACAAGGGACGAACTGTCTGCTCCTTTCAGTTTTATATGCATCTGTTAGTAAAAATAAATTGTAAGCATTTTTTTAAATTAATTTGCTCTCTATTTTCAAGTAAGCCAGGTATTAGACATGAAAATCTTGAGGCAACCCAGAGAACTATCTGTTGAAAACCAAATGAGAGCTTGGCCTGCTACCCAGAAACATCCATCACCCAGCCTTTTTCTGTTGGGATTTGTGTTGAATGACGTCCTCTGCAGGTTAACAATTAGTTTTTAGCATAAGAGTCCTGTGTCATCGTCATCATCTCCCCAGGAGACCTAAACAGGCTGAGTGATTTTTAGATTACATGGTCTGATAAGACACAGGCTCCTGACTCTCTGTGTGCTTGCGCCATGCAGGCCACCTGCTCTATGGAGCTGCCACCAGGGACACCCTCAAAAAGCTTTAATAATGATGTTCTCTCTAGAGATGTGACTCAGAGCATGCTCAGAATTTACATTCTATATCACTGACTAAAATCTTGTATATAAAATCCTACATATAAATAGGATCTATGACTAGTTGCTAAAAAAACTGTAGAAATGTTATTGCCTATTAAACAAGAATCTGTCTGCTCTGTAGTCATAAAAACTGTAAATGAGCACAGGAATTGATAGAGCAGGGCAGATCAGTAATCTACCCAGTCAGGTATCCTGTCTGACTGCACCCAAGACCAGAAGCATCACAGGAAAAGATAAATTAGGGAGCCACATTATGAAGACATATGGAATAATTATTACTGAAAGATTCCTCCTCTTTTTAAGTACTTGTTTTATATCCTGAAACAGCTGATATTTCCTACTTCATTTTAGATTTTATTCTGCTCTAACTAAAAATGTTCTCATCATCCATTTAATTGCCTGATTCCTTTTCAATTGCTGCTAAGTACTTGATTTTAAAAAAAAAATAATCCCAGTGTGGCAGAAAGTTCCATATCAAATTACTCATAATGTAAAAAGCATTTCTTTTTGCTAATTTTAATCTGACTAGCTTCCATTACTTGTTTTCTGATTTTCTCCCTGCTCATTCTTTTCAGGGTTGGGAGTCAATTGGAATTTTCAATTTATCTTTTCAATTGCAGAGATGTAAAATAACAACTGCACTACCTTTCAAAATCAAAGAGATCCTCTTTTTCCCCCCCCACATTCTCATGAAGAAAACTCTTGATTTATAAGCAGCTCTCTAGAAGTGAATAGTGTATTTCACACTATCTCAAAATTATTCCTACCAAAATACTGCCTGACAGAGTACCCAAAGTTACAAAATAGAGAATGAGACTTTCTATTTCCTTCCTGGGAAAAGATTATTAGACCTTATGCAGAAACACGGGTTGTAAAACATAAACAATTATTAAATTCAAGCAGAAGAGGTGGGAGATAGGATAATGATTTGCTGTGACTTGGAGATACACTCAGGCCTGAAGACATAGAGGAGAAGAACAATCTGCTCAGCTTCACCGTACTGCAGACCTGGCTATGCTGGACCTGGACCTAGAGCTGGACCTGGTTGTTTTGGACGATCCCAGGAGCTCAGGAGGTTTGAGGGGCACATGCAAAACATGATTAAATGCTGCCACATTAATCAACTGCACACAAAACCCAATTACTTTGACTAAATTCTCCAGCAAGTTCAGACAGATTTGTCAAGAAAATTCTGCCAAACATCAAGTTTTTCATTCAGAAACACAAAAGTAATGTAAAAACCCACAACATACAGAACATCAGAACAACAAAGGAAAAAACATAAAGAGAAAGAGAAATGGAGAAATGGTCTGATACCATACTGAAGTGTGTGTAGAAATGTATGGAGACCTTGATCTCAATCAAAATACGGAGCTCATCTTTGTGAGTAGAACAAGATTTGATAAGATCAGAGTAAAAGATTCTGAGAAGGGTATAATATTATAAAAAATTGGATAAGTGCTGTGTGGATAGATAGGAAAGGTTTTATTCCACAGGTGTTATATCAAAAAATCGAAGAAGATTTAGATTATGGCTTGGATGCCTGGACTTACTGGAGAGTCAAACATTATACTTGGTCACAAGGCTAAATGAGCAACAGAACAGCAGTCATCGAAAGAGGGGTCACAGACAATCTGTTTGGCACTGGAGGAGGAGTAAAAAGCAGTTTCAACAAGTACTCAGGTCCTTCAGATATAAGAGAAATGACGGGGCTGCCAGGAAACATTTTTAATCCCATAGGTTCTGGAAAGGTAGCAAAGTTCATTAGCTCCCACTATGCTCTAAATACTCTGAAATATGTATGTTGCTTACTTACAGTCACAATATAGAACAAAATATAAACTATATGAGACATACAAAGCCATGCTGCATAGTTCTGACACATGCATTCACACTAACTCCACAAGGTAGTTGTGCTTCATGTACATAAATTTTATAATTTTTTTCAAATTACCTGGCTCCTTAGGAGTAATAGAACACTACCTTGCATGAGCACTGTAGTGCTTGCACAAAATTATATTATCAGAATTATTTACTGAAAAGAGAATAAAGATAAAAGAGTACTGAATAGACAGGAAACAAAGATAAAGTGTTACAGAACTGACATTCTCTTCATTCATAGTACAGATTTTTCACTTCTCAGTTTCACTGCCATAACCACTTACAATTTGAATCACTACAACACATCTACATCCCACTTTCCTCATCATTTAATTGGAAACTAGGTGATACCCACTCTAAAAATCATCAACATTCACCATTTCTCCTCCTCTCATTGGCACACATGTAAAGGGCCTATAAACTCCTACTGTCACCAGCCTAAGACATGCCCTTCGCTGGGACTGATGTTGCCACTGGCTTGAAGAACTTGTGCCCTCTCTGGGAATCCAGCAGCAGGTCTTTTGTTTCATCCAGCAGGCAGGGGGCACTCCAAATTCCTCATCAGGAAGCGATCTGCAGCTACGCATCAAAGGAAAGAGTCCAGCTTGTAGGATTTCGTATTTAATTTAAGGCAGTGCTTAGCAAGAAGAGAGGGCAGCAGGTAAATTTTCAATGCCATCTGCTGGATAAGACAGACAACTCTAATAAAGGCAAACTCCCACTGTTTTCCATCTATCACCATCAACTCATACCAACAGCTCCCTCCTCTTTGTACCTTACCTAAACAAAGATCAAATTTGAAGTTGTCTTAATAAGCACATCTAATTCCCCACTCTGTTAATGCATCTAAGAAAGCAAATAAGCCAGTATTTATGAACATGTTTGAGTTTGCCAAAATGACTGCATTTTACTCCAGCTGAGAATTCAGGGGGTTCTGACAGTGAAAAATATCTTAAAATAGATTTGATGAGAAGAGCCTGATGCCTATGCTGCAAAACATATTCCTGCACTGCACTAATCTCATCTCTCATTCTAGGAGGGTTAATACTTCTTTCTGAAGAGAGCAATGAAAAAGTCACAACACAAGAAGGTTTTTTCCTCTTCCCTGAAGAGTATTTTTCCCATTGGAAAGACCAACAATGGAAAGCATTCACTCAGCTAAATGAGTAGAAACAGACTTGTATTTCACAATAAAATGGAGCAGACAACTAGTCTAAAGAGACAGGTAAATTCTATTCCTAGAGAAGTCCAACACCAGATATCCTAGGATTTGAGAACAGGTATTTATTAATTCAGAGTGAGCAAAATGTTGGCTTGATCTTGAACAATTTTCTGACTTTTGTGAATTATTACTTATATTATGGTCAATCAAATTGCAAAACTTCATTAAACATGTCTCAACTGTTCACAGAAATCACCGACACTATGGATATCTGCAATTTCTCATAAAGGACATCTGAGCACATTCCCCTTGTGATAGTGTAACCAAAGAACTTCTGAAGACTCTGACAGAATGACCCTCTTGCTCTATTATGCCATTTAGACAGCCTACTGGATCACCTAAATTCAGTAAAAAAAGAGGGATTGGCTTGAAATGAGATCTGGCATGAGGTTGATATAACTCATGTAAGAGATGCACAAACAGATTGCATTCCTAGGTCCTCAAATACAAAAATCGTACATGCTGACGTGAAAAAACAACAATTGTTAATAAACAGATATTCTACTCTTCAACACTCCATATGGCAGTCTGATGGATTAAACACCAGCAGAGTGTTGATCACTCTAAAAGCTCATATTGAGATGATCTGGAAAATCTGTCTATCTACAATTTACGAATTCTGGTTAATTTAATTAAAATGTTGCATCACTAAGTGCCTTAATATGGAAAGCCATAAGCTTGTGAGGTTCCTGGCACATGCCTGCCTTCAGAAGAAGCTACAGAACAAATTAGGAAGAGTCTCCTTTTATATTTGGGATATACAAAGGAAGACTCCTGAGCTAGAAAATCAGTCTATGTGTACAAGCAGGAAGAAGAGAGCAGAAAAATCTCCAAAATAGGCAGAGGGACAGGTGATACAATAAGGCTAAGGAATGCCTGTAGCATTAGAAAAAAAGGACACAGGCTGTCAAGGTACAGGTGACTTCTTTGAAAGGGGCCAGCTAAGGTTAAAGGAAACTAGACGTGTTACAAATAGCAGACTGAGAACTGGAGAGAGAGGGGTGGGGTCCAGGAAAGGAACTGTCCCCTTGCAAAGAGAACACAGGCCAGGAAGTCACAAGAATGAAGAAGCCCATAATCAACACGCTTGGCCAAAGGTAATCCCAATGGTGTAATCTCCCCTTACCAAGGGAGGCTTGAGATCTGGCTTCTTCAGGTGAGACAGGCTCCAGCACATACACAATCAATTACTGCAGTTTAGCTAAGGGGTGGTACCTGCTCATTTTCAATTTGGTGTCAACACCATGAATGAGAATCTTTGAGGCTAAGCCAGCTTAGAAAGTTTTTTCTTCCTAGAAGCATGCCTGGATGAAAGAAAACAGACATTCCCAATGCAAAATCCTGTCACAAAAACCAAGAGAGTAAACTGCTAGGATATGGAAGAAGATGATAGTTTGGAAAACAAATAGAAAACTATGTCTGAATGCAGTTCTAAGTTAATGGAAGCCAAAACATTCCCAGTACGTTCACTACTGTCTCTGGAATGACCGGTGTATGTTAATACTTTTTTATACTTAATAATATCTACTTTTCTTCTTCTTAACAAAAAATGAAGATGCTGGGTTCACTTCTCAGCAGTGAAAGCTGAGATTGCAGCACCAAGGGTTTTCTGGGCACAACTGCTAATATTTGAGAGGAGTCTGAAAAAAGGGAAGTGGTATTATCAGGGAGATATTGTGGAAGAACAGACAGAAGTCCCTATGTTACTATTGTCTCAGTCCACTGTATTTCAGCAAAGCATAAAACGTTTTTTTTCTCTTTCCATTCTCAAAACTATCTAGAATAAAAAAAAAAAAATTCTAGATGGAAGGAACAGCAGTTATCTCTAGGAAAACATTGGTTTAGGCTCATTTCTTGTTCCAAATCATTAAACAGAAACAATTGTGGATTTTGTTCTGAATGATCATCTTGGAAAAACAGGAGTAGTCTCTCCAGTACGGCAATTGGTCCTCTACTTGTACAGGCAGATGAGGTTCTGCCTGCAAAACCCAAGAGGATCTGCTGACTTTCTGCAACAGACAATAGGGCATGTGAGATTGTGAAGAAGGCCTGGTTGTGTTCTATGTCCAGCATAGTATTATAAAGAAAGACTGTCACCGCTTGAATGCCACATCAGCTGTGTTTCTACAATTCACTGTGTGACAAAAAAGAATATTGACCTTTTACAATACACACCCCTATACTAATCTTTTCCATAAGAGTCGAATTCACAAAAATTGATCTGGAGTAAATAAAAAACAAAGCCATATTCTTAGAAAATCAAAGCCATTTATAAAAAGTTTGATCACATTTACATCTCCATGCTTCCTCTAGACTATTTACAACTACTTTTCAGAACATGTGACTGAGCATGTTGGAGCCAAAGTTCATTATTTCCATATTCAAATACAAGAGTACTGATCTTCTATATTATTATAAGCATAAGAGCCAATAAAAAATGCGAAAGACAGAAAGCAAGGTGGGAAAATAACCTTCCTTCCCCTAAGTCTTCTCTGCTTCAGAGAGACCAAGCAGACTGGTTTCAAAACAAGAGCAAGTGATATAACCAAACAAAAGCAGATCTGAAAGGTGAGCAAACCCCACAAGCCACAGAGTCATTATTACTGTGTCGACAGCACACTTGTTAAAAATGTATATTTTAATTTTCTGTATTGCTAAAGGTCCCAATTTGCCCAGGGATCTAGCTAAGCTGCCATTTTCTACCACGACACAGTCTAATCTTTATTTAATGGATTTAGCATCTATCTTCACTAGAGTGGTCTCTAAGGGGAAGGGGAGGGGAGTATGAAGGGGCATGAAGAGATGATCAGGGCCCCCCTCTCCTTCATCCATCCGGCGCTCATGTTTGTGTTCAAAATTCAATTACCTCCTTATTGATACTTCACAGAGATATTTAAGCTGCAAACATGAAGCCCTGATTTCCCAGGGGGCCATGCCCCTCTCTATTTCACTGCTCTGCTTCCCCCAGGGTGAATTCCTGAGGCGTCCATATTAATAGGTAATCAGTCACAATTCATTTATTAAACAGCCAGCAAGGTTTATCAGCCTGCCCTGATTAGCCGGAAGAAGCCACTGAATTCCTAATTTATTTATGGAAATCTAAGTGTCTTTTTGAATTCCATTCATGCAAGACAGGGGTGCCGTGGGTCTGGCACACTGAATTCTCACAGGGAAGCACCAGGCAACCTGGCACTGAGGACTTTGCAACTTCAGCCTGGTAAATACACTGTGGTGACCCCAGCATGACCAAGAGATTTAGACCAGAACCTCATACAAGGATTCACAAGCCAGCTCTTCAGAGAGTAGGCATTGCCACCCATTGCAGCTAGAGAATTACTATCCTATTACTATCAGTGTGTGGAATGAGCGGAAAAAGTTCACTAAACAGAGCCATCAATGCAACAGAACTAGGTCAAAATAATAAAGAAAAAAAAGAAGCATTTTTAAAAGTTTGAATAAAACATTCAGAACAGTGCTGAAAATAACTGCCAGGTAACATTAATATACACATTTACACATAAAGTTCAGCTTTTTGAAAACTGCAGACTCTTACAACCTTTACATTATTTCTGCTATAATCATTTCAACTAAACTGATTTTAAAATGGAACACCACTACTGTACATTCAAACTCAGACACAGAAGGTCAGTGATGCTGCTGATTACCAAAAAGTGAAAATGGCTAAAAACAATAAAAAATATCACTTCTCTACTGTTTTAAAAAGAGATATGGAGTACTAAGTAAAAAGCAGACCCTGAAGTGAAAAGACTTATACATGCACTGGATACACCTTAAGGCAGTTAGAATACAGCTTCATATAACATAAAGCTTATAAACACAGGCCTCTAAAGGTTCAAGGCTACCTCTGGTGGAAAACTCTTTTTATCCCTGTCAGCTGTGTAGTGATCTCCAAAACTCATGTGTATCTGAATTTTACCCACCTTAGTTACTTAATCAGAAAACAACTAGGAATGGAAAACTATAGAAAATCTTTATTTCCTTTTTCTTCTCAATACAAATTTGTACCAAGTAACTTTCAATGTGTCCCCCTCTGCCTTTGGTGACTTTCCTGAACAGCTCTTCAGGGAACTAAACACAGGTAAACACAGTAAATACAGGGATTGTATTTTCAAATGCTCTGAATGAGGTGGATGTCCCTCACACAGATGCAGTAGCCAAAAGGGTATTTTTGCCTAATTTTTTCCCAATATCTTTAGATCTCAAAACTGACAGGATTCAACAATGTACAGTGTTATATGAAATATAGACAGAGGTATGTTTAAACATATTGAGAGCATTTCTGTTAAAACTAATTCTGAGACACTGTTATGAGACATTTTGTTTAGCGACTTCAGTATTTTGATCTGATTATTAACTACAAAAGTATTCAAAACGAACAAGTAAAAGCATAAACAAAGAGGATGCAGGTGCCACTCCACAACACTGTAGCTCACAAAAATTATTTCAGTTCAATCACAATTACTTGGAAATATATTTCAAAAAACATTCCAAGATCTTATGTAGTTTAAAACTGGCTACAACTATATCCTCTGAATTTACAAACACAAGCTCCATTGCTACATAAAAGGTTTTAATTTGTTTAAGATTCCATTACACAAAAATTGCAGTAGTGCATTAAAACAGATATAAAATCCCCACTTCAACTGAACTAGTACAACCCATAACCTTAAATACAAAATATATTATTTCCTCTCAAATTACAGTGGTTAGACATGAAAAGAGGTAGTACATGCAATAAATACATCCAAAATGCTAGGAGGACTGAGCATCTGAACTCATCTACGACCAGAACTTGTATTTTTTAAGTGTTTGAAGTCAAGGATGGCATGGGGAAACAAACCCTGGAAGAAGCATCTTTTTACTGCCTGAAAAAGTAATCAATAGCTTAATTGTTATTAGTTTGTGTTTTCCACAGATAAGGGTGATTCAGCGTATTTTTCCTACTATGAAATGTAGTTCCTAGAAGAAGGAAAAAGACCCAGAATTTACATGAAAGATTTCTCAATACCTTTCCTCCACTATATAAGGAGTATTTTCACAATGACACAAGAGACAGACACTACAGGATTTTACAACAGACCCAAACATCTAATCAAGTTGTGGCTCTCAACAGCCAGTTTCCGCAGCCGTCGTTGCTTGGGGAACTGCAAATGCTACCACTGAAAATAAAACAACCTCTTCCTTTCCTGAGTCTATCCATACCTCACCTTTTCCCCCTTCTGCAGTAAATTCACAAGGGTGATTTCAAACGAGGGCTTTGCAGAATATAAAAGACAGAACTAACCACGGAGCAGGTAAAATAGGACACTCATGCATGTTTTCACTGGGAAGCTCACTGAGCATCAAACTCAATATGTAAGCATCCCTCAATATGTAAGGTCCTTATCATACAGAACACTGCAGCACTGTCCGTAACAGACGTCCAACCCATGATGTCCAAAGGTGCTGGAAAATGTAAGCTGCAAACACGTTGCAGTTATTTCTAGTCTAGACAGATGTTATTTCTAGTCTTTTAGTTTTCACAGATGTTACTTCTAGTTATTTCTAGTTTTCATTGCTTTTGAAACACAACTGAGTGAAAGCAACGTAGCACTGGCATATATATGGAAAAAAACCCTACAAAACTGTAAGAGAATAGAATTTACTATTACAACAGAGAACACAACATTACAACCTTTAACTGCTTGACTGATTTTCAAACTATCCTGCTGGAAGTCCATTAATGCAACCAAGTCTGATATAGATACCCAGTCAAACCCAGCACACCACTGCCCACCCACCAAGCAGAACTGGAATTCATGTGCCTAACACCCAAAGGGTTTTAAAATAAAAATCGGAAGTATTACATAGGTGCTCCTTCCTTTCTAATGCCACTTAATAGAACTTGATGACAAACACCTACCTATTACTCTGCTGAAAATTACTCTTCATACTTTCATCCTGTCCCATCTTGTCCTCCATCTTATACATTTATTTCCAATTCTCCTGGAACAATGCCCATATACTTTTAAGGCTACTAAAGTAACAAACTGCATGATTACAATAAAGCCTGGGATGATTATCTTCTCTCTTTCTTGCACAGTCAGTGCCAGCAACATCATACTTTCACCAATTTAACAAGGAACGTCACAAACTGCACACACAAAAATTACTTCCTACACTACTTAAATGCTGTAACTTAAGTGACAGACATTTACATGCAGAGTACAACACAGTTCAGAATAAAAATGAGACCCTTTAATTGACACTGGAGAAAATTAGATTCTAATTGCATATGCTATATTTTGCTGATGACAATGAGGTTAGCATTTACAAAAAAAGTGCTATGAGTTCCTTAACGACCAACAGGTTATTAAGACCTCTGTCATATAAGCCATTAGAAATGTGACATTTCCAACAGCAGAGAGCCCTCTAGAGCTACCAAGGGATAACAGTTCAACAACCCTCCAGGAGAAGGGCACCAATGCTGCTTAATGCAATACACGGGCTCTTCACAGATTCCGCTCCAGTTACTGACCAAACCAGATTTTACCTGGTTCAGCAGAACAGAGATCAAACCCCACAATGAGAAAACAGTAGTCACATTTTAATTTGAAGAATATGGGAGCTAATATTTATTGAATTGCCAGTAAACTTGGAAAGCTTTAAAATGTAATAATACATTTGGGGAGAGTTGTGCAAGGACTTAGAGATACTTATTTAAAATAGATATGTTTGTAAAACATCACCAAATACCTGAAAAGCAAAATTTTACATGACAGTGCATAGTGACACCAAAATAATTGTCACTTTGTGACGTTTAAACAATATGTGGATATATGCCTCAGCACAAAAAGCTCTCCATATGAAAATGCCCTATCAATGTAAAATAATTTCTACACAGAAAATATATTCTGCTGAACTTATTATAATAAAGTTCACAAGCTTTCACTAAAACAGTGCTCAAAACAACAAATAAATGAAATCTACTTAATCAGTATTAGATGTCTTTCAATTACCTCCACTCTTGTGCTTGTGCTGTAGCAACCAATCAGTAAAATTAAATTACAAACTGAAAATCTCTACTTACACAGCATGGAGTTTCCTATTCCCACCTCCTCAATTACAGTACAAATTGTAAGATAAATTACAAGAAAATAACTAAACTATATCCTTTAGCTTTACTGTCAAGACTTACAACTGTGAAAAGCAGTAAGCACAATTTTATTATCTCGTCATTGTGACCAAAAATAGCAAGAATAAACTCACCCATTTTCTCAGAACCAAAACCCATTGAAACATATAATTTTGGGACTGACAACTGAATTACAGCACACCAACCACAGGTTTGGGTCCACATTTTAGGAGCCTAAGTTAACCACTTAAAGTTATGAGCTTAACTTTCTGCATGTTAATTCATCAGACTTCATTATGATATGAGTTCACAGTGTGCTTAGGGAACAACAGTCTCTTGGACACTTTAAAGAATCCACAAACAGCCTTCAAACATGCTTTCATGGGCAAGCATAAAGTAATGTTTTATTACCAAAATAAATTTCTAAGAGCCAACACTTCACTGGAGGGGGGAGGTGAAGAACAAACTTGCAATGAATATGATGAGAAGAGGTAGTATGTCTACTCTGCTGGCAACAGCATTAAGCATCCTTTTTTGATCTCCAGCTAGAACTCAAAAAGCCACAGGAAAACCTTCCTGTAGAGACAGAGACAATTTAAAATACCTCAGCACCCCGACAAACTCATGTTAGGATCCTGGAAGTCTGGAGTACAGTACCCCATTGGGGCTATTTTTATCTCAGGCCCACTGCTATATTCAACAATGCACTTCTAAATGAGAATATTTTCAGAACAAAAATCACTCTGTTTTACATAAATTGGTTACTCCTCTGCCCTAAACTCCCAAAATCTCATGGCCATAAACTCCAGTCATATTGGGACACGTGGATATGCTATGTTTTTACAAGATTTTTATTCTATCTTACATTCAGTTTTGAATGCCTAAAAAAATGCAAGTAGCTGTCATTGCTTCTCCATTATTAACAGCAGCAATCCTTTGTTATTTTTAAATAAAGTTATTGTCTTCTTTTAGAAACAAGTACAATCTTTGTGCAACCTCAAGACAAGGCTTAGACATAAAAGAAAAGGTACATTCAAGTGTAATCTGTTGTACATGCCTGTGCAGACACCGAGCAGGTCCACACCAAGACGAAGGGGAGCAAGAACACCCAGCCGTCCTCACTGGAAACAGGTCAGGACAGTAACTACATGTGTACACCAAGGGTCATAGCAGAGTCCTCAGCTCCTTTTCCCTGTCCCCTTAAAATGTGTATTTCTGCAGGATATGTATGGGAACTAGTTATGAAAGTCAAGCAATTAAAAAGCTTTTCTGAGGTATTCATGGGACTGTACCAGCCACAAGTGCCTGACAGCTCTGCGTGTATGAAAGTCCCTGGAGAGCCATCACACTTCAATTACTATCACTAACATTAGTCATTATCAGGCTGGCTTCAGTCCCTGGGGAAGGCAGCTTGTGATGACAATATCCAGCCTCTCCTTGTAAAACAATTCATTAGGCAAAGCAGAACAGCTGGGGCAGCCACGTGGATGCCTGCAGAGTGGCCCCCCCCACCGGGACCTCCAGCCCCCCTTTTCCTTTTGGACAGGGGCAGCCACCGCCCCCATGACAGCTGTAAAAGCCTCTGGGGACACTTCAGGTTTAATCAGTGCTCCTTATACTCAGGGGAAGCATTTGATTGCAAACTTAAACTAATGGCACTCAGAAGGTTACAACAATCATCAGATAAGAGGCTTTAGGGCATTTTTATCTTGTTCTAATGCTCACAAGTTAATGAGGCAATAAGAGACAGATACTATCAGACTTGGTCTAGCAACATTATACAGACGGGATGTTCAAAGCTGCATTTACTGCAGATGCAAGAGGTAAGGTGGCAAGTTCATTATTGATCTTACAGAAGACTTCATGCTTAGAACAACTGAAACCACTCAATAAAATGACAAAATGCTTGGCAAATTTTCACATAGCTTTGTATGCATTATCACTGGATCCAAAATAGAGAAAACTGAAAAGGAATATAGCAAATGAAACAGGTAAATAATCTCTGGCATTAGAACGGATACAGACTAATAATTTCTAACCTTTATGCTGCTTGCAAATAGAAATCCTTTTATGTATATAATGTCTGCAAACGGCTGAGAATAGCCTTGCTTTTCTTAAGATACCCTGCTTGGGTCCCAGGCTGAAGACCACTTGGTACTGGGATCTCTTTTATCATCATATTCTCATTTTACTTCCGACGACTGACACAATATTCTAATGATACCCTCCTGTGGCACATAATAGCAGCAAGCAGGGGGAAACAACAAACAGCAGCACACAGCAAAGGACACTTAACAATAAATGCTTTATATGCTGTTTTCTAAAATTAATGATTTTTCCAATGCATTGGGAAACAAAGTTAACGTGAACTCCACCTTACAGTTGAGGAGATAGGAAGGGGCATGTAAGAAGGCAAATAAACCAACCAAGCAGAAGAGGGGTAGTGCCAGAAACTGAACCAAGTCTCCAAAGTCACACTAGTGAGATTTTTCACTAGGATCAGCTGCTGCTCTACAAATAGGTCCAGCATCCCATACTATGGAAGAAAATTCTCTCTTCACTCCTGTCAGAAGCCAAAGTTTAAAGAAAAACATTTCAGACAGAGATGGTACAGGGATAATCTTTCCAGTGTCTGTAAACACAGAGTAAATGTTCTAGTAACACAGAAGAAGTGCAAAGTTTTAACTGAATAAAGGCATAGACTGCAAAAGATTTTTAAATAATAAATACAGACCAGTTGTAAAGGTTCGAGAGTCCCTGCTAGAATGACTCCTGAAATTTGTTTGGCATTTTTGTGTTTTTAAACGATAATGGAAAAATGCACGTAACCTTATGCTTGATCAAACTTTTCCCCATCCTCAATTCCTCCACTGACAGTAGTCTACAAGTTATCCTGTCAGAACGAGAGTAGCAAAAAATAGGCTTCTGACAGTATAATGTAAGAACATTTTGTTTGTAGTCATGTTTCTTTCTGTGCCAAGCATGTGGCAGGTAGAAACGCTTTAATGTGACAGCCCATTCCTTTACTTTTGTGGCTAAAAGCTCTTCAGTCAAGCCTCATTGACCCTCTACTTGTCTACACAGATGAACATGGTTTCACTGTTCATTTCAGCCAAGACATGCAAGAACCTCTGTGTATGCTAAGGACCATTCTACTCCTCTACTTAAAGCATTACACTGAATGGACTGGATCTCCCTATGCACAAAAATGGGCTCTGCAGCCCACACTGCACAGACTTGTAATCAGCTCTGTCGATGGAAGTATTTGAAAGTCCATTCATCATCCCCTCCAAAGCCTAAAAAGCCATCACTGTGATACAGGAATTCTTAGGTTTCTTGTTCCTAATCAGCTGCTCCCACAGAGGCAGATCAGAGAGTTGCACCTACCTAAAGCTCTTAAGCTGAGCTGTTTGGTGCTGTGGGGAATGCAGGCTTTGAATGCATTTCTAGTTCTAGCAAGGATCTTAGATCACAGAAACATGGAGTCACTGGATGATCAGGGTTACAAGGGCTCAGGAGGTCTCCTGGTCAAAGTAGGGTCAGTTATGAGGTCAGATCATGCTGCTTAAGGCTTTATTGAGTCAGGTCTGGAAAACCTCCAAGAACAGAGAATGCAGAACTGGTGACTGCACAATGTGTTCCACTGCTTGACTGACCAGTGCTAATATTCCAGATGTCTTCACAAAGCACAAGTTGGTGCTTTGAGTAGCATACAAAAAATCCTGCAAAAGTTAATGGTGATGGATCAGATGGATGATTTCACAGTCTTCAGAGCAGTTTGGTCAGTTAGTTTCAGATTATTCAGATTGCTTCCTCTTCTTCCTCACTAACACTGAAAGGCTCCCTTTTCTTAACCACAGGAAGTATCTAGATCAACCTTCACTCTATCAACATAAATTCAAAAAGTATTTTCCAGAAAAGTTCAAACCATTGCAGAATTTCTTCCTATTACTGAACAAACTATAGGAGACAAAGGGGACTTTCAGAAGAGACCTTCTTAGAAATGAACACCAGGGTATAAGAAATGTTTTGTGGGGCTCTTTTTATTGATTTGGTGTTATTTTGTTGTTCTTGTTTGTTGGTATATGTTGTCCTGAGTTTCTTTTTGGTGGGGGCAGAGGTGTTGTTTTTGTCTTGTTTTAATAAAGCAAGTAACACATCCTGGCTGAAGTACCTTTCAGAAGTAACCTTTGTTTTAACAAAATCAGATTCACAAACTAGGTATGGGCATGTAGAAAAGGTGAGGAGGAAGATGAGAAAAAAGACATTTCAATAAAGATCAGGTAAAAAGCATCTCATCAACTCAGCTTCTATTTAGAATTCTGCTATTGCATTGAGCATCACTCACTTAAACACAAGTTATCTGCCAGCTTTTGGGCCACTTAGCATGTATATATATAGCTTTGGAAACTCAGTTATCAGAGCTAGATGGGACACTGTCTACCACTGGAAAAAACTCCCCTTTGTACTTCCAGCTTCAGGCTCCAGAATTAACCATGCAATGGCAGGTGTCATTTTAGCATTTCTAACACTTCTACACCTAACCACATTTTAAAGCTATCTATGCAATCACAGAGTTTACACTGTTTATGATAATCTCCCTTTGGTAAGAGGTGTCCATCAGAATTAGAAAAATTCAATCAGCTGCATTTGGGAGTCTCAATGATACCTGACATAATGGAAATTTGGGTTTTTACAGTCAGTTTGGATATCTGAAAATAATTCTGTGGTAAAATAATTACCTTACTGTGAAAAAAATTATTAAGTCACAGCCAAAAAATCCAACACAAACTGCAGAACCTAACAAAAGAAGATTTCACATAGACAAGTATCTACAACAGGCATCAAACAGAAAATAAAAGCACAGAGAAACGGTAGAAGTTTGAACTTCTAACACAGGAGAGTTTTAGGGATTTTTTTTCCTTTTCTCAAACTTCAGTAGTATACACCTCCTTCTGCAGCAATCAGAATCATCAATGTGTGGAGACTATGATGATGCATTAGTACTCACCATCAATGTCCACAATACCATCTTTCCCTAAGAGTAAGGGAAGGGCAAGAAGGCAGAGAAGAAGAAATTTCTTGAAACTTACAGAAATACTCATTCTACTTTACCAGCAGACAGAGAACACCCTAAGGATCCATGCAGTATTTTTTCCATATATGACAGTTACCTAGACACAGCATTTGTTTTATGGTAAGAATGCACAATTTATGCATATGGGTAGAATCACATCTGATATCATCAGTATACTGTCTCTCCCTGATTTTATATTTAAGAACAACCTGAACCTGCCTCCTTTTTTTTTTTTTTTTTTTCTGCACACAGAGGGCAACTCAACTACACACCCATTTATTTAAAAAAAACAATAGCGGCCATGGTCCAAACTCAATTTCCATCCTCACCATTGCAACCTAATCTCCTGGCACGTTAATGCAAATCAAAGTGAACACTTCTCTGACACTGGTAGCAAAGCGTGTTCCTCTCCCAAGAGAGACCTGTAAAACAGGACAGTCACTGACAGCAGTACAATTACTGACACAGATACAGACTTTATGGACATGTTTATCTCTGCTGTAAATCTACACTCTCTCTCCACTCCGATTCATGAGTCATAAAGAAATTGCAGATAATGAAAAAGTTGGAGAAATTTACAGCGTGTCGGAAACCTCAGACAGCCAGAAGAAATTAAAGAGCTGACGGAGGATAAATCACACAGGTACAATTAAAACTTCCTATGCCTCCTTCACTTCCAAACTGGGGCACAAGCCAATGGAGATGATGAAAAGTTGAGGTCATGACTCCTCTGACTGTAATAATTTCTTAACTACCTACATGTCAGAATTAGCCAATTCACAGATCATGTATGAATGGCAATTTCAAGCTGGCATTCTGATGTCTCGCTCTTCCAACAGGAGGTACCCCAGAAAAATCCTGCCTGTAAATAAGCCACCCAGCGAACAGTATAAGGAAAGGTGATTTCCTTGTCCCCCTGCAGATGCAGAATATCTCTTACCACAGCATTGTGCATTAAAATGAAGCAGTAGATCTACAGTGTGGGAGGAGAGTGTAAAAAGAATCAGGAGGAAGGCCAAGGTTTCACACAGAAATCATAGCACCTTGGATATTGTGGTGACAGGGCAATATAAACATCTTAAAAGACAATTTAAGTGTTCTTTTCACCTCTCTGAAACAACCAAAAAGACCAAGAATTACTATGAATGCAAACTGAAAACAGCCTCCATATTTTTCTTACTGTGAAAAACTAAACCAACCACTTCAGCTCATTGTGAGCTCCTGAAATTCTCTGTGATCGTCTCCTAATCCAAAAATGAACCATCCAAAATGTGACACATTCTCTGGGAGAAGTCTACTATCTCTGCTAAGTAACTTCTCAAGCTAACTGTGTGTTACAGAAACCCAGTGTCCAAAGAGCATAATTTTGTTGTCCAGCTATAAAACTCTGCCTTTGCGCTTTGAAGCACGAGGTATACTATTTCACATAAAGTCCTTGCCAAACACAGTACTAAATAACAAAATAAGTGAGAAATATGCTTTCAAGCAAAACTGAAGCATGATTAAGATTCACTCAGCAAGGCAGGGAATGTAGAAAACTAACCAAGAAAAAAAATAGTTGCTACAAAGAAAATTCTAAGCAGAGCAGAAATAACTGAAGCACACACACCTCAAACTGCTTCCTCTTATGCAGTACAGTTCACCTTGCAAGTAAACAAACTGTGTATTTTGTTAAAGAACATAACAAGCACTAGACTTGGCAGACATTGTTCTAAATATGTTGGACTTGGAAAAGAACAATGTAGGCAATCCAAAACATATTTTTTTCCATCATGTTTCAGATTAATACAGGCACACAAGTGCTAGAAGCACAATACTTCTGGAGGTGCCAGCTTTTAGCAAAGAAAAAGTGAGCATTCTCCTCACTTTTTTCAGCAGTCAAGATGGTAAGAACACTGCTATATCCTTCTAATAACTGGCACTGAGACTGCTGTGGGATATAGATCCAAATCACATGCTACTCTTTCACTTTATTTCCTTCTTGCCTCTCCAAAAGGCAGTTCTCTTTTCCAGCGTCACCACAACACTTTGGACAGTCTTATTTCTCCAAGAAAATAGGGAAAGAGTTCATGTTAGAGTCTGCTCTTCTACACAGTTCCAAAACCTCATTTTGACTAGTAAGAAACCATAACAGTCCAATTCACTTTTCCATGCAACTCTCCAGACTACAGAGAGTGGACATACAGCTTTTATTAAAATGGACCAACAAGAGATTTCAGAAAATGTCATGAGGCATATTAAAGCACCCTTTACTTACGCATCTGTTCATATGTTGGTTTCCTACAAATATAAGAATCTGAAACATTTTGTTGCAAACAACTGTACGTCCACACCAGAAAGAACACCAGGCAACTGTAATGCAGAAGTGAGGCCATGTTCACAAATGTAAAGTAAGGCTTCTGAGCTTAAATAGCCTTTGTGTTGCCAGGACTAAAGAAAAAATTATTATGATCAGAAGATATTTTTATTTGATCAATTACATCAGTGATAGAAGCCTGTTGGGGTACAAAGGCCGGGTGTTTTGCATAAAGCCTAAAAAGGCTGCATGTTCGTGCTACACGGAAACACTCCTAGGAAAGACAGTCCATTCCACAAAAGAAAAAAGAAGTTTAAGGAAAAGGATACATTATCTCCCCTCCTTTCCTTATTTTGATTCTAATTCAGCAACTTTGTATATACAAAGTTGGAGTGTAGCAAGTGTCATGCCATGTCTTGTAGTTTAATAGATAAGCTCAGTCCACCAAGGATGGAGCCAAATTTAAGCATATCCTACCTATGATCAGCATCTAAATGAGGTAAAAAAAATAAACATCACCCAAAACTCAATTACAAGAGTGGCCTGCAAGGATCACTGGCAGAACTAAGGGTGTTAAGGGTTTATGTTCAAAATATGCTACAGTTAAATCCTGATGAACTGCTCTGCCCCTCCAAACCTACAAAAAAAGCTGAACTTGCAGGCAAGAGATCACAACAGACAGCATTTATCTGAAATGAAAAATGAAAAACCGAAGGCTACCAATCTAAGGAAAACTGGTGATCTGTACATAGCTTGGAGTTCAGAAGGACTCCTTTATGATTTTCCAGAAATTTCAGAGGCTACTGAGGCTGCAGAGGACTACAATTCACAACCAAGGACAGCTTAACTTGGGAGCAAGGTAGTTGCTCTTCATTCATGTGCCCATCCATCTCTTGCTGTCTCTTCCATAGTCCTTCCATTACAGGGACCCCTCAGTGATTTCTGGTAGTGGTTGCTTAACTATCAGGCAGTTTAGCCTATTACTAAAATAAATAAACAAAAATATCCATTGTCAAACAAAAGGTCCTTCCAACCCACCTGACTGGCATGCCAACAGCAAAGACCTATAGCAGAGTGTAAGTGCAGGGAGGCACAGAGCTGTACCTGCATAGTAATCTCTCTCTCTGCTTTCTGCATCTCCAAGATGTCCAAGCCACTGGGGACTTCTCAGCAGTCAGACACCCTTGAAGGATTTATCTTCCAATAATTTATCTCATTATTGAGATAGTGAGAAACTCCATGCCCACAAGCTCCAGTGGTGATGTGTTCTGACTTCAATGCACAACACAAGTATCTCCTCAAGTCTGTCCTGACTCTTTCATTCTCTCTGGCTCCCGTACTATGAGAAACAGTGAAGAGTCATTCCCTCTTCACAGTTTCTCTGCATTAATATTTTGCAGATCTTTTTCACATACTACATCAGCTGTTTCTCTCCAGGCCAAAAAACCCTGGCCATTTACTTATTCTTCATATTAAAGAAAACCATCACTGACTGATTAAATCTGGGCTGGCTTTTCCTCTATCAGTCTGGCGCTACAAGATGACCAACCTTTTGCTGTTCACCTGCAATCTCCCAGGTCATCCAGGTCTAATCTGTGGGCCCTTGATCAAACAGCTCTGCCACTGCAGCCTTGGTATTTAATTTGCTTGAACATATATGGAAAATAAATCAGCATTACAAAGAAAATAGGAGCAAAGTTGCTAGAACCTAGTGAAAGCCAGAATGCACAAAACCATGGGAAACTATAAATAAGGAGACTTGGTTGAGCATGTTTGGGAACTGTCTCATTGCTCCTGAAAGAGTATCAGGATTTGACATTGAATAATACCTAATTTTACAGCAAGAACATCACAAATTAGCTTCAACTCCAAATAAAAATTTAACCTAACACATGAGATTAGACTAGCAAAAATAACTGACAGGGAAATCATAATGATATTCAGATGTGTTTGGTCAGTTATCCCACATTTTCTAATATTTAAGGCACACACAGCACCAAGGCACCATTACCTTCACAAAGATATTGGGGCTTAAAAAGAACAGGCCTTGCAGGAAGTCTTGCACTGATAGTATCACTGAAGCTGTGCTGTGATACCATAGTAGCCAGATAACCTCTCTGGCATCAGTGAGATTTTATAAACATGGCTGTGGTACCAGCTATCTATATTTACATTTCAGGACTTCTGAAAAAGTATAGCATGAATTCTGTGCTAAGGAAGGGAAGAATAGTCTGCAAGGAATATTCTGAGCAAGAATCCACCTACTAGCATGCCAGGAAGAAAGTGGAAGAACAAGCTGGAAAGAAAAGCTAAATTATGTGTTGACAAATTAAATTGATTCACAGAAGCATGGGGCAGTCAACAAACTAGCCAGGGTTACAGAAAGTAAAGGTAACCCTATGGGAAAAAGAGGGGAGGAAGTTAGCTGTAGAGAAATCTGTGAAAAGCACACAACCAAAAGAGGAACTGAGAAATCCATGGCAAAAAAGTTAGGAACAGCTGGAATTGTAGATCATAAAAATGTGGAATTCAGATAATAGTATTCAACTGTTCCTAGATGAAAGCCATCCAGATGTCCCATGAAGATGGACAAAACATTCAATAAATCTGTTCCAAATTTGTCAAGAAAGCCCACTTATATAGACAAAATAGTAAGAGAGTTCATATGAATTCAAGAAACCAGGCATGTAATCCAGTAATTATTAATTCATCAAACTACATCATGTCAAATCGATTATTCAGAAGTCAATGCTAATGTTGCAATAGTACCTCAATAAATAAACTTTTCAAAAGTGCCACAGCACTTTTCCTAATGAATTCTAATGCAAAATTGATGAAAAGTATGTTGTGAACTGGGTATAACAATAACAGATCTTACAACATGATTGCAGTGTCACTCAATAGATACATTTTTTCATGGAGTGCTGCAGGAATCACCCTGGTCCTGCACAGTATTTTATTAATAACTTGGATGAAAATAAAAGTCTTTGAAAATAGAAAGGATTTGAGGAGGGATCTAGAAGAGAAGATTTGGAAGGAAAAGTAAGTTGCTAATACAATGAAGCAGAATTGTCTCTCACACTCACCGCTGATGAAACACCTGAAAATACTGTAAAAAAAGACAGTGCACGTTCCGAAGAGAAAATACATCACAAAAAACAATCTTGGGAAGAACAGCTTCAAACCGTGACTGAAATACCAGTGTTTTACAAAACGAAAAGAAGCCAGACTTCCGCGGGAGGCCTCATGCTGCCATCTAGAGGAGACTGGCAGCAGCGGGTTTCGTCCTGCTTTTGACAGCCAGTTTCAATTAATCAGCCAAGTCAAGAGGGGACTACTAAACTTCAACACACGAAGATATAACCAAATTCAATACCTCCGAGACAAAACCACAATTCCCTTAACTTTAACGAACAGATCTTTTGGATTTTTTTCTTGTTCTCTCACTTATCTAAGTCCGTAAGAGAAAATAACCTAAAGACAGTATTAGGAAAAACAGTCCTGAGCAGCTTCTGTTCAAATTCCGGGCCTAATTTTTGGTTAAAATTTTCCAAAGATAAATGTATATTATGACACAAAAAGTATTCAATGGATTACAGTGTAAAGGAAAACTGCCTTCAGTGACAAGAAGTTACAAGCACGGAAACCTTTCATAAAGCTTGAAAATTCAAGACTTAAGTTATAATTGTTGAGCCTCACATATTTCAGTTTTCCCTCACTTTGTCTACTTTACATATGCACTTTTTCTCAGTAAAAATAAATGGAAACACATGCAACAAATATTACACATGCAATAAGGAAACAAACAACTCCCTAGCTTTACTGCAACTCAGGCTCTGCCTAAAGTCCATTTAGCAGAACAATACTGTCTGACATCAGAGCCTACAACTTAACTAAGAAAGCAAATCATCAGCCAATCTTTGCATTTGACTCAGTTTTACACTGTTCTACTTTAACTTCTACTCCACCAAATGCTTTACACAGTCTTAAGAGATGTTAGCACTGTAAGTAAAATAAACTTGGTATGTTAAAACAAGCTTAATGATTTGTTATTAAGAATGCATTAGGCTATCCTAGGTTTGCAGTCAGAAGGACTCTAAAGTTTTATTACTAAGTTGTGTTATCCACTGTAAGGGAGGTGAAAGACTTAAAACTTTGGGTGCTTTGTGTAGCCCAAGAGTAATTGCAACCAAGGTTAGAGCAAAACTAAACAGAAAAAAAATAAATGTGCTGGTATGTATGGGTAGCATAAAAACAACTCCACAGTACTCTTGAAATCCTCAAAGCTGGATCAACCTGTTAACAAGAGAGTCCTAAACAAGACAATGAAAGGAGCTCTTTCTTTAAAAAACCACGGTAAGAGTTGGCTGTTTGCAATTGGGATGAAAGTCAACTTTATTATTCAATGACATCACCTCCTGCCGCAAATGAGTGTAGAAAAAGTAACAGCTACAGAAGCAGAAAACAGTATGAACACAAAGTGACAGGAGAATCCTATATACAAGTGCAAGTTTCACTGTGGAGGCGGTGCATGAAATTTGAGAGAAGTACTGCCACAAGCATTCTGAGAAACAGCTTTAGTATCTGAGTGGGAAATTAAGCAAAGTAACCCGATTTATGTAAGACAACGTTAACTCAGGAACAGAAGTCTATGTGCCACTGGGTAACACCAGACTGACAATACATGTTTCCCTCATGCAGATAGGCTGTAAATTGGAGATGTAAGCTCATTCTCTCATCCTGGTGCAGGAGGTCACTAACAAACACTTGCCAAATCTGCCAACACACTTTTCCAGCTACAAATGTACAGGCACATGCTTTAGTGGAAAAGATTTGCAGTGCAGTCAGTCACATCTGTGTACAGCACTTACATTCATCCAGTCCCAGCTGATAAGCCAGGTTCTGCAGGCCACGAACTTTTTCCATCAGGTTAGCTGTAGTGAGGCTCCCCAACTCTTAAGAAGAGAGAAAAACGTGAATTTTAACACTGTCTATAATCCTCCAGTGACAGTTCACCTGTTTAGTACTTCACAGAGCACGTTGAAGCCATACTTCTGTCAGGATCTATTTCAGTGAACAGTGTATGTTCAAAATTCAAGCTGACTCCACTCCTAATTATAACATAAGGAGAAAGACAGCCATGACTCTAGTTCATGCTTTAATCTGCCACCATTGCAAAGAGTAATTTGACCCATACTTTGGAAGTTCTTGTAAGTTCACACTGCAACATGAACAAGCTATAAAAAAGTATGCAAGGGAATGGACTTGTTTTACATTAATAATCTGAGTTTAGGCACGTTTCTTGCAGCAAGTAAGAGTTAATTCATCTCACTTTCACTTTGTAACCATGACATGTCACTGACACGATCACACATCACCATCTGGAATTCACGAGAGGCAGAGCACGCTGAAGGATGTTTACTGCAAACTAACAGCTGCAACACGCAGCAAGTGTACGTGCTAGCTAATCTTTCTGTGACTTGCTCGTACAGCCTCACCACTGCATTAGAGCTCCTGGATCCATGAGGCAACACACACACGTAGAGCATCTTGGAACAAGTCAATCAACAAGTCTAAGCTACTCATCAACTGATCAGCTGAGCCCCTCAAAAAAATTCACGCTACTTCTCAAAACACAGGAGACGCTCGCTATACTTATGCAGCAAAAAAAATGGCTAAGTGAGGTGACTGAAATATCCACAATGTTACACTGCTTGTTTTGAAAAATCAGCCTGCCACTGACATCTGGATAGGCTCTTGGCAATAACCAGTTTAATGAAAATGTCTATCATTAACAACATAAAGAGACTTCTGAGTTGGAGATTCTGCAAATATGATAGCTAGAGATCTCAGGCCATAGAGCACCACCAGAACATTTAAAGAACAAGTGTTTTAAGCCTCTTAAGAGTTCCCATCTGCTTTGGCAACCTCAATTCGTGCCCACAATACTCATACTCACCCTTCAACATATCAATATCATCATTTTCTAATTCAGCCATCCACTTGGGAGGAGAACTTGTAATGGGCTGTTATAAAACAAAATAAAAGCCCATATTCAGAAAAGTCCATTTTTAGAATTATACAATGAAATACGATCTGTATTGAAATCTAGTTACAGACAGCAAAAATATGAAAGTGTGTTCCACAGAGATACTTCTATGTTTAGTCTTGTTTTTTCCTGGACATTTTAGAGTTAAAAACGGCATACTACCATCCACAACCCAAAAATCAGTATGAAAAACAGGATTTTCTTAAGTTTAAACCCCTTTATTTCTTCCAAAGTATAATTCTCATTCACAGTAAACTGCATAACGTATAAAAAAGAAATATATATATAAAAGACACATTAAAACCAAAAGGTTTATTACAGCATATACTGGAGTTATAACTGAGATACGGTTCGTAGAACGAAGACGTAAAGCCCGCAAGAGAACCTGCAGGTCTACCATCACACGGAAGGAGGAAACGCGAAAGGCAAAGCAGCGCTCACTCACGCTTTTGAAGGAGGCGGCGAATTCGGCAACCCCGGGCACTGGGAAGAGAAAGCGGAGGTTGGCCGGGGCTGAGCGCCTCTGAGGGCAGCACCGTCACCCCGCCCGGCCCCGGCGGGCCCAGCCGGGCCCGTGCAGCTGCCCCAGGGAGGCCCGGCCCGGGCCGAGCTCCCCCCACC
>VWZW01006253.1:143770-159512 GCA_013397115.1 Edolisoma coerulescens
GGGGGGGGGCGGCGGCCCCGCCCGGCCCCCCCGCCTCACCGTCCGCGGGAGCCGCCATCGCGCGCGCCTCACGTGACTGCCCGCGCCCGCGCGGCCGATGCGGAGCGGGAGCAGAAAACAAACCCCGCCCCCGAGCCCCACGTGCCGCTCCNGTGCTTCCCCCCCTTCCAGCTGCCGCGGACAGCCGGTGCCCCCTGGATCACCTCAGTCGCCGCGTCCTTCTCTTCCTCGGTGGTGAGTGCCCGTCCCGCGGAGCGGAGCCGGTGGGTGGGGAAGGGAGGCGCGGTAGAGCCCCGGGCGCCGCCGCCGCTGCCCGCCGGACACTCCCCTCGGGTCTGTTCTGCTAAGGTCGTTCCCTCCGGCTCGGCTGGAACCCCGGTCGGTCCGGTGGAACAAACATCGGCACTGCCCCCATGCTCGACGGGAGGGACGGAAAAAAGTTCCATGTCCTATTTGTCAGGCTCCGGAGATGAGCGGTGGCCGCCCGGGCAGCGGGTCGAGGTGTGGCCGCTCGGGGAGTCACCTCGCGTTACTCCTGATGGCTCTGGACTGGCCTCATGGCATCTGTTTGCGGCAGAGAGAGGATCTGGTTTCCTTCGGGCAGTATCGAACAGGTTTAGTTGTTGTACTGCCTTTGTTCCTCCGCTGTCCATGGCTGCACATTGTCCAAACTCCAAACCAGGATTCCACAAAGAGTCTGCTTTACTACCGTCCATGTTTCCACAGCAGGTGCATTCTCTACAGAAAAAAAAGGTGGTGATCTTAGGGGAAAAAGTGCAATTAATCTTAATTCGGCATTTCCTGGCTTGCTTAAAATATTTTTTGTTGCATGTGCAATTTTTGAGATACTCTTTTTAAACAATTTGAAAAATACATGAAACTCCATTGCACTGAGGTCCATGTGGGTCATAAAGCACTGGAGCTTGTAGCTCCATTGCAGATATGTGACACTGGGGCTAATGGAGTGATTGATAGCCGTAGGAGTTTGTCATTCTTTAGACCAGCACTAGACCAGCAGCTTTTCTGACAGTCAAGGAACTCAGTCAAGGGACTCAGATTTCCTGTGCTTCCTTCCAGGTTCTAGAGGAGATTGTGTTTTTGTAGGCACAGATTTCTGCCTCGCTTCCTCAAGTGTGATTCCAGCTACATAATCATCTGCAGCTTTTTAATTCTCTCCTAGTGTTGCTTTCCAAATCAGTAGGTCTTGCTTGTCCATTTATTTTACAGTTCTTGTCCTAGCTTTGTCATCTCCAAGCTTTCTCAGTTTGCTCCAACTAACATTGCTGTTCACTTTTTTTCATTTTCATCCCCTTTTCACTGTCATTACTTGTCCACCCAATACCAGTCATATTCCTGATTCTTCCTCTGATCTCTTTCCCTTCATTACACCTTGGATAGAATCCAAGTCCTCATCTCCCGTTCATAATTCCACATCATAATTTCTTCAGTTTTCTGATATATTTGGGTTTGTATCCCAGTTCTGTTGATCTGTCCCATTTCTGTTACTTGTACAGAAAGAAGATCTATTCCCCTTTCTCCTACCTGTTCTCCCCAAGTCATGGATTTGTGTCATGATTAATTGGTTCTTGCTTGCTCCTAGTTCTCTCCTTACCTCACAATGTCAATTCCTCTTTTCTAGTTTCTTAACTTATACAATCACAATCTATTTTCCTGCATGGTACAGTTTTGTTGCCTATCTAGTGCTAATTACAGCTTCTACCTCTGCTCTCTGTTCTGTTCAATGTTTGCCTGAACTCCTTATTCCAAACTTTCCTTGTCCCTCCTCTGCATCTGAGTGGGAAGGTTTTGTTTTCTGTGCTGCCAGCCAGGACAGTCATGTCCACAGATGCAGGCTCCTTGCTCTTAGTTGCAAGACCAAGCGGGGGGGTGGGGAAAGTCCAATTTTCTGCTTGTAGCTATGAACTGGAAAGATGAACCTGCTTAGTGGCTTGATGGGAAGGAGACACATAGGACAGTGGTACAGTCTGCACTGAGTTCACAGAATTCCCACAAAGTGAATTATTAACTGTTTCTTCTGAACATTTAAGAGTGGCAGTTTTTCAGGTTTTGACTAAATAGACTGAAATAATTCTGAATGTAAGCATAGGAATGTATTTTTTCTATAACTGCTTTTAGAAAGAATTTTGGCCATTTTGGTGTAAAGTGAGAGAAAAATGGGGCAGAGAGCAGTTATCTGGGTCTTGCTGGGAAGACTGGATCTAGACTCTCTAGTGGTTCACATAGCAGCAAATGATGAAGGCTTGCATGTAATATGGCACACTGGTATTTAGGCACATTGAGACAAAAATAACTCACTGTCCAGCGTTTTTTCCTCCACAGCCAACAACCAAACTCTTCATTGATGGGAAGTTTATTGAGTCCAAAACTACTGAATGGATTGATATCCACAATCCAGTAAGTGAAAAATTTATATAAATAGTGATCACTGTGCAACGAAGGTCTGTGCCTCTCTTCAGGGATGTGGCAGAAGGGAAATGTACATATGTTTCTTGAGAAAGGTTTAGACTTGGAGCCTAAGATAGACTACGGCTTCTCAGCTTCCTTTTCACATTAAATGCCAGTCTCAGAAAAGTTACTATCTCTTTTACTTCCCTCATATAGTAAGCCTCTGATCTCCAGAAAGGAAGCTTAAACTCTGGTTACATTTTTTTTTTCTCCTAAAAGAAAAAAACCTGTGGCATCATTTGACACACTGTGATGAGTGTGTCAAATTTCTGGAGGGTGTCTTTCACCCTGTATATGAAATCAACTGGGTGTGATTTGATGCCAGCTGAATGTGAAGTCCCAATAGAGACTGATATTGCTCTCAGAGTAAAAAGGTGAAAAATCTTGACAGCTGAAGCTTCTCTCCTTTCAGAGAGCTTCTGTCTGTGACCCACAATAATCACAGAGAAGTTAGAAGTTGGATGCTATGCAGTGCAAAATATCTTAGATTAGTAGCACTTGTACTTGTCTACGTACTCCACCAAAGACAAATGGAAATGAGGTTGCACTCAGAATTCTGACCCTCCTGACCTCCCTAGTAAGCATTTAAACAGCAGTTTCTAAATCTTCTCTGTAAAGCTCTATTTTAGTTTGCTTTGTGGAAATGATCAGAGCAGCAAGCCATGTTCATGAAGCTCATTTGATCTCTATGTAGCAACCAGTGTTCTTGTTTAATTTTCTTCCTCTTGTTTTGAGTAGTTTCTCTCTTAGTGATATATCTGAAATTTTTGTCGTGTCGAAACAGATTTAATTTTTAAGAGAACATTAGAAGGAGGTTAAACTGGCAACAAACTTGAAGTTAAAATACTGTAGAACTAAGGTTGCTTGTAAATATAGTACTTTGGCTTGGGGGTATAGGTAAGCTAACATCAATGCCAATTGCACAGTCATGTAATGCTTTTCCCAAAGGAAAATTCATTTAATGTGCAAGAGGGACAGCCAGATGAACCAAGACGATGGAGAAGGAAAAGATGACAGCCCACAGAAACTTTTGCCTTATACTCTCTAGAAGTTTCAAGATAGACAAGTCACTTCAGGTTGAAAATCAGTACTGCATTTGCAGTTTTCTGAGTGCCTAATTTGAGATATTTGGAGTGCAAGTTTTCAGAACTACTCCAGTTGTAGCCCAGGCCTTTCATGTGCAGTCAAGGAAGGTGTCTCCTTTGTGCTCTGCCCTCAGAAGTACAGCTCCTTGTAGAACAAGAATATTAGGTGTGTGCTGTGAAAGGACTCTTGAATGGTTGGCGGGGACAGATGGGAAAAGTTGAGTTTTGATGCAATTTGTTTTTTCTTTCAGGCCACAAATGAGGTGGTTGGCCGTGTACCGAAAGCCACAGCCAGTGAGATGGAGGCAGCTGTGGCTTCTTGCAAAAAGGCTTTTTGGAACTGGTCAGAAACATCTGTTTTGAGTCGCCAGCAAATCTTTCTGCGTTATCAACAACTCATCAAAGACAACCTGGTGAGACACCATGGCTGTGTGTGATGGCTGTGGCTGAATGCATTGCAGCTGACTTAGGAACTAAATTGAGAGACTTCGGGGTTTACAGAGTTCTTGATGAGGCGTTGCCATCATCAAGGAGCCATCTAAGACACTGTCAAGAGGTGCAGCAAAACACTTCCCATCAAATGGTAACAGAGAGGCAGCACTTCTTAGGGAATATTATTCTGAATTTGTCCCTTTACCAAGAGACCGCAAAAGGAACTTTGAGCCTTGATGGAACATGTGCCAGTTGATGAAGACAAGTATGTTACTATGTTTTTGGGTTTCCCTGATTGCTTTTTTGGTGTGCATGTGGTGTCATACCTGAAAGCATTAGAGTACAAGCCAATCCTAGGATGATTTTTTCTAAAATGTCACCTGTGTGGGTTATTGGCTTCTTGTCTACAAGGAGCAAATCAGTCAGTATAGGCTTTTCTGGGTTCTGTTCAGTTTATTCACTGTGATGTTCAACTCCCTGTTAATTCTGTCTTATCCTTGCACTCTATTTCATGGGTGGGCACTTCTCTAACATTCATAAACTTTGTATTTTCCATTTTCAGAAAGAAATTTCCAAACTTATCACCTTTGAGCAAGGGAAGACCCTGGCTGATGCTGAGGGAGATGTGTTCCGAGGCCTCCGTAAGCTGCTGGCTTCTCCTGTTAAAAAAGGGGGTTTGAGAACCCACAGGAAGGGATGAGGTCTCCTGAGCAACCGATTGCTCTGTACATGTTGCTCCCTTTATAGCCCCCTACTCAAAGAAAAGCATCAATTGTAACTCTAAGCTGAAGAATTTTCTTAGATAGAGTATTGTTAAATCACTTCCAAGTTGTTAGAGTTGTTAGTTGTTTTTCTAGGAGTGACTACAAATTACTAAAAAGGGATAAGAACTTCTTGCCTCTGCTCAGATATCTGAGGTTGAGTCCCAGGTGGTACAATAACACTATACCTGTGCATTTTGTACTGGGGCTGTTGTGTCTGTGCTCCTATCACAATTATGTATAGTGTGGTCAAGAGAGAATCCATTCATAATTTGCTCACAATGCTTGGCAGAGCAAAGGGATTTTCTGGAGCACAATGAGTTTTAAGTTGTGGGAGAAGAGGCTGGAAGAAAGAGGTGGGTCAAGGCAGCAGTGAAAAGGGAGTTTGGGGACTAATTGTTAACAGATTATCCAGCAGCGTATTGCCCTTTCTGCCGCAGAGGTGGTTGAACATGCTTGCAGTGTGACATCCCTCATCCTTGGAGAGACCATGCCCTCCATCACTAAAGACATGGACACTTACACCTACCGCCTGCCGCTGGGCGTGTGTGCTGGAATCGCACCGTTCAACTTCCCTGCCATGATTCCTCTTTGGATGTTCCCCATGGCTATGGTTTGTGGAAACACCTTCTTGATGAAACCATCTGAGCGTGTACCAGGAGCACTAATGTTCCTTGCCAAGCTGTTTCAGGATGCTGGTGCCCCCGATGGGACCCTGAATATTATCCATGGACAACATGAAGGTAATAACAACCCCTCCCGGGAGATGATGAGTGTATGTGTTGTGGTGTGTGCTCAGTGGGAGGTACCAGTTGGAGAGTCTGAGACTGCTGCTGTTAGATAGGTTTGGACAGATGCTTCAGCTCTATTGATGAAGCTGAAAGGTGCGTGGGAGATTCTCTGACATCTTGCACCAGATCTTTCAGGAGATATGGTGGACAAAATTCTGGGGATTGGGGTCAGAGTTCCCAAGGCATGTATGTGCTCAAATTCTCTTTAGCAACCTAAACTGCAACTGAAATAAGTAGATAAATCATCTTGGTTTCGCAAGGAAGCCTAAACAAGAACTAAATTTCTCACTGAATATACAGTGGATGCCAGTTTTCTGGCTCCTAACTTGCTATTTTTTACAGCATACATGTAGCTTCAGGACACCATGAGAACAGTATAGAACAGTAACTTCACTTTGGCATTGCTCAGACACGCTGGGAGATGCCCAAAGCATGAAGAGATGTCAGAGAGCCAGGAGTATGAAGACAGGGCAGGAGTATGTGTGCTAAGAAGTGAGTGAAGAGATGCACAGACAGGCTTTCAGGGAACTCAGATGTAGGAAACACAGAGGCAAGAATTTCGATAAGAAGAAAGATACAGAGATTTAGCGCTGTGGGGATGGGAACAGAGGGAAGCATTTGTGCACCACGGTTATAATGTATTATTTCCTATTTGAAGCTGTGAATTTCATTTGTGACCATCCGGATATCAGAGCAATCAGCTTTGTGGGATCTAATCAGGCTGGCGAGTACATCTATGAGAGAGGATCCCGGAATGGCAAGAGAGTCCAGGCCAACATGGTAATGTCTCTGAATGGAGCACACTTTAGCACATAGGCTACCTCTGTCGCCTGTGAATGTTGAGACCACGCCACTCAGCAGCAGAAGCTGACTTTGCTGCTGATAGTTAAGTGATAAGGCTGCTCTCTTGCCAGCCTGTTGGTAACAGTCATAGCTACTATAAGAAGTCACTGCCAGAGGGCTAGAGAAGAAGCAGTCTGGGATGGTTAATAATGGGAGACTGTGTGTGTTGTATTTCAGGGAGCCAAGAACCATGGTGTGGTGATGCCTGATGCCAATAAAGAGAACACCTTGAACCAGCTGGTTGGAGCTGCTTTTGGAGCAGCTGGCCAACGCTGCATGGCCCTGTCTACAGCAATTCTAGTGGGAGAAGCTCAGAAATGGCTGCCAGAGCTTGTGGACAGAGCCAAAAATCTACGTGTAAATGCAGGTACAGACTGTGATAATTTTTACAAGGTACTTCACTTCTGTACAACCATAGCTTTTTAGGTCAGTTTATCTGCCATACTGTGTTGTGACCCTTGGAGCTATTGGCACCATAGGTTTGATGTGTACGGGTAGGAGCTAGCAGATTATCTGGATTGGGAAACTCAGCCCTAGACTTGGAGGTAGGAATATATTTTCAGCTTGCTGGTGGGACTGTGATGCAATGTTTACAGGATCAGTCTTGTTTTAACTGGAGATTTGAGGTTATATCCTGTGTTTAACTCAAATCTGCCATTTATATAGCAACTTCATTTTAAGATCCTTCCAATTTGTAGTAAGCATATAATAAAAAAAGAAAAATGAAATCAGGTACTTTGGAAAAGCTAGACTGTTATTAATTCTCAGGGAATTATCTTTTGTTTATATTCAATAAAGCACTGCAAAGGGGAAAAGTTTCCTTCCTGAGAAGAATCTGTTGTTGAATTTTGGCTTCCTGGTATTCTAAAATTATGCTTACGACTTCTCTTATTTGTTGATTATGAGAGCTGCAAGCTATTATTCCTGTTCATCAATGTCTCAAATCTTTGTTCTGTGTCTCAGAAACATCAGGATTTTCAGATTTTTCCTGCCAGTGCAGTTATGTCCCAGATGGCTATGAAGAGGAAGTTGTCAAGAGTTAAAAACTTGCTGTCTCTGCCTCTTCGCAGGAGACCAGCCTGGGGCAGATCTTGGGCCTCTAATCAGTCCCCAAGCTAAGGAACGGGTTTGCAGTCTGATTGAGAAAGGAGTAAAAGAAGGTGCCAGCCTTCTCCTGGATGGACGTAATGTCAAAGTGAAGGGTTATGAAAATGGCAATTTTGTTGGGCCAACGATCCTTGCCAAAGTCAAGGTAAGATGACCAAAACCAGTGCTTGTTAGTGTATATTGCAGGGTCAGCTGAAAAATGGGTTAGCCAAATCAGTCAGTAATCAATGATCACCAGGTAGAAAGGCCATAAATGGCTCAGTCTTCCCTTGCACAGTGTCAATGAAGCGCTCATTGTAATACAGGCAGTAAAAGCAGAAAGCACTCTGGAGATGAAAAGTGATGCCTTCTTTAGTGGACTAGATAGAGGACAGGGCATGGGAAATGGTGAAGAGGTAAGGAGGACTGAAGGATGGCCTGTGGTGATGCAGTATGATCAGTAATCCTAGGAATATCATGAGTACTAATAGCATGTGTGTTTCTTATATCCTATTTACTAGGATATTTTTATTATATGCGTTATACAAGCTACTTTTTCTGCTGTTTGTATTGGCAGCCAAACATGACTTGCTATAGGGAGGAAATCTTTGGGCCTGTCCTAGTGGTGCTGGAAGCAGACACTTTGGATGATGCCATTGAGATGGTGAACAATAACCCCTATGGGAATGGAACTGCAATCTTCACCACCAATGGAGCCACAGCTCGGAAGTATTCTCACTTAGTAGATGTGGGGCAGGTATGTTCCAGCTAGAATTGTTGCTTTTAGCCCTCACCATTTACGGTGGGTAACCATTCAGCTGTAATCACTGCCCTCTCAGCCAGCAGTACCCAGCCTCAGATATAAGGAAACAAAATGCAGAAGCTTTTGGTGAGTGCTCTGCAATCTGCTACTTCTTGTGACTAATATGGCAGCTTTCCTTTGGTGTAGGTGGGCGTCAACGTTCCAATCCCAGTACCTCTGCCCATGTTCTCTTTCACCGGCTCTCGTGCTTCTTTCAGAGGGGACACCAATTTCTATGGCAAACAGGTAACTTTCTGATTCAGAGTACTCTATTGGGTTGAATCGGGATAAATCATGTTATAAATGGCACTGGGTAGATGGTCATCAGTCATGATTCGTGAGGAGACTTTGATGCCATTTCAACCAGGAAACTGAAAACTAGATGCATGTCACAATCATAGATAGCAAATTCCTCATTCTTTTTTCTTTAAGTATAAAAATGCAATTCTTTTTTGGAGATTTGAGAAGGGAGCAGTAACTAGCAAGCTTTCTCACAGAGTAAGAATCTTTGTGGAACTGGTAAAAACAACAGGCTGACGAGAATTGTTTCCACAGAAGAAAACTCAGTCCTGTATAGATAAAGCAGAAACTGTTTGATATACCACTAGTGTAGATCTGAGGCCAAATATCTGATCTGTGGATCTGTGCTTTCCTCCAGGGAGTGCAGTTCTATACACAGCTGAAAACTATCATTTCTCAATGGAAAGAGGAAGATGCCACCATTGCCAAGCCTGCTGTGGTTATGCCAACTATGGGAAACTAAATCAGCCTTTGCAGATGCTGTTCCTGGTGCCTTTCTATGCTGCATTTTCCAGCTTTGTCCTGACTATCACCCTTTACTTGGGAATGAATAGAAAGCTCCTTTGTCTCAAGGATCTGTTTCTGTGCAGATTGGGCAGGCTCACGTGACTCACGGTCTGGATTTTCTGTTACTGTCAGTGGTTTTTTGGCTAGCTGAACTAATTTTTTCCCTACAACCTATCACAGGCTAAACAACCTTATCTAACTGAGAGGGCAGCCAGTGAGATTGGTGTTTCTTTCCAGACCCCGTGAACTTGAACATTACCCCGGTTTTCATTTCAATATCTTTAACCTTAGTGACTCACTCCTGGCTACATCCTGTAGCAGGTTTATTTACCTCTTTATCTTGCATATTAAGATTCTGAATTCACCTTACTCAAAAATGAGTACTCATTTTGAGTGACATAACTGGGACATCTTGGGTGTCTCATAGAAGTGACTTTACATATGATGAAGACAGAAAGTTGTCAGTCTTTCACCTGTTGAGCAGTTTCCAAAACATTGGGAAATAGCTTTGTACAGGTTTTTCAGGAAAGCATATTTGATTGCTTGTCTGAAGATGAAAGAAATTTCTGTATGGTACATTGACCTTCACTGTGCCTCTGACAGCTTGAAAGCTTCTGTTCCTGTTCTGTCTGTGGCTTGTATGCTCAAGCTTGCCAGCAATTCCTTTATACCTGAAAGTTGTTTGGTGCCTTTTCACTGTGCTAACAGATACAAGCCTACACGTCCTGTAACATAATGAAACTGTGGAAGCAGAAACATAACCATGTATAAGTATCTTTGTGTCACAGCATCATGTAGGTCTGAATAAAATGGAGCGTAAGTAGAGAGCTCAGTAGGAAGAAAGAACACATTTTTTAATCACAAAGCAGCCAGGCCTTGACTACTAGTTTCCTTTCCTGATTGTAGCTGTATTTCTTGTGTTGATTGATTGATTCCTTGTCACATTTGCTGAAACACAGTCATGTACTCTTGGGACTGCAAGTTCCTATTGCTAAAGAAGAGTAAGGCTTAGTATATACACCCTGGTTTTAAGAATCTGTGCATTTGGAGCTGAAGAACCTATATTTTTATTTTTGGTTCCTGAAAGATGATGCAGCCATGAAGGATCTGCAGGGATCTCACTCAAGCACTCATGGAAAATAATAGTCTTCGAATGATTGTAACCATTACTTGTTCTAATTAAACAATCTGAATGTGAACACTTTGTATCCTGCCTTCTGGTAAAGATGCCTTGTAACTGACAGCTCTATATTAGTGCAATTGCTGTGCATTCACTAAGGTTTATATCTTGTATTTTTCCTCTGCTATACACTAGAGGGAAATTCTCACCTTGCAATTTGATTACGAATTTAAAACATTCTAATATATTTTTGCAGACTATGACTGTTCCTTGGTAAGACCTTATATAGCTGTGATGTTGATTTTATTCCCATCTCTTCACAGGGGATGGTCTGCACCTCTTGTAACCCATGTATACATCTTCCTTTTACAGTATTTCAGGGACATCTGTACCAATTTCCTCACACAGCATTTCAAGGAATGCCTTGTTTCTGTTTCCATGTACACATAAGTTGATCACAGAATCTCTTTAGCTTCACGTGAATGGTTTTATGACAAAATGAAAATACATATTCACTAAGTTATACCAACTCTTTATACATAGGATTCTAACCACTAGTCCAAATCCTAGTGCTTTGTACAGGGTCTTGCAAGCTCCTGGCTTGGGTAAGAATAAGGTCTTTAAGAAGGAGAAAAATAAGTGTATTTCAGATGGATTTCAAACACACAGTCAAAGCAGCGGTGCAGCCGACAGGGGATCTAGAACTCACAGCCTTACTCAGAAGCTAACTTTCAAAATGAAAAGTGCAGATGAGTTGCTAATTGCTGGCTGCTGTTCATGGGAAGTGTATAGCTGCCTTACTTGGTCTATGGTGTTAACATCTGAATATGTGGAAGGATCACTGCAGAAGATGATCAATCTGATAATGTGGCCTGCTGTGTAATAAAATACTAGGTTGGGAGAAGTATTTTCTGTGTTGCAAAGGTAAAATCTTCTAGGTAAATTACCATTAAGACATTGGCATTCATTCAAGCACCTAGGAAAGAAATACTAATTAACAGCCTCTAAATACTGTCTACAGTCATTTACTTTCAAAATGCCTTAATTTTCTCCCTAATCAGTATTGCTATTCTGACTTTTCTGTTATCCTATTAAAACCCATTATATCTTTCCTTTAGAAATTCTAAAATCCATCTTGTCCTGTAACAAAAGCAGTCTATTATCACGGTTACCTGATCCCTGAAGAATTGCAGGACTATCCCTGCACTTTCTCCAGATATCTTTTAGACACCTGTATGATCTTTTTGTGCAAACATCTTTTCTAACTATCCACATTTCCAACAGCATTTTTACACGGATAGTTTTAAATAATTGTACTAGAAATACAAATCTTGTACATTCCTTTTTTAATAATGAACTGCCTTTTTAGATCAAGCTGCAGATGCTAATTGATCATGATTTACCTGCCTCATCTCACTGCTGTTACTGCTTTCCACTCATCTGTTTACTCTCCTTTTTATAGAATATTTGACCTAAAAATAAGCTAAATAATGTATCTTCTATGTTATACAAAAGTATAATCTAAAGTATATCATAATAAATTTCTTCAGACTATTAAAATACAATTTCATAGTCAACCCTTCGAATACTATCAAAAATAGTAGGGTTTTTTTCCTGTCTGTGTCAAAAAAAGGCTCCAATCCACTCTCACTTCCATTTTGGAAAGTGGCAGCCTGCCTTTCCAAAGGAAGTGTCTCACATCTTTCTATATCTTTATGTATAAATGCCTCCAGGGCTCCTGCTTATGAACTTTATCTGGTAATTTGATGTCTGAGTATTACATTTGGGCTTGTGTGCTTGACTGCCTCACATCTGACAAGCTGTGAACGCCAGAACTCTGCCCTATGTATTCCTCCAGGGTAAGCTGACATTGCTTGCCCTGGAGTGTTATAATTAGCAATGAAGTTGTATCTGAGTTGGTATCTGAAAATCAGTCATATGAGTCTTCATCGTGGTCCACCCTCTCTGATTCTATACTGAACGCATCATCAGCTGCATAGATTTTGTCTTTTTAATCAAAACTCACTGTGTTAGCTGAAAATGTGTCTCCTTGTATGATCATGGACTTTCACAACAGCATCCTCCAGAAAATATAAAGCTGCTTTTCAATAAGAGAAGGCTTTAGAGGGTCATGAGATCTTTTTTTTTCATGAGAACAGTCTAAATGCCTGCTGCTGAAATATCAACACAACAACAGATTTTAAAATTAATAAAAAATTCCTCACTCTTGTCACACAAACATTCACGTGCATATACATACACTATTATAGATCTTATGTCCCAGTTCACAGCTTATAATATATTTAATTCTGCTTTGAATTTCCAGTGTAAGCCATATTTTAGGTAGCTCTAAAGTCATGCTCCCACGCTTCTTATGCAGAGAGCAATGAACCATAGAGTAAGTAAACTTTTCCTAATCTGGCTGTGGATATTTGTACTTCTTAATACTGGGAAGTTTGCTTTACAATTCTCTTATTATAAGGAAATATACATGGGGAGTGCTACTGTCACAATAGACATTATTTACTCATTTGGTAAAGATGGATAGAGATCCATTAATGACTGAACAAAATAAATCCCACTGTACTGAGCAAAGTTAATTCTCCTGACTTCTACTCTCAACCTCAGCAATACCAAAATTTACTTCCACTTGTTTTTCTTTTGATACAATACACAAAGATCTAACAGTACAGTCTAGTGCATGTACAAAATCAGTATATAGTGTATCAACTTTTTCGAAAACTTAAAGTACCTCACACCAACCCACACAGCTACATTCTTATGTTGGATTCAGAACTTATTGGAATCCACTGATCTGGAGCGACCAGCCCACTTCAGCATCCACCTACTGAAGAAACAAAAGATTACCATGGATTTGTGCCATTCATTTGGACAAAAAGCAATTGCAGAACAAATTCTTTTTGTTCCCATGTCAACTTACTGATATCCAGTTTTTCAAAATGTTTTTTTTCCCTGAAAAACATGGAAAAGATCAATGTACTAGAAGAAAATTTCAAAGCCATATCATTCATGGATTCTGTATGTGTAAAACAGGTTTAAAATACTAGCTGTGCATTGCTCTTATTCAGCTTTTTATAGCATATAAATTTTAAAAATAAATGTGAGCACACAGTGTTGTGTTTTCAACTTCTAAATCTATGGCTCTCTAAACTAAGTAGAACAAACCCAATGATTTCTGTTCTGTTAGTGGTTATAAATACTGGGAGCAGGAAGGACTAGTATGAACATGTATTAGTTTCAAATACATTGTGCTTTCCTTGTCTCTCCTGTTCATACATAAAAGGGTCAATACATAATTTTCTCTCTCAGTTCTAGTCTCCCCCTTCTCCTTCTCCAGAGGATAACATTCCTTAGACCTCAATTACAAATTTCACCCTGATTTTTCAGAGAGTGTTTCTGCTATATCATTTTTGAGATAACCTGAACTGAACAAAGCATTCCAACTGACTGTGTTATTCAGTAGCCAAGTTATTCAGTAGCCAATCCATACTAAACAAACATTTTTCTGGGGATTAGGATCATTTTGATCTCTCACCAAGGATGTATGCAAGCTTCAGCTATGGGGGACCTCAACTCTATGGCTTAAAATCCAAGTGCTCAGACACTGCTGCAGTTGGTAGGCACAGATGTCTAGCACGAGGCTGGAGACCCGCAGTCCTGGCTACTGCAGCATGTGTAGCTCTAATTTAATTTAAACTGCATCCTAACAGAAATTCTGAGATACACCTGTAAATCTGAGATTTTGTTTCATTCACTATAAAATGTAATCCTGTCAATCTGAACTGCAATGCATGGGATGTTGTCTTCAATACGACAGTGTCTATTTCATGTAATGACTTAATTTTTAGATTATTAGAAAGCTTGAGGAAAACAGCCTTGGAAGCACAATGCAAAGCAGAGGCTTCTGAGATATGAAAAACCAGTGGAAAACAGACTGGATTTGCCATCTACTGGGTGTTTCTGTTAAAATTATCAGCAATACAGTAAAGAGCTGTTAGCACCTTAATTGTAATTTTTTAGGCTTCAGTGTTAGCTCACTGGAATGAGTAAAAAGCAAAAGAACAATGCCAGAAAAAGCAATGCCTATAAACCAAAAAAGATGCAATAATAATTATTAAAATAAAACTACAGAAGCACACCTATACTGGAAGTTCTCTATCACATTCCATAGGACATGGCAGAATATGCAAAGAACTCTTTAGCGTTTACCTTTAGTTTAATCTATAGAAATAACGACCCAAAAGTTATAACCTATTTGAAATTAGGTGCCCACAAAGTCATTACTAATTTATAGGATACTGCAACTCATACAGTGATTCTCACTACAGGAGTCTCCATAAGCATTCCAAATCGAAAAAATATTATCATGAGAAGGATTTTTTAGGTGTCTATCTAGGAAGATAGACACTAGTTTTCAATGTTTCAATACAGTAGCATTTATTTGCTTCCTCTAGGTCTCTGTGCACATTATTCGTGTATTTATGTTGCTTTTGAATGTTTTGATTTGAAGAAGCTGTTCTTTCCCTGCACATGCCTCTACGTTTTTTTGTTATAGACAGTTTGGGCCTTTTTCTTTTAATGCTTTCTACTGGAAATGATCTCCAGATTCACATGGTACAGAGCATCTATATAGAACCTTTCCACCTCAGTCCCGTCATTTAAGATATTCTGGGCTACGTTCTTTACTCAGTCCATCTCTCAATCCTTCATTTCTAGTAGTTGCTGCAGTTTTTCGACCTCTACCATACTTGGTTGGCGCTGTGTTTTCACAGTCTCTCTCACAGATTTTCTGGTCTCGTGCCATAAGGCCATTTCCAGTGTTTCCACTTTATACTGCAGATGCCTGGTCTGTGCTACAGATGTGGTGCAGTACTGAGGAAGTTTAGAAAAGGAGAAAAAATGACAGATACAGAAAGAAAATCGGCCTGCTGGAAAAATGTCCAAAATCATTTATAATAGATAGGCTGAAAGCAAGCACTGGGACATGAGCGAGAAAATAGTCTCCTACCAACTGACCTCATCAATGTCCTGGGTATCACAGTTTTGTATCTTCTTATTCAATAAATAGGATGTTAAGGTAATTGAACTTTCGTTTCTATTTTCAGTTTCTTTTTCTAACTGTAAAAGGGGTTTGCTTGGTACAGATCTAAAAGAGTAGGAACAGGGGTGAAGTGAAAGAATTTTTGATAGAGCAAATGGGAGCCACAGCATAGGGCTTCTTTTTCATTGTGTTCTGAGTAGAGTTTGACTCCGTTTTCTCCGTGTAGCCAAACCCAGCAGATTCCCTCCCAGCTTTCTCTTTCTTCGAGCGGAACAAGCGCTTCAGCCTCTCCGCGTCCACCCCGTGCTGAAGGCCCCGACCACTGCCGCGCCCCTCCGCCGGGTTCGCTCCGGTGTCCCGCTGTCCCTCGCGAAGGGAGCGGGGCGGCAACCGCGGCCGCCGAATTCCTGCGGGAGGGAGCGGGTGGCAGGCGGGGAGGGCACGAGGGTTCGTCCCGGCAGCCCGACCCGCCACGCGCCTTCCCGCC
>VWZW01006253.1:159539-224228 GCA_013397115.1 Edolisoma coerulescens
CCGCGCGCTGCCATGGACACCGCGCGCCCGCCGCCCCCCCCGGTGCCAACGGCGCCGGGATCGGGAGCGCGCGCGGGGCGGCCGTTGTCCCGCCGCTCCTGGGCTGGGTGAGCCTCCCCGAGCCGCGCTCGCTCCCGGCGTCCCGGGACGGCGCTCCGCTGGGTGCGAGGCCGGGCAGGCGGCGGGAGACAAGCGAAGGCTGCGCCGGCTGCGGCGTCTCCGTTACTCCCGGGAGCGGGCGGGAGGACGCCCCGTCCCGGTCGAGTGACAGCGCGGGCCGGCCGGTGGGGACGGGACGGGCGTTTCTGTCGGTGTTCCTGCCGAGCGTCACTCGTGCTGGCTCCGGGAAGAACCGCGGGGTCCCGGGCCGCGCTCCCCGCCGCCGGCGGGGCACAGGGAGGACCGCGGAGGCTTTTGCCAGGGGAGAGGAAAGGAAGGTAGGGAAGGTTTTCAGGCGCGTTCAGGGCGAGGGTTTAGGTCGCAGCTGTGGGAAATGGAGCAAGGCAGGACGCGCTGGCGCCGGGATGTGCGGCAGGGACAGAGCCAGCAGCCCCAGCGGCGGCGGGGTCGAGCGGGGCCCGTCTCCAGGGCATTCCCGGCGAGTGGCTGCGGGAGTCAGCGCCGGAGCGCTCCCAGCCTGGCATGGAAGCAAAGCCCTGAGCGCCCCAGGGCTGTGCGCGCCCAGGGTCTGTTTTCCAGGAATAGCAGCTGTCCCGGGAAAAGGTGCCGTTCCAGCCGCCGCGCGTGTGCGCGTTCGCGGCTCTGAAGGGCTGCCCACGCCGCAGGAAGTGTAGCGGTCTCCTGGAAAAGCTGCCTTGGTCTAATTAAAGAGTAGAATTGAAAACTCATTTGGCCAGAAACGTGAATAAATAAATAACGTGTATTTGGAGCCTCAGTACGGGGGAAGAAAGATTAAAACTTCTGATAACGCGTGTTTGTGAGTTGGTTCTACTTCTTGCCCCTGGAGTTTAAAGCTCTAGAGCCAGAATTTTACCGAAAACGTATGTGCGCAAAGAATACTGTGCCATTATTTTTATGGAAATACTGGGAAATTCTGCCATTGAATTCAGTTATTCCTTCCATTGTTTCTTCTAAACAGTGTACGCTTAAGAAGCTTAAATTTTTGTCAGAACAATCCAAGAAAGCTATTTTTTTCAACAGATAAAAATAAGTCCAGAAAAAATGTAATAACTTTTTTTTTTCTGGAAAAAAAAGAAAGGTTAAAAAGTATTTATTTAGCCATGAGTGTTAAGTGTTAAAGCTCTCATCTGGGAGATAGATCTTGTGACCACAAGAGCCGCTCATCTGCAAAATAGATTTTGTTACTCTTTTAGCACAGAAGACTTTCCATTCTGAATGATTTCTGGTGTGCTGCAGCATGGAAGAACAATATTAATTGAATTATGTAATTTTGTTTGTTTCCTAAAATAGTTTGTTTCCTAAAATATTTGCCTATCTATTTATATATCATTAATATTTATAATTATTTTTTAACATTTTTGTGTATCCCCAAATATTTCCCAATATTATGTTAGGAAACAGAAGGGAAATCCTTGTGTATCTCAGGTAAACTGCTTTTCTCTCCCTTCAGATCACATTCCTTTTTACAGGGAGATGCTTCTGTTGTGTGGTTTGTGTTTTGCATGTTATTTTGTCAGAAATAGTCAAGTATTGAATATTTCTTGTCTTGAAAACAAACACCAGTGTTTCTGTGTATGGTGAGCTCTAAGTAAGGTTGTGTTTTGCTGTCTTAAGGTTAATTGTTATTATGGTATTGTTTTACTTTTGTTGTTTAAGGAGAGTTTAGCTGAGGTTTTTGTTTGGTGGTGGTGTGTTGGGGGTTTTTTTGTTCCTATTCATGCTTTCAGTCTTGGAAGTCTCTATGCAACATCTCAGTATTTTTGGGCCATACAGTTTACATAGCTCCCAAATTTTTATATTGGATGTACTTCAGCTTTTTCTTTTAGTATGTAAAATCTGCTGTATCCAGATGACATTTGCATGTGTTTCTCTGTGTTGGGAAATGAGTGTTCTGTCCTGTTTTGCTGGCTCAGGCCTCAGGGATGTTGAGGTCAACTAGCGTTTGTGTAAATGTTTTACTAACTTGAACTCAGTTAACTTTCAACTTCTTGAAATTCATCCTGTGTAGTTATATGGGCATGTTTCACTGCTTGTATTGAGCAATGATAAACTCAAATTTGAATAAAACAACTCGATTGATGTTTGATGTGCCTTCATGACCTTATAATTTGCCTGATATGTAGTCCGCTCCTATTAGCTGACAGCGAAGGTGAAGAAGTGCAGGCGCAGTGTCTCTTGTCGTGGCGCTCCGAAGGTGGTTTTCGTTAGGAACCTCTGGAGTGGAACAGCTGTTGCTTCCATCCTGCTTCAGGTGTGTGCTTAACGTGTTCATAATCAATGCTGATTATTACTGCTCCTTTTGAAAGACAGGAACTGAGCCTACAGATGGGGATCTGTGTGCTTTACCTTGCTGAACTGCTTGATTGCATTAATGAGCTTGTGCTCGCATTACAATTACCCTGCTTTCTCCTTTCTGTTTGGTCATTTTCTCCACCCTGTTGTGTTCTGATACCAGCTAGGACTTTTAAGTTGTTTGATAGGAACTGTTTTGTAAATATTTTTCCTTCTCAGTAACTTATCTCTTGTCTGTCTCTGCCCTAAATTTTTTCTTCCATATTTTTTTTTGTTTCTGTCTTTCCGAATTCTTCTTCTATTGCCATTTCTGTTATGCTCTGCTGATTTCTCTCTCTTGTCTCTGATTTCTTACTCTCATCTATTTTCATTCTTCTTGTGGGCATTGTTTTGCTAGTGTGCTTGATTAAATGGACTTCACCATTCATTGAAGAGGCTCAGTGTGCTTTTTTCATTCTTAATGAGGGAGAAGAAAAATAGAATCCCAAGGTGATTGGTTGTGAGTTTGTTGTTTCGTTGGGGTTTTATTTGTCCTTGGAAGTATAAAAGTGGAAAGAAAAAAAGTCAGGGGAAATGTAGAAAACAGAAAGTGTGAAATGGTGGTGGATATCTGAGAAAGGATAGAGAAGAGAAGCTTCGTGAGGGAGTTTCATGGGAGGCTAAGGTTCTTGTAGATCTGGCAAGAAAAGTATGAGTTAATGATGGCAGTTGCTCAGATATTTTCGGATCATCAGAGATTCTGAGGCTTACATAAGTGTCACATGTGCTGTTTGTAATAGGACTCTGGAGTTGGTCTTAAGGCAGGTGCTCGGGTTGTATTTGTGATAGTTCATTAAACAAAATCCTTACACTGCATGAGAATAAGAACACCTCTTTGAACCTGCTGGAAGGTGGCTCTCACTGATGCACCTTATGTTCTGTTAAAACAGCGCAGCTGCTTGGATTTTCAGTGGTCCTCCTTGCTGTGATGAAGCAAACCTGGGTAATGGCAGCTGCATCCTAGTGCAAATCCATAGCTACAAAACTGCCAGACTGCTCGGCACTTCTCATCAACTCTCTTCAGGAGAGGACTTTGTTACAGAACTAAGTATTTACTCTTTTCCACATAAAATGTGGGTACTTTAGAAATTACTGCAGTTGGAGTTGATCTGTCACAGACACTGGCCCGGGCTGTTGTCTCCTAGTGGAATTGTGGTCAATTCTTCTCAAGAGTGTGCTTCTAAGGCAGAGAGGATCAGGAGTCTGTGCTTCTTTCTGCCCGCATCTCTCTGCATTTGTTTGGAACAGGAGGATAAAAATAAAGGTCACAGCAGACAGGTGAGGTTACCCATCTGCAGTCGGCCGTGCACTTTGTTGGCCCTAGACATAGCAGAATGCTGGAGTGAGTTGCAGAGATGCCCTAGGAATGTGACTTTTTTGCTGAGAATGGGTAAAAGTTAATCTCACTTTGCTGTAATTGGGGACAAAGGTGAAGGATGGAAATAATAAAAGTCTTACAAGGGTTGAATCTGGGATAAAAGGTGATGGAATATATGTGAGCTCTTTGGGTGTGGGAGAAAGGTGTGTGGAAATAAAGGCTATAGCAGGCTCACATGGAAAGGAGAGGGTTTAGGAATGAATAAATGTAGGATAGAGCAAGTAAAGATTTCAAGAGAGTGAATGTGGTGGGGCGGGGCAGATTGCTAAAAGGCAGTCAAATGTAAGAGCAAGCAGTGGGCGAGGGTCTTGGGCAGAGCTGATGAACAGCCATATAAAGCAGAACGTTCAGTGCTGTGGGTGGATGGATGTGTTACCAAGTGTCTGGAAAGTGATAAGGAGCTGTTTGCACCTTCTGTGTGCTGAGTGCTCTGTGTGTAGGTTGGTGCAGGCGATACTGCATATGGTGGGACATCTGGTCACATGCTCTTTTCTGCTGTTAAAGATGCCTATACTTTCTCTTCCTTTTTACCTGGGCACCCCATAATTTCTGTGTCCATGTCTTTTATTAGCATTGCTTAGGAAAAAATACATGCAAAGAGATAGGTGTTAAGGGGAGATGTGTTTGAATCTTGATATCCAATACTGTGTAACACAGCTTTGGGCCTTTGGCTTGTGAAACTGTTAGAAGTAACTGTTGTCAGAAGCTGTGTGAGCAACCTGAGTGTGCAGGGCAACCGCTTTAGGTTTGCGAGGGTGTGTGGGTTTTGCTAGCAGGTTTTTTTGTTGTTGTTTGTAATTCTAAAAATAAAATCCAAACCAAAGAGACATAAAAGAAAAATATTAAAAAATACTGAGAGGCAGAGGCCAGGTGCACTTCAGTTCAGCCCCTCTTGTGCAGCACAGGCTTTTCTCGGAGATGGAGATGCTGCTGGAAGGATATGCCTTCATTCTCTCTGTGTGCTAATCTCTCCCAGCAGCTGTTCTTTGCCTGAGATGAAATTCTCTTTGTTTGTGACTCTGAATAACACTTGTGTTCTGCCACAGCATCTCAAGTGTGTAAATGTTAGAGTAAAGTGGTTCTGCCCAGAGTTCCCCACTGGCTATGCTGCTTTTCAGATAATATTTGGGCTTTTTGGAGGTTCTGGGGACTCTGAATGTTGAAAATCTGCATGACAAATAAGAGAAGGAAATTGTCTAAAAGTCAAAACTAGAAATACTGGAAAGCAAACTACTTCATCTCTTCTGTGCTTGGGAAATGGAGAAACCTTTACTCTGAAAGAACAAATCAGATGTAGTTGTAGCACTAAATGTAATAAAACAGCTCTTTTTGGATGAGGTGTTGAAAAGCACCTAAAGGGAGAATATGTGTGTACAGAATTATTTATTTATTTTCTTTTTTGACAGAGTTTTAAAGGAGAGAGCTCTTGGTAATTTCCATTCCTGCTTTTTTTTTTTTTTTTCTCCTCAGGACCTTCTGCAGCTCTCTGATTGCTGATACATGCTTGACAGCCTCAAAGGGCCCTGGCAAGATGGCATCTTCCAGACTTCCCATCCTTATAGCATTGGCATTTTCCTCTTTGCCCTTTGTTCTTTCACATTCAAACAGGGTAATGTGGTTTCAGGACTTCTTTCCACCTAATGTGTGCCCTATAAATGCCAAAGCAAACACTTTTTATGGCATCATGTTTGATGCAGGAAGCACTGGAACCCGTATTCATATTTACACCTTTGTGCAGAAGAGCCCAGGTAAGACCCCCATGTGTGTTGACTTAGGTTCCAATTTCCCAAAACAGTTTTGTTTTTTGCCAGCTCAGCATTTGGGGGCAGCTGAAGACAGTTTGTCCTTCAAATAGTCCTCCTGCAGGTGTTTATTGTCCAATTGTCTTGGTGTTCTGCTGTGTAAATATCTTTTCTGTAGGTCTTTTGAGTCTCAGAGATATAATTCTGGGTATGCTGGAGATTCTGAAATTTCAAACATTTTCATCTCTGCAGCTGTTTAAAAGGAATATCACACTGAGATGAAAAGATACTTATGCTATTTTTGTCAGGTTGCATGTTACCTTAAATTTTAACAAGAGAGACTTGAATTCTCCATATATTTATGTCACATGTTGTGGAAAATTAAAATCAGTAAATTATAGAGTTATTAAGTACTGAAGGTCTGAGCCATTTCCACGAGAAATGTGCTCAGATGCACCACACTCCAGTGTATCTGCTGCTCACATGGTGCAGAGGTGCCCAGTTTTGGCTGCACATGTGACAGGATTCAGGAGGATGAATTAGCTTGGGTGCAGTGAGCCAGCAGGTGCACAAAGGTTGAAGGCTGGTTGCTGGGACTGATGTGTCATGTAGTCCTTGTGTGTCTTTGCATGACTTCATCTGTTGTTTGGAAGGACTGGCACAAGGTCCAGTTCTCTTGGACTCAGCCTGGCTGGTAATACATGATACTCAGGGATAGCTTCTACACCCAAGCTGATCTGGGAGCAGTGGTCAAACTTGTTTGGCTTCTCAGCCAGGTACCTGAGCACAGTCAGCTCTGTTCTGTCTTTGTGAGTTGGATGAATCACCTAAGGATAATTGGAAGTTGATTGTGTGTGTCTTAATCTGCACTAATATTTCACAATTAGCTTGGGGACAGAAAGGGAAGGAAATTTTATTAAGAATAGGCAACAGTTATGCTGCATTGTTGTAACTTACTGTGGTTCACAAATGCTAAATGAACATACTTTTAATTATAACAACATGTTATTAATAAATTGTTTTTGAACTTGGAGGATACAAGGGCAACATTCTGCTAAATATGTTCCTGAAGTGAAGGAGCAAGACTTGTTTTAGGAGGGGAATAATCTTGTTTGCAAGGGGAATCAAGGATAGTTGCTTTACAGGAGTTGAGGGCAACCTTTTGACAAGTAAAGAAAAAGATTGAGTTGTTGACTGTATCATGTAATGTTTTTTTTGTGCAGAAAACCTTCCAGAGTTGGAAGGGGAAATCTTTGAGTCTGTGAAGCCAGGTCTGTCTGCATATGCTGATCAGCCTGAAAAGGTAAGACTGTCCTTCATTCCCTGGGAGTGGGTCTTGCTTCTGTTAATATCACTTGGATTCTGCCAAACAGTTCAGGTATTACTGACTGCCATCGCAAAATGTCAAGAAGAAATGTAGAAGTTCTATGCTGTCTCTCTAAACCTGTTCCTCTAGTTTTGTGAGTTAATTTCTACACAGCGAAATAGGAGGTGGAGTTTTACATATTTCTTCAGTGGAACAGTGGCTTAATTAATTGCTTAAATGTTTCTGTAACTAGACTATATGCCTTTGAGAATTTCAAAGACAAAGTGATTTTTATCTCTAGCAGCATCAATATTTATTTCCCCTATCACTACCCCAAATATGAGTAAATGCATATTCTGTCTCATTAACAAATAATTTTCTCAGTTCTGAAGTAAGCTGCCATTTTCCAGACCCCCTGCGCTGACAGGAAGCTCTTTCACAAACTAAAGGAGGTGCCAGAGAAATGACAGATTAGATACACTCTTTTGTGTGCTTTAGCAGCCTTGAAGTTGGGGGCTAACATAATGAGTGTTTCAGGTTTCTCATTTTGCTCAGTTGGATTCCATGCTATAGGAATTTGAGTGTGACTCTTTATGGAAGAGTGAATGGATTTTGGATTTTTTAAAACTTTTGATAAGATCACCTATGATTTCAGTAAATATTGATTGCTAGATAGGAGAGGAGAACTCACCCCAAAAGAAATTTCTAGGCATTTCACAGGAGAATGTTTATTGCTAGTGCCAAACTGTAATTGTTAGAGCTGTGAAAATAATTGAGAGCCAGCAGTGATGACTGTACCTTGTGTGGTAACCATTGCACAGCTGGCATTTTAATTACAATATTTGCTATGGGCACAGTTGGTATTCTTATGTTGCATTTAGTGAAATCTACAGGTACTTCCCCTTGCCTTGGTAGCCTCAGTCAGTAATTGCACCATTTAGTTTCATCGTACTGCAAGATGTTTAGGTTTGTCAGGTAATCAGTTCCCTCACCTCCCTCCATCCTTTCCAAAAAATACCTTCCACAAACAATGATACTGGTCTTCCCTAAAATATATTTATGAATACACCTTTCCTTCCAATGCATTCTCTTTAATGTTCCAATGAGATGTCTAGCATGGTTTTTGTACTTATCTTGAGTGTGGATATCTTCTGCTATTGAATACTGTTTTCACAAGTTTTGAGGGGAAACTGAGAGGCCTATTCTCTGATGGCCTGTAGGAGGAAACCATAAGAAAAACATGTTTTTCCTTTTAGGGTGCTGAAACTGTCAAAAAATTGCTGGACATGGCCGTAGATGCAGTGCCACCTCACCTCTGGAAGAAGACCCCAGTGGTGTTAAAAGCCACAGCTGGACTTCGCTTGCTGGCAGAGGAGAAAGCTCAGGCTCTGCTTTCAGAGGTAGTACTAAGTTGTTTTGGATGCACTGTTCTCCCTGTTTCAGCTTTCTTTTTTTTTCATTCAGTTCTCTATTCTGTTTAGCTAAGAGAAGTTCATCTATGAAAAGAGACTGTAATCCCATGATAGCAGGAAACTTGCAGAATGTCTTGTCTGGTCCTGAAATCCTCTCTTGCTGTGGTGGAAGGCACGGAGAGAGACTTAAAATACTTCTTTTCTTTCTTTCCTAGCCTCTACACACACTTGTCTTATTTTCTACTGCTGTGTAAAATGAAACTTTGTCACCTTCAGAGCAGAGCAAGTCTTTGAAGACCGAGAAATCTAAACACTATTTCTTCCCTCAGGTGAAAGAAGTCTTTGAGGAATCACCATTTCTTGTTCCAGAGGACAGTGTTGGCATCATGGACGGATCTCATGAAGGTATGTTTTAGCAGGGGTAAAAAGTAAAAGCAAAGAGAAGTGGGAAAAAGAGAGATATCTTAGGAACATGAGAGGGAAAGAGAAATGGTCCCTAAACTAAGGGGACAAAATAGAAGGTTTCTGGCCCTGTTTGAAACAATACAATCCTGCCTTCCCAAGGTGGTGTTCATTACTTGGTCACCTGTTAGGCTACAAATGCAGATACACCAAGAGATTTCACAGGTTTTGGAACAAAACCTTGTCTCAACAATAAGTATTCAGGCTGATGCAGGCTGACCAGCTGAAGCCTGCTCTTGGGAAATGGTGCTAAAAAGTTTGTGTCCACCTTTGAAAGGCTACGTGACAATATATAGCAAGCTGGGAAGCCTATGGAAACTGCATTGTAAATTCTGCAATGTCAGAATTAAAAATAACCTGTTACGATTAGCTCATCAATTTTCAATCTAAAGTTGGAAGGATTGTGAATATTAGAGGAGAATGAAGGATAATTGGCAAGTATTAAAATTTGATAACTAAATAATAAAATAATAATTAAAAATATTCTGTTGGGAAGAATACAGCTAGTAAAGTAGCAAGGAAGTACTTTAAAATACAAGAAAAGGTGAAATATGTTGTAGGTTTGGAGTGAACAATGATTTTGCAGTGCAGAAAAAAACACTGTAACATTCTGGCTACATATCCAGACATACTACCTTGGAGAACAGGCAAGTAATAATCATCTGTATGGATGCCTGATGAAAAGAGCCATCCTGTCATGTTATGTTCAGTTCAGAACACTTCCTTATGGCAGGTAAATTGTCAATTTGGAAGGTGTTGAAGGAAAGCAAGAAGAATTATCACAGTGCTTAAACAACTAATAAATGGAGGAAGATTAAAGAGCAAAATCTGTTCACATGGGCTGAGAGAAAAGGAGGTGTATCATAAAGTCTTCAAGTATTTGATAAGTATGGTGCAGTGCATAGTTTGTTACTAGGATTAATGGGTAAATTCTACAGTAGGGAGAACTGTTGTATTGACAGGGGGCAGGACTAATGAGGCCTGGTAGAGCACAGGGTAGCATGCCAAGTTTATTTAAAATCCCTGCCTCTTCTACTGTCACATGTTTCCCTATGTTTGGGTGAGAATCATGCCAGTGTCAAGCAAGCCATTGGAGTCAAAGGAGCTGTTTGTGTTTTACTGGTCGCTGCTCTGTCTATAGTGTAATTATAGAAACCTCAAGATTAAAACACAGAGTGGTGTGAATGCAGTTTTCAGATTAGGAATTGAAATGCTGGACTGCAAAAATGGGCCCAAGGAAACTTGTGCATTGTGTCAGCTCATTACTTCTTTGTATGTTGTTTGGATAATAGATATAATTTGTGCATGCTGCAGTTGCATGGATATTACAAAGTCCTACCTATTCCAGCTCATGAGACTTGTGTGAATCAATAATGCATCATATAATTTAATTATGAGTTGGAATTAATCTCTGAATTTTGGGTTGGTTAGGTTAAGTTAGTAATGACTTCCAGGTAAATAAATAACATGTGGAGGGCTGGTAACAGTGAGCAGGCGATTGTGGGAGTATTCAGTGGTGACTTTTTTTTTCTTTTTTTTTTCCACTCTTTGCAGGAATTTTAGCCTGGATCACTGTGAACTTTTTGACAGGTAGTTAATTCTGTATAACTACTCTCTAAGCTTGAGCTTGAGTCTCTTCTGTGGAGGTGATCACCCTGAGTTCCTCTGCCTTGGCCATGCTTTTCCTCCTCGCTCTGCCACCAGTGCTAAAGCAGTGGATTGTCTTGGGCAGGCTGTGTTCCCAAATCCGTAGTAAGAAGGAGACATCTGAACCCCAAGGTGCCAGAATTTACTCAGGGCTGGGAGGCACTGGCAAGCTGGTTTCTCTAATGTGTGTTGGGGAGTGGTACTGCTCACGTGTGTGAAACAAGGCCTTGCAGTGTTCTTCATCCCAGCGTGAGCTGTGCAGCTACAGTGGTGTTGCAGGGCATGGTGCCTTAGCACTACTGGCTCTGAGAGCTTCTGGGAATGCAATCTAGCAAAAAGAAAATCGGTACTGTAGGAGATACACGAGCAAGCAAAAAAGCTGCTGTGAGTGAAGAGACATTATAATAGGTGGTTTGGCTCTTACTGAACTTCCTCCCCTACTGTTTTTTACCAGCTATATGATGGTTACAAAATTTGTGTACTCTCCCTGACAGTCTTCTGCAGGAGATACCTTGTCTCTTACTTTCAGCTTTTGCTTGATACCTGGAGATTTATCTGTTTTTGTCTCTTTGGAAGAGAGATTGGAATCAAGGAAGAAAGTCTATGAATCTTTCCATGATACTTTCTGTTTGCCTACCTGCTCTCTCTGAGGTTTTTTCTTTGGAGGGCAGCTCAGCCCTCCTGTACTGCTGTGATACTGTGATTACCTGGTGGCTGCCTGAACATCCACACTGTCTGCATTTTAGCATTTGTGCCCTTGGGGCTGTTCTGAGCATGGTGTTGTTTGCAGGGCAGCTGTCTGGCCAGAACCAGCAAACTGTTGGGATTCTGGACTTGGGAGGAGCCTCAACCCAAATCACATTCCTGCCGCGGTTTGAGGTGAGGAGTGGTTAAAAGTGCGCGGGTTGGGACTGCAAGGCCGGTGGAGAGACCTGAGCACGGCTGCATCTTCTCATATCACTTTGTCAGCAGTGGCACAAGCAGAACATCTGTGGTTTTCAGAACATCTGTATTTCTGTTCCCTTTGAGATCAGCAGTTGGTTGATAGGCGCTTGCAAACAAAGGAGCCTGAATAATGAGGAAATAAAAAGAAAGCAAATGAGTGAAACCAAAAAGACACAGCTTTTGTTTTCTAGACTCAGGCTGGGAAAGCCTTATTAATGTTGATATGGCTGTGTATTCAACAAATGTAGGACATTTCTAGGGAGAATTCTTGAATATTAGAAGAAATGTAGGGGCTGTCCTTTTTTTTTTTCCCCCCATTCCAGTCTGATAACAGATCTTCACTAAGTTCACTAAGCGGGGAGGGAGTGTTGTATGGGATAAATGTCTTTAATAGTAGCACAGTCAGTTCTCTTGGTTTCTTATCAATTTCTTCTCATTCCTTTTGAGAATTCCCCTCTCTGTCCCTCTGATATCTCTGCTGGATTTCTAAGTAGTTCCGTAGCTCTTTAGTTTGAACTGGGACCCAAGTCTGCAGTTTGCATAAGAAAATGACATGAGTAATGGAAAGGCACTATAGCATTCTGTACCTTCATATTGTGATGTTGTTTATGTCACTCTTTCTGAAGGCATAATTTCTTTAACATATTTTGTTTATAGAACTTGAGATTCTCAAAGGATGTTTGGTGACCATAAAACACATGGCTTTCACGTCAGGATATTTTAATTCTGCCGTCGTGTGTTACGTTGAAACATGACATGCAACCTTATCCTGTTCAGCAAAGCGTCAAGTATACTCTAGGCTTGTCCTCTGTTTTGTGTTGATAACACCTGCTGAAGTGGGCACTGGACCAACAGGAAAGGGTGTTGCATGTCAGGGTTTTGGAGAATAAATAGAACTGTGAAATAGGCTGAACTGCAGTTTAGGATTAAAATGTCCCCTTCAGGCCTTGCAGGAAAAAGCCTCTGATAACTGCATGGAGCTGAAAATAAAGGTGTAAATTTGTAGGGCAGTTTGGAGTCAAGGTTCATGTTGCCTGCTTGTGTACTATGTCTCCTTCTCCCCTGTGTTGCCAAGTTCAAATAAATAAGCTCAGTATGTTTTTGGGAGTTTTTCCCATCTGACAGAATTAGCAGGGATACTTCCCTTTGATTTGTGGTGGGGATTTTTCCTTCCTGCAACGAGGCAGACACGTGTTTGTTCTGGTATTAGTTTTGAACAAAATACTGTAATAGTAAGAGATTCATTAATTAAATATGAATTACAAGCAAATTGAAAACATATAATGATAACTGCATGGAGCTGAAAAAAATTTCATGGCATTATTGCCAAAGTTAAAAGCAACTGAAAACCAATCATAATTATTATGAAATTGTCTGTCTGGTGTCTGCCTCGTTTTTGTGACAGTAGGGCATGATAAAAGACAATTGTTTTCCCCAAACTAATTTTTTTGAGGATCTCTCGTTTAAAAAGTTTTTGTGATGTAAGGTTTAGAAACAGAACTCAGAATACGGCAGTCTGTGTGTATGAGGCCAAGGATGTGACTGCCATTTCAGTGATAATCAATTTGAGACCCAAAACCTTGATTTGTATCTGCTCAGGAGAAGCTCAAGCTGAATACTGCCACATTCCTTTCAGCTTTGAGCAGGCTTCTGTCTAGGACTCTAGAAAAAATAACCCAGATCTGGATCTCCTTACTTGAATGGTACCTACAGGATTATGCAGCTTCAGTTCTCTCAGAGATACTGCTGCTTGGCCGAGAATAACAGTGTCTGATGTAAGTGCACAGAGCCAAGAAGGGGTGGGAGAATGAGGCCTTGAGGAGAGACAAAAAGTGGGATTGAGAGCTTAGGGACTGGACATGAAGAAACAGTAAATGTTCTCTAAAGCGGTTCAGCCTTACAAGAGTGTGAGTTAGTCTGTCAAGAAGATAGGGCAGGGTACCAGTGGGATGGAGTGGCACAGAGGGAAGACTGTGACAGGGAGAAAACTGGAGGTGGTGGGACAAGAGGCTAATTTAGGAGAAGCACCCCTAAGACTGGGAGTGAGTGGTCACAGTGTTTCCTTGAGTACCGGCAAGACATTTGACACGGTGAAAATGGGGCCTTATACTTTGTATTTTTAATTCTTCTGAGTACCTCAGTTTAGGTGCCTAGTGTGACTTGCAAATGTTCATAGCACTTCTAGTGCAGCTGATTTCTATGGGGCCTCTCTATGTGTGAAGTAGCATGTAAGTACTTTAGAAAAATCCAGGTTGCCTGAATTAGGAAGTGTTTTCATCCTGATCTGTTGTGCTTCCCTGTTATATATTGAAGTAACACAAAGATGCATATAAATAAATGAGTGTTAAAAGCTGCAGATGTTACAGCAGTGGCACCACTGGAAAAGTGTTCTTTGTTTTCAAAGCAGATCAGATGAGTATGCAGTAAACTCTATGAGTATATCTGTGATATTACATTAAAGTTGGTTATTCTTTATTGCATAATATAAACTAAATTTTTTTTTTCTTTTACTTAACTTTTAGGAAACTCTGAAGGAGACCCCTGGGGATTTTCTTACCTCCTTTGAAATGTTCAATAGCACCTACAAGCTCTATACCCACAGGTGAGGAGTAAAAGACTGTTGTTTCCACTGGGGAAATCAGTCTTTTTGCAGCCCCTGAGCTAACAGCTTGGTACCAGCAGCACAGACCATGACTTTTTTACTACTTACCTGCATGGAACAGTAGAAGTGGAACATGGCATTAGTTGGCTGGAAATGTTCCAGGTTTATGGTTAATGTCACTACAAGGGAATATTAGGCAGTCTGTCAAATGAAGAGAAAGCATTATGAGTCCATATTTAAGGAGAAGGATTCTTATTACTGGATTCAAGCCAAATATTCTGAAACAAGCAGAAAGGTAGATATCGTGCCAGTAGTCAGAACTAAGCATGATCAGAGATTAGGAAAGAGGACTTTCCTGAGACTTCTTCCTTAGTAGAGTGAACATTACAATCTCAGTCAGTTATAGAATCTGTTTACTTGACAGCAGAGCTGGTCTAATAGTCATCCTCTCCTGCTCCTTACATTTGCTGATGTAACTGATTGCTGCAGTCATCCATGCAGTCTATTAGATCACCTAAAATAATTGGGATTGAAAAATCATCTCCTAAAATTTGAGAGAGAGCTGGAGGTTAGTCTAACTCTGAATATTCTGCAGAGTTTTAAAATGGCATGACAAAAGTGCTAAGTGGCCAAATACATAGGTGGGAATGAAAGGGTCAACAGGATTTTAATCTAGCTGTGTCGCTGCAATCTGTGATGACATTCTCATAAGCATTGTTCACATTCTAGCTTACAATGAATGTAGCAGTTACCTGCAGAGTCAAACAGGTGAATTTCACACAAAGCCACGGTTCCCATTTAGTGGGAGGTTCTGCACTCTGCCCTAAGAGCACATAGTCTTGTGTGTGTTACGTAACAGTGGCTGCCCTATTCCGTATGCACTCAGCACATACCCTGCTTTCTCCCTTGTAAATGCACCTCAGTGGTGCATTTTTGCTTTTCATGATCATCTTGATGCCACATCAGCTCTAACCACTTTCTGCAGTTTTAGATTTACCCATTTTACAACTCTTTGTGTTTCTTGGGTTTGTGTCACTCTTTTGGCCCTTGGGGTTGTTCTGGCACAGGGAACTCTGTTTTAGAGAGGGGAGCCTTGCGGGAAACAGAGGAAGGAAATTTGGTTTGGGTGTTCCAGGATTTAGGAAGAGGGGTATGGGTAAAGCATACCAGATACGCAGGAATTAAGACTATAATGTCTGTCTTTGTTGTTCACAGCTATTTGGGGTTTGGACTAAAAGCTGCAAGACTGGCAACACTTGGAGCTTTGAATATGGAAGGTATGTTCATATGATAAAACATGCAAGATTTTTGAAAAGATGCTTGGACTTAGCCTTATGTCAGCGGCCCATTTCCTATGTGTCTTCACTTCTGTATCTTGTGCTTTTCTGTGTTTCTGATGGTGTATATTTGTCTGAAAACAGCTACCACTTGTTAAGGAGTTGTCTTGTGAGACAGCTGCTTTTCCCTGTGTTTGAGTTCAGCCAGCAGTGACACTTGAGTGTGAATTCCGGAAATGCACACGTGGGAACATACAAACACCATGGCCAGCCGCAAACACACAGCTTTCAAGCATCCACAGAAGCACAGACAGCATGAATAGATCCTTTTCCTGAGGGTTGCTGCTTAGGCCAAACGCACTTCGTAGGCCCCTCTGGTATCTGCCTGGCCTGTGGTGTTCCCAGACCTGTTGTGTGCACTGCCTAGTCTGGATGGAAGCCCACAAGCACATCACACACTCTGACTCACTAACCTGAGTGCATACTCACATTCCTGAGTCTTTCCAGTCTCTCACCCAGAACTTGGGCCTTTTGTCTAGTCTCTGGCCAGGACCTGGGGTCTTTCCACCTTCTGGATTCTTACTTGACAGGTAGCTGGACTTGTGATAATTACTGGAATGTACTCAAATCAAAAATAGTTGGGAATAGGGATTAAGAAGAAGATAGGACATACTGCAGTGATTGGTCACGAGGCTTGCACAGAAAAACACACTGACCAGCTGCCTGCTTACTTGTGATTGTCTTCTTTTATAGTCTCTTCTGGTTTGCCATACTTGCACTTCACTGATGCCTTGATTCAGCCTTTGAGCTTTTCCCAGCCTTTGAGCCTTTTCCTAAGCATCGCATAGTAAATTTTGCTGCCCCACAGTCTGCCTAAAGCATTCTGTTGGAAGTTTGCTTTTTATGTGAGACCTGTGTATGCAGCAATAATCATGTTCTCTTCTTATCAGTTACAGTATTTCTGGTTGAACCCTTCAAAGGTACATTCAGTGGAGCCTGTAGTGGCCGTTGATCTCTGCCTTAGGAGTTTTTGTCTTCATTGCTCAGTTGCTGTTTGTCTTGGTTATCTGCTGTCATTAGGGTTTGTGTATCTGTGTGTTTATTACTTCATTTGTCTTTTGTGGGGAATAGCCATTATCCAGATATCCTTGTATCATTTATTCCATGAAAAAATGACAAGCCCAGCTGCTCTGATGTTTGCAGGACAAAATGGACACAACTTTTCCAGGCTTGAGACAGGTCCTTAATTTGTAATCAGTTAGTGCCACATCCATCAATTCAGATTTTTGTACTTTTGGTTAAAGACTTTAATGAAGATCTTTCAGCCTTTTCTGGTTCTTTATATTGATCGATAGCTGTGTTAAATTCTGTGGTTCTGACTCTCCTCTCTGCTCTCATTCCAGTTGTGGATGGACAAATGTTCCGCAGTTCTTGTTTGCCGAAGCAGTTGGAGGCAGAGTGGCACTTTGGGGGAGTGAAATACCGGTATGGTGGCAACAAAGAAGGTAAATTGAGGAGACTTGTTTCTTTTACAATAAGTCTTATCTCCAGAATCTGAGTTTTTCCTTGTCAACTATTTCATCACTTAATTGATGATGATTGGGATATGAAGGATACCTGTCCAGTTGTAGAAGTTGACTTCTGAGAAATCCAAATTAAAATCTGGAGCTATAAGAGTAGCTGACCTGTACCCTGTCCTCTGACTGTGAGCTCTTATTACAAATTATACCTATATAGGAAATGTTGAGAATTACTCGCGCAAATAAGGGAGGTTTTTCTGAGGCTTTGAGCAAAGTGCAAAAATTCTGTCTGTGTTAGGGTACAAACATTTTGGCCTACCGGTTCATCTCACTTGTAGAACTATTTCCTAAGAGTCTCTAATAATAGTAAGTCCCTAATGCTGCACAGAGAGGGTGAGTCTGCTACCATCATAGACTTGAACAGATCGGGGAACATGAGAGCTGAGTTGCAGATTTGGTGTGTGTGGAGTGGGTTGGTAAAATTACAGTGTGATGGGGAGGGAAAGCAAGGTTTTATCTAACAGGTGGCAGCAAATGTAGAAGATTCTGCGGACCACAGAACATGTCAATGGGAGTTTTGCCTGACGTGGAAGTAGTTTGTGTGGCAGTTCTTTCAGACACAGCAGTGATCTGCTCTAACCAGTTCTACTTGATGATGGTGTTCTAGAGTCCTTGCCTGCGTGCAGGTGCCATGTTGGATTACAGAAGGGATATCTAAGCTCTTCTTCTGATGCTTTAATCTCTGCTTCTTTTATTTTTCATCCTGTTGCCACTATTTCTTCCATCTCTTGCATATGCTCTTTGGCTCACTCCATCTGTGTTTTTCCTGACAGGAGAAACAGGATTCAAGCCTTGCTACTTAGAAGTACTCAAGGTTGTCAAAGGGAAACTTCACCAGCCAGATGAGATTCGTGGAAGTTCCTTCTATGCTTTCTCATATTACTATGATCGAGCAGCTGACACCAACCTAATCGGTAAATTTGGGATAATCTACTACATGTCAACCAGCATGTCAACCAGAAGGTAGACAGAGGAACCCTGGAGGCTGGAGCCATGGGGAGCAGAGGAAAGGAATGTTATTGACAAAGAGAAGATACACAAAATACCTCAAGGGAATGACATTTGTCTGTCACTACAGTTTGGTGTTCAGAGTTCAGCACATGAAACATGCTCCAGTTACACCTGCAGCTCTCCCTTCTATTCCAAACGGGTCTCACTCCTAGTGCAGCATCGCTGAGTTGCACTCTAGGGTGAACCTAAATAAAGAACTCAAATGCTGTCAGGTCTATGATGATGTTTTCTCACATCTTTTTCAGATTATGAACAAGGAGGTGTCTTGGAAGTGAGAGATTTTGAAAGAAAAGCCAAAGAAGGTAATTGCCATGATTTGGGAAACTGGTTTGGACAAGAAATAACAAAAATATGAATGTGTAGGAAGTACATAATGTGAGTTTGACTGGGAAAAAAACCAAATTTATTTAACCTTTATTTCATTTACACCTGTCATGTTGCTTTCATTAGTCAAAACCTCTAAGTGACAGAAGACAATACTGATAGAGCAGTGAGGGATTGGTGAGCTCTGTTCAGGAGAAGGAGATAGTTCATGTCAGTACAAAAGAAAGTGAATTTGCTATATCAAGAGCTCCTTCTGTCAAACTGCAACTCTCTGAGTTTAAGAGAGCGCTGACTTCTATAAGTCTGTCACCTTAAATCCTATTTAATCTCTAACAAAATGGAGGGAGAGAGTAAAGGTTTTTTAAGTCAGACAGCCTCTTCTGCTTTCCTTTACCTCCCCCTATCTGTTTTCCTGAATCCTTGTTCTAGTTTTGTACCTCCTGTGGATAAAGAGGTCCCACCTTGCCTGGCTACTGATGGCTAAAAGCAAGCTAACCTCTGAACTGTGATCATTCATGTGAGAATTAGTAGACCTTATTTTTCAGCAGAAGATGCTTAATTACGCAGTTCAGGACTGACTTTTTTTCTGAAATAAGACCTAATTTTTAATGATTTTTCAGTTAAACTTAATCTCCCTGGAAACTTGAATGATTTTGAATAGGGGGATTAGGCTCTAAAGTTTGAGTGTGGGTTGGTTGTTATTTTTTCCCTGGATAGCGAGAGAGCTTATTTCCAAAGTCATGGCTAAGATGTTACCTAACATTATCAAAGCACTTACTTAGCTTTAGAGCATCAGGAGATCAATTCTGTGATCCTGAATTAATTCTTCTCTGTCACATTTCAATAGTAGAAGGATGCTGCTCATCTTTTCTTAGAAGGAAGTGAACTCTGCTCTTGCTGCTGGTAGAACAGGGCAGTAACAGTAGGTCTAGAAAATGATGCTTAGTGTAAATATATTTCCCAGTCACTGTCACCCTGACTAAGCTGCAGTGAGGGAGCGGTTGGTTGGGCAATAGCCTCTTCCATTTCCTTGGATACATGTGGTTGGAAAAAATAAACTGCCATCCTAGAAGGTGGAATCCATTACTGGAGCCATCTGTGGAGAATAGATGAGGAAAACAAGTGATGTTATGTTCTTGAAAAATAAGTAATCTACCAACACCCGGCTAGTTATCAGTTGAGCAGAAGTTCTTCAAAAGAGCTGTGTGGATTATGTTGCTGTAATAAAAGATGTACTTATGATGGAGTTAAGATAAACTGGATGTACTATATGGTTTATTCTCCAACACTGAAGAACAGCTCTGTAGCGTGTACCATGTGTCATATATACCCACTAATAGAAGAGGGTGGCTTGTTTTAGTAAGCTTTGGCTTGAGTTCAGTTCAAATGTACAATGCGGATTAAAGCTCTTATTTTACTGAGATCCCTTTTTTTTTCTTTTGTCCTTTTCTAGTCTGTGATAACATGGAGAGGTACAACTCAGCCAGTCCTTTCCTCTGCATGGATCTCACTTACATCACTGCTTTATTAAAGGAAGGTTTTGGATTTAGGGACAACACAGTCTTACAGGTGAGAAAAACCAGTTAAATCCCTATCAATCAACATGCATTAGTTCATTTTTCTGGCTAATTATCTATTGAATCTTTCCAGATTTGTAACTTGTAGTTGCTGTCATTCATGCAACATACGAATCTAGAGAACTGTCGGGAACAACTTGTTTTTCTTCCTTTATAGTTGACAAAGAAAGTAAACAACATAGAGACAAGCTGGACTTTGGGTGCTACCTTTTACCTGCTGCAGTCTCTGGGGATGACCTATTGACCTGTGATACTGCTGTGGACTTCAGCATTTCTGAAAGGCTGAGAGAGTAAATTGCAATCTCCAGGTATGTTGTTCAGCTGGGACTGGTCACAGAGCAGAACATGGACCAAAGATATACGACTGATCTTTACCCTGGATTGGCATTGTGCCTAATGAGAGTTGCCACAGTATGATTTATAACTGTGATTGCCATAAATGATCCAGAATCTGCCTTATGAAAGTCAAAAGGCCTAAACTCCAGTAGAGAATATGCAAGGGGCTCAAAACCAGCTTTCACCAGCAAGTTTGTAAGAAGCACAGAAGTTCCTGGATGTGGTGGCAGACTACAGACACGTGACTTCCCCTACCGCCTTCTATTTAAACATACATAACTTAAGTTTGCTTATGAGATGTTAAATACAGAAATTAAAAATAGCATCAACAGTCATTCAGAGAAAAGTGATTAACTCTGGCTGCTGCCAACCTCAGTGTTCCAAGAATCCAGCTGCTACCTTAGCTAATACATAGCAAAAATATTCCAGTCTTTCAAAAAGGGCCTGCTATGAGTACAGTTTGGGCATGGTTTTGGGAAAGGTGTTGGCTAAAACATGGTAATTTACCAAGCATTTTTTAGGCAGTAGTCATTTCCTGAGCAGAATGTGTGCCTGACTGTGTTTCAGTTTTGCTGCCCTTTACAAGTCTGTGCAGCTACACTGTGCATCTGACTACCAGACTTGATAAATTTATTCATTTAGCATGTAGTCATAACACATAGCTGTGCTGGCACAACGAGGCAGCAGTGCCAGCTATTGAAACTCAACTGCCAGAAGTGCTTGTCACATTCCACCCACAAGGAGATTGCAGTCAGATGAAATGGCTGATCTGACAGCTCACTTTGCTGTGAGAGCCAGTTCTATTTCTCTGTTCTCAGCAAGGCACTCCCACAGCCTTCTTCCCTCTGCTGCTGGTGCTCCTCTGGTTCTTGGGTGAGCTGATTCAGGACACCAAACGTGGGGTGGTGCTCACCCAAGAGTCAAGTCTAGTGCCATCCCAAGGGAAGCAGGCATGGCACAGTGCAGTGAGACCTGCTGGGCCAGCGAGCTGTCCAAGCAGCACAGCCACTTTTGTTGAAGTGAGCTCTAAGGTGTGGTTTCCCATTTGAAACCCATCCATTGCCCTAAGTAAAAACAGCTGTAGAGACTTTTTCCACCCCATGAAATAACTGGCAGCTTGCTACTGTCTTCTCTTCCCCAAGGAACGTGTAAGGTACAGGTGAATTTACCCCATCACAAGAAAGAGGTATTACTCATGTGACTAAGGGAAACTTTAACTCACTGATCTCTTGTGATGAACACTTTCCTGAGGGGCAGTTGCAGTTACCTGTTTGCTCTAAAACACCTTTCCCGCTTCTGTCAAACCAAAGACTGCCCTCACCCTCCCTTCTCTGCAACCTGGATTTGAAAATAACTGGTAATTCCCAGCAAGGGGACGAAGTAGTGCACTCTTGTCTTCAATGGTCTTGCCAAACTGTTTGGAAACTTAGAAATCTGCCTTACTGTGAACATTAGTCCTTTTCCTCTAGCAGTGTGTGTTTGCCTGTGGCTGATTAAGCTACCCCTTCTCGTATCTCAGGTTTTACAGCATAAGGGTGCAAGGCGTGCTTTTGATTGAACAAGTTCAGTCAGCAACAAGAAACCAAGGGTTGGGGATGGAGCCATCTGTACTTATCCCATCACTGACACCTTGCCATAAATTCAGGCTGCTGTTTTGAAACAGGACGTGCTCATCCTACATGTGTACTCCATACCAGAATCTGTTTGAGATCCATGTTGAGAAATTCCTCAGTATCACACCAAAGTTCTGTTCCCTCTTCTCTAGGAGTTTCTGTTTAAACATGAAGGAAGTAATTGGGACCTCTTCTCAACCACAAACATTTCTTATTCCTCTTCCTAGTGTTTGGCAAAACTTAGTGTATGGTCTGGTCTGCAGAACAAGGTGACTGCAAATGCATTTCATTTTGTCTTCAGTGAACACTTTGTATTCTCAGAAAACACGAAGTAGGATGCAGTGGTTACTGGCCAGGCTGTGTTATCCTGAGAACCGAGCTAATTTAATAATCCAAAAGTCATCTTTCAGTCTGAGCCAGTGCTATGACAAACTCCTCCTGGATCTCGGGGCTAAGAGCTGTCAGCAGTGAGGCTGTGTTTCGAACAGGAAGGGAAGGAGGGATGCTGTACCCAAGGAAGAAGCAGCAGTGTTATCTGCCCCCTGGACACAAACTAGCCCTGAGGAGTGCTCGAGGGCTGGGCTTCGTCTGAAGCGAGGAGGGGCTACAAGAACGGGGTACCATGCAGAGGAAGATGTTTTTTCTGCATTCTTTTCCTCAGACTCTGGTACTACAAATGCTAGGGGGGAACATCTGCTTCCTAGTACCAAAGTTGCATTTAATCTGAATGCTCAGGGCTTTCATTTGTCAGTGGCACAATTCATTAACTGAAGCAAAACTGCTGCTATTATTGGCATGATCCTTCAGTTATGGGAGAAACAAAAACTCCGTTAGAAGGTTAATTCTTGCAAGAAATTGCAGAATTGAGCCCCTGCTGTTTACATCTGAACTACCCAAGTGGGTGGGGGGATCTGGACAACCCAGTCAAGTCCTCACACTTACCCTAGTGCAATGAGCTTATTTATTAGCTAAACTAAAGAGTAAGCAGCCTTTTAAGAGAAGAGCTCTACTTGCCATCCTGATTTTTATCTCCTCCTTTGTAATGTCTTTTAGCCAGCCACTAACAGGAACTGCCTAATATGAGTGACTGCAGAAGCACAAGTCATGGCTTTCAGTACAAAATTTTTGTTTCATTCTTTCTGATGTTAATTTCTGATACTGGTCAACCACATGTGTAAATCTTGCCCATGGGCAGTGCTTACTTTAATTTTGTGAGTGGCAAATGTCTAATGCAAGAGGCTGGTGTTTGGAACCTAAGACAGAATATCTTGAATTGTCTATTTTAGTAATTAAAGCATTTTTAACAATATTCAAGATGTTGTGGTATAGTTTTCTTTCCCAGATATTATTGTTGCCTTACATCTTTTCCATGGAGCCCTTTAGACTAGCCAGTTCCACGAGCAACACCATTATTAAATAAAGCACCAGGGAAAGGCAGGGAAAAGGGTGAAAGAATGAGAGTCAGAGTTTTAAAATATATCTGCCACAATGAGTTCTCTCCCTCTGCTGCAAACTACCCCTCCTGTCTGAGCTGAGGTGCCAAGAACCAAGGAGTGACGTTACAGCTCTAGAAATCACATCAGAAGAAAATGAAAGTAATTAAGCAGCAGAAGCTGCTGAAGATTAACCAGCAGTTGGCAAAATTCAGCACTGTGTTTGCCAAAAGCCAGCAGTTTCCACCTCAGTCTTCCATTCAGGAGGCCCAAATTAAAAGCACGTTGTACCTTTAGTTCTGTGGCTGAAGACATCATGGTACTATGGAAAGAAACCCTAAATCCTCTTGAGGAGGGCAAATGAGACAGCTTTTGCGTAAACCAGTGGATGATGTAATACACAGCTCAATCCCTCAGTTTTATTGCAAATTAAAATAACAATTCAAAGATTCAAGTCAGTCACAGTCCTTTTAAGGGCAATGCATTCGCAGGCAAGCTGCTGACAGGCAGACTGAGAACACATCACTTGCTGGCAAAAGCCATGATTTGCTCCTAAAAGAGAAGAAAAAGAGAAGTAATTCATAAGCATGTGTTCTAAAAAGAAGCTTTAGGTACCTTCCCTTTTATATACATGAACAACAGTTCTTGGCCAGTCTTGGCCACATGCAGAGAACCTATCTCTCTGGCCTAGAAAATTAACAAAATCGTAGCATTCCTGTCCTTCCCGAGTAGCACAGAACTGGTGTTACCAACAGGTTCTGTGTTCAGAAAAGAGGTCTTCATTTGTTTTTTTCTTTTAAACAGAGAAAGAGAAAAAAAAGTTCTGAGCGCTGAAGCAGCAGCATAGTCTTCCTTAATGTGCCAGTGGCAGCTGCTCTGCCTTAGGGAATGTACTGATTTTCAACTCGGGAAGTGTCTCAAACTGTGACCATAACACAAAGGAAACAGGACACCTGTGTTTAATATGAAGATGAAGAATAAATGAAAAAAAAAAATTAAAATCCAGAACTGAGAATCTAATGTGGTGGTGCTTGAGAGCTTTGAGAGCAGAGGGCTTAAGGAACCTCACAAAAATCCAGCAACTCGGTCAAGAGGGTGAGGAGTTCAGGCAGATATGCTGCAAACAGAGGGTCTGTTTTAAAACAGAAGCTCCTCACCACTGCCTTCCTCAGGTAATTTCCATTTTAGAGACTTGAACTTCTGCCATGAGGGAACAATTTACAAGGCAAAACAGCACAGAAACAGGTAAGTGTGCGGGCTGCACACTGCATCTGTGAAGTCACCCAATGTCTTAGCGAAGAGGTGTCTTCATAGGGCTGTTTTTTCTGTGCATTGCTGGAATACAATTCAAGGTATGACGTTTTAATTCCACAGCAAAATAAAGCCAAAGACTTCTGATGGCCTCTAACTCCTAATTACTGATACAGAGTATAAGACGCTTAGATCCTTTATATTCCCTTGTGCTGCAAGGAAAAAAAAACAGTCACTACTGCGCCATCAATTATTTAGGAACTCCTCAGGGCCATTCAGGACACAAACCCCCCAGTTTAAACAAGTAGTATTTTCCAATCAAAAATGTTTCATTTAAAACAAACAAACAAAAAAAATCTTTACATTTTGTGCATATTTCACAAATAATTTTGGACAATTCCTACAGCCCTTACTGAAGTGAGATCCTTACTTTGACAGGAGGCAGGGCATTTGTTGCTTGTAATCCCCATGTCCTCAGCAACACCAGAGGAGCCAGTGTGGTGGAGTACAGCCTTTTTAGCACATCAGTAGCAGCTATCAAGGAGACATTATGCCTCTGACGTTCTGTTTCAAACTTGAGGAGGTGTTTTAAGGAGCCTGGAAGAGATAATTGAATGGTTCTATTAAACTTGACGTGCCACAAACAATTGTGCGTCTTATCTGTAGAGCAACTGAAAGAGAACAGAGAAATGGTCCATCTCAAAAAAGACCTCCTTCCACCAGCCAGTGCTCTTTGTCTCACCGTGTCTTTAATTGCCATCCTGCAGAGCTTTATTTTTTTTAAAGCAGCTTTAAGATTTGTGGGATGGAAACTGCATCCAAGAACCTTAAACTGCTCCACAGCCAATGGACGTCAGAACAGCTTTGCTTCAAGAAAGCTTTCAAACACAAGACAGCAGCCTGCTTAACCAGAGGTACTGCTCGTCCTGGTGTAGCAGCGAAGGCCTCTAAGACTAATCCTCTTACTGCCACGGCCTCTCTTGGATCCTTACCCAGATCGCTCCCGTTGAAGGCTGCTGCACTGAGGTGATGAGCTAAACATGCAATATCACCAAAGCCCAGGTTTACTCCTTGCCCTGCAAGTGGGTGGACTCTGTGTGCTGCATCCCTGGAACAAGAGAAGACAGAAATTTATTTCCCTTCTTGAAGAAAGCCACAATGGCTGACAAACCCCAGAAGGGATCAGTGTAGCACTCCTCACCTCTTTGCAATGAACCACCTTAGAGCAGCATATGTGCTTTATCCAGTACCTCCTTGCATGCTATGCTGAACTACCTGCCTGCCTCTCCAGTTGTAAGAAGCAAGACAAAGGAGGTAACAAAAAGCAGGTCTGAAAGGAAAAATTACAAAGACGTGACTAGCCAAAATCCTCTCAGATCATGCGTGGAACAGGCCTTAATGTTTTTGTAAGTGACCTCAGCACAACAGGAGCTCTGTCAAAGGCACATTGCACAAACATGAAGTGGACAGACATCATGAGTGTAAAGGAGAAGAGGGATGTCATTGAATAAAAAACAAAATCGGGTTCTTCTATGAACAGACTTATCTGTAAAGCGCAAAGACAGACATATTGATATGGGAGTCACAAAGTTAGAGAAATTAAATGAAGTTTTGATATGAAATGCAAGATCATGTACTTTACCAAGCTATAAAGCACAGAGTGCTCACAGGTTGGAAAGATGGAAAGTGTACCAAACAGAAGTGTAGCACAGCATCCAAGAATTACTAAAAGCTACCACTATACTGCAGCTGGGGCAGAGAAGAAAGTACATGTGACCTTAGACCTAAGAAATGAGGTATTTTCCTATTTGAATAGGCCACCATACAAAAGTCTCTGACATCCCACATGGAATAATTTTTGTCATTTTTGTTCAAGAAAGGTGAGTTTAAAACTCAAACTGGCACACAGAATGGCTGGTACAATGTAAGGGGAAGTACAGATCTAGCATGAGATACTGGATTGTTTCACTGGACTGTACAAACCAGGAAAGGGAAATAGTTATCTTTCAATTTACACACAGATAATGGGCAGAAAGCTACTCATACAAAAGGACATGAGGGCACACAGAACAAACTGGACCTGGTTAAAGTCAAACTGGAACAGTGCATTATTTCTAACATCTAATTTGTTGACTGGGAGTTGCTATCCTCACGTCATTTCTAACCACATGCCACCCACTCACCCAAGGGCTACCACTGAGGACCTTACCCGATAAGAGCCACACGGTGCTGGACGTACTCTGTCGCGTGCCCCATTCCAAGAGGGAACTTGGCTCGGCTCTCTGGATCTACTTTAGCAACACTTGGGGGCAGCTGACGGACTGCAGTCCCTGAGGGCTTCAGGAGTGAAATGGCAGAACGAAACATGGCCCCAGCAGTGTCAATGAAGTCAGAGTGGTTTCTGTTGCTCCACTGAAACAGACAAACAAATCTTTGGAAGTTGACCCAAACTAGACCTATAGAAAAACTCAGTTGAAAAAAAAATCTGAGTTCCAAATACTGAATTTTAACCACTTGGACAAAACTATACAGTAGAAAAAACTATCTTCACCATTTTAGGACATACAAATTTCCAACTAGGATGAGCCTACTCTTCCTACCTTTTGGAAATTTAGATCAACTTCCGTGACTTTCAGAACTAACCTAATTCAGTCCCAAGGGGTCACCTTTTCTTTGCTAAGTGCCTTTTCAATATCATTCAGACCAGAAGAAGGAACTTCAGAATCCACCTCTCCCAGTACTGTTGTTTAAGCTACAGGATTCCATTCTATTTCTTAAAGCCTCTTACCGGCCACGAGGCTGATACTCACAAAGGCAGAGTTGATGCTATCCACAAAGCTTTCCTCATCCATAGCGAGAAGTTCTGATGCATGGTCATGAGACGTAGACCAGACCAGAGAGCTGGCAGTGTCAGACAGCTAGTTTAAGAGAATGTCAAGGGTAAATATCAAGAGAAAAAGAAGCAAAACCAAATACTCAGTGCAAAGATTTCCCCACTGCCCTGCCTCACACCAGTGCCTCTTGAAAATTACAGTTCCAGCCCAACTTGTTAGAAGTGGGAAATACCAAGGATAAAGTGAGACAGCAGGAGGGGAAAATGCAATAAATGAAGAGTAAAGGGCAGATGCAAATTCTTAAGAGACAGAACCAACACAGAAAGGCGTGGACAGAAATAAAGTTACTAGACTACAAAACCTTTTTAAAACATCAAAAAAAATACAGAGTCACCTTACCGGAAGAAGTGCAATTGGCCCAGTGGGAAGGAACCGCTGCCATGCTACGTTGTTGTCTGTGGCCTACAGTGAAAAGAAGCAAGTGGACAGCAAGCCAGATCACCCTCTTAGGTTCTGCTGCTTATGGAAGAGTCAGTTTAGCAGAATTTTACCTCAGATAAATGGAGAGTTGCCACCACAGCTGACTGGTCATACTGATGTTCAATGTTCTTAATTTCAGCTTCCTTCCGGACCACAGAGTTATGACCATCTGCACCAATCTGTAAAACAAAGAGATGCAAAGCAACTTCTTCAGCAGCTCCTAGGAAGACTAGGAGCTAGTATTTCACTCTACAAACCTCAGCCTGCATCTATACATTGTCTGTTCATTTAGAAAAAAAAAAAATTCCCCAAAAATCAGAAGAGGTGGCCGCTTCTGCTCTTCTTGAATTCAGCAGTGTCTCCTTGCACCATGTAGAGAGAAGGCTGTGCCCAGTGTCCCACACCCTCTCTGACAGGGTTAGCTGCTCACCCCGCTCTAGCACTCCACGTGGGTGGAGCAGCACACATGGAATCAGAACCAAATCCAGTGGAAAGGACTTGGGTTAGAGAAGATGCCTTATCAACAGAAATAAAGAGCTTAGTTACCAGCAGCTTGGTCTGAAGTCTGCGTCCATCAGCTAACTCAACTTGGACCCAAGGGCTTGTGTCACAGGTGTGGGAAGGAAGGGGCCAGGTGTACCCGACTGCTCTGCTCCTGTAGAAAACCTCCACCCGCTCTGATGGGAACACAAAGTACCATGGTCACAACATGACACAAACAGGAAAAAAGGAAACATCGCTGCAACAGCCATGGCCACGCATGTCTGAACAGCACCCTAGGAGCTCACCCTACAATTCTCAAGGCACCCTGAAAGAACAGATCTGGACAACCCCTTGTCACTGCCAGGCCTGCTCTGGACAAGGAGCTACAGATCTTTTAATTAAGTCCCATTTTGGAGAGACTGTATTCTGGAGAACTACATATGCAAGTGCTTTCCTGTTCTGTAGCCTTTGGAAGACAGATTTCTCCCTCCCTTCCCAATTCCAGAAGCTGCTCATTTCTCAAGAGTTACTTGTTAGATGAATTTCTGCCTCTCAAGACTTAGTACACACAATAGAAGGCAAGTAACTGAAAGCTATCTGCAGGAAAGAAAACATTAAAGAAGTTGTCCACTACCTGCAACTGCATCTAACTGTTTTGTGAGAGCAGACATAATGACATCATTCTCCACTATGTAACCCATGTCATCTAAGTCATCTTTCTCAAAAACGATCATGGCTTCTGAACAAGCATCCCACACCTACAAAGAAAAAATACATTACATGAAGCTATGTGATAAAGAAGTGCTGTCCATTTCAGGGACTTAACAGCAAAAAGACACAGTGATCTAGAAATACAGAACTAGAGGAAACATCCTGGATTACTGTCCGTTCCCAGCTACTAAAGTGCATCACATAACTAATTTCATTAAATGATTTAGCTTAAGCTCAAAAAGTCATTCGAAGTCAAGTTTTTTATCCCTACTTTCCTATTACATAATTGACATATAAAGCTACCCTACAACCTTGCTGTAGGTTAACCCCAGCAGGCAGCTCAGCCCCACGCAACTGCTTCCTTACTCCCTTGGACTGGGATGGGGAAGAAAACTGGAAGGGTGAAAGTACAAAACTCATGGGTTGAGGTAAACACAGTTTAATAGGAAAAGCAAAAGCCACACGTGCAAGCAAAGCAAAACAAGGAATTAATTCACTGCTTCCTAAGGGCAAGCAGGTGTTCAGCCATCTCCAGCAGAGCAGGGCCCCATCAAGCATAATGGTTACTTGGGAAGACAAACACTGTCACTCCAAACTTCCCTTCTTTCCTTCTTTTCCTCAGATTTTATTGCTGAGCATGACACCATGGTATGGAATATCAGTCAGGGTCAGCTGTCCAGCTGTGTACCCTCCCAGCTTCTTGTGCACCCCCAGCCTGCTCACTGGCAGGGCAGTGTGAGAAACAGAGACAGCCTTGGCACTGTGTAAGCGCTGCTCAGCAATAACTGAGCATCCCTGTGTTATCAACAGTTTTCAACACAAATCCAAAACACACCCCCATACAAGCTACTATGAAGAGAAGGAACTCTATCCCAGCCCAACCAATACACCCTTTACTGTTATTTCCTGGCTAACACCCATGCCCCAATATCTACAGCTTCCATTAGGAATCCACCTCTCAGCCTGTAACATCAAGACCCTGAGGACAGGTATTTCTGTGCAGACTGCTACCCACAAAAAAGGGACAGGAATGAACGTAAGCATAACCTGCCCTTTACCATAGAAAGAAAAACCTGTGTATCATTGATGTAAGTACTTTTGAGAATTCAGAGTAGACAGACACGTGGTGTATCTGCAGCCCTAAGTCAGGCACCTGCATTCGCCGGAATGGTTTGAGTCTCAGGCTGCAGACATGATCCCAGGCACCGCAACCTGAAACAGAAAAAGGAAATACATGGAGATACAGGTTCCCATGTGACACTGAGACCAAAACAAAACTGAAGCTCACTCTACACTCTCCTCCACCCTTCCCTGACTGTGCTCAGGCTTGGCTCGCACCATCCCTAGACAGGGCCACGTCTGCCTCACAGCTCCAGAACCACATTGTTTTACTGTTAACACAAGCCAGCAGGGAAGGAACAAGAGCTCTCCACAAACCTCTGACCTAACAGACAACTCTCACTGTCCCATCACTGGGTAATAAAACAGAAATGCACAGCCATGATTGTATAGAACTACTGTATAGAATTTCTTTCTCCATAAGGAATCAAGGCTCAAATATCTCCTTAAAATGACAATTAATCCTCATTAATTGAGGACTGAGTTACCAGACTACAAAGCACTAAGCTTCTTTTGTGAATAGAACATTCCAGGTGCTGTAGAGGGCACCTTACAACCTTTCACTAGCCTAATGTCACGAATATTTATATAATAACAAATCAGACCAAGATAGCAGAACACAGATCCCTGTTATCACGAGAATTTGGATTTAATAACCACAACTCAGCATGCAGAGACAAAGGCAAGTAATTCTATTGAGTTTAGGGTGAAGGCAGCACATGGTCAAAAGGGTTTTTGTTTAAACAAAACCAGCTCAAATATAAATGTTAAAAATGCAAACAACAAAATCATACTTACTGCTTAGGAGGGTTGCTGATCCTGGGGAGATGGAACTGACCCTGTTACTGTAATTGTCTGGCATGCGATCATATTCTTTCCTAGGACCAGCCTCCAGCAAAGCAATCTTCTTATCATGGAAGTGGATATCATGCCCTAAAATAAGCAAATACAGGCTTTGTTACAATGCTCCTGCCAAAAATCTCAAAAACAAAACACCTAAGTTTTTGTAATAAGACAGAGTAGATGCAACACTTAATAAAGAAATACATTTACAATACAGATTTTGACCAAGCAGGTAAACTTTTGTATTTTAAAGCTCTATGACTACAGACCTGTTACTGAGATGGAAAACCCTTTTGAAGTTAAAGCAAGGATTACATATTTTCCTTTTATATAAAGCTTACATTTTTGTACAAATTTGTGGCATTTTTTAATGCAAATTCATTACTGGGGTATTAACAAGTGACATCTGCAATCTTTTACTCCATGCACAGAACACATTTTGCAGAGTTTAAACATAAATTCACCTTTTAGGAGATCAAAATAAAACTTCTGTGATACATAGCAATTACGTGAATGTTTTCTCTGTCCTTGCACTCTGTCAATGGAATAGCACAGGCAGTTTAGACTTTAAACTTCCAGTTAAAGAGAACTGAAAAAAAATGAAGACTCAAGCAAAGTGTAAAACACTTCAGCTGAGCTGGTCACGCTTGCAGCATCCCAACCACTACAGATGCAGGAGGTACTGAGGAGAGAAGTCGTGTCCTTGCAACATCTAGAGTTTACTGCTACAGCAGCCCTGAAGTCAGCAGTGTCCTGGGCGTATTTTCTAGGTTATGCATAGTAATAACCTCATGTCCTGAGAAGTCCCAAACCTGCTTGTTAGCCTTAGATATCACTGCTGGAGGGGACCCTTATGCTGTCTCAAATCCACTGTGCTCTTGTTTAACAATACAAGCAGAACCTAAGTTTGCAAGGTAAACCCTTATACTTGCAAAACACTTATTGCTCAGGATCTTTGCTCTTCTGTGCACTGTTTTCTTTAGGTTTCTCTCACTATTGCACCCTTCTGAATCCATACTGCAAATAAAGAAGCAGCCAGTACTTTCAGCAATGCTAATGATGCAAAGCAAGTAGAAATGCATTTTAACTTGGTATTCCAGTGTTTAAAATACAGGGTTAGAGAATGAAACTTGGGATCAGATAATAATGATTAGAGGGGTGGAGCACCTCTCCTACAAGTAAAGGCTGAGAGAATTGGGTTTGTTCAGCCTGGAAAAGAGATGGCTTAGGGGTGACTGAATTGTGGCCTTCCAGTACCTGAAGGGAGCCCACAAGAAAGACAAAAATGGACTGTTTACAAGATCATGTGGTGACAGGATGTCACCCTGAATTTTGCAGCTCTTCGATGTTTTCATTTCTGTAACAAAGTTCTCACGCACTTTCTGTAAACATAGCCATGTTTTGCTAACCATCCTTATCATTTGCATTCCATTCTCCTTAGGAGGAGACCTTTGATGGATCTTTCCTTTGACCAGTGTGATTGAGGGGTGGTAATTTCTCCCTCCAATCCACAGTGATCTTTAAGAACATATATAATAAAGAGTGGGCCCGTTTTGGCTCTCCTTTTCCTGCCTTCTCTCTGAAGCGCGTGGTTCTTTTGAGTCCAAGTGCGACAACAGGACAAGGGGGAATAGATTCAAAGTGAAAGAGAGTAGGTTTAGAGTAGATATTAGGAGGAAGTTCTTGGCTGTGAGGGTGGCGAGACCCTGGAACAGGTTTCCCAGAGGAGCTGTAAATGCCCCAACCCTGGAGGTGTTCAAGGTCAGGCTGGATTGGGCTCAGAGCAACCTGGTCTATAGAAGGTGTCCCTGCACACAGCAGGGGGCTGGAACTAGGTGATATTTAAGGTCCCTTTCAACCCATTCTATGATTCGATAATAAGAAAAGCATTTTCAGCTATGGGTGACATTATCCATCAGCTATTTAAGGATGAGCATGTTTGACAGAAACTCTACAGTAATGGCTCCATTAACAGCTATGCACACACACGGACAGGGCTAGGCTCATCACTGATTAGCTCACCAAACAGCTTTAAGTCAACTTTAGAGCGTTGTCACGCCATGACGCAGGATCAAGGAGATCCCACAGAAGGATCCTGGACATTGAGATCCTATACACGGTTATCTCACACTGCGGGCGAGTGGGTCACAGCCTTACCCAGCACGGCGGCCATGGCGCTCCCGACCATGCCCCCGCCCGACACCACCACATCGTAGAGCGGCGGGGCGGAGGCGGCGGCGCGGAGCGNCGAAACGAGCACTTCCCAATTTATTCATTTCTTCCAGATGACACGACATCCCCTCAGGCTGTAACACGCCGACTCCTGCGTTTCCCACCGCCGGGCAAGGAGCTGGGAGCATCTTCTCGCGATGGGGGGCCGGCGGTCTCCGTTAGAACCAGGCGAACCGTGCCAGGCAAAGTTATGGGATGACCTCGGGGTGTTCGAAGAAGATGAGGAGCTGGAGGGTTTCAGGAGGGAGGCGGAAGTTCTGCGTGAGAAGCTGAGGGAGGCTCTCAGGTAGGATCATACCTGGTAAGGATGGCAGGACGGGGCGCAGGATTCCTTCTCCTTCTGGCCAGTGAGAAGGCGGAGCATGAAGTCCCAAAATGCACGTGTATAGTGCCAAAACACTGGCCACAAGTGTAGTCACAGCAGGGAGGAAGGGGTCAGTAGGTGCCCGCATAAGCAGCATTCATATAAGACATGAACAGCACAAATCCCCGTCTCACTCATCAGCTAATCATGCTTAAAATGTGCCAGCAGATCACACACATTTCTATCCAGCATCCAGACTTTGGAGCTGTGGTCTTTCCAAGGTCGAGCTCTCAGATGTCTTTCCTTGTGGTTAGTCTAGCTTGACATTCACTAGCAGGTCATGCACACATGCTCTCACGAAGGAAATAGTTTATGAAGAAGAAGAGACTGCAGCAATCACCAGCAAGTGTACTGACCACGAGTCTGTTCACACATGATCTGCACCTTCTGTTTCCCCCCTTTTTTATCCCTTTGCTGTTCTTGGTCCACTCTGATTCACCTTGATTCTTCCTTTTGCCTGCATTTATTCCTTCCCTAAAATCTCCTGAGTTTCACTCACTTTCACGATTATCCTCAGACATCCTATGAGAAGTTTGCTGTTTTAATGAGACCCAGGATAGTCTCAGGTGGGTCTTTTTTCTTATTATCAATAATATGGTCATCTTCTCAGGTACAAAGTTTCCAGCTGAACCTCTCAAGCATCACACTAAAGCAGTTTCTTGTAATGACATTCCCATCAGCATCCCGGGAATGCTAGTGTTTGGCACTGTTTGTTGGGATTTGTGCATCTGTGTGCCTGATTGCCTCTCCTGCATTTGTCTGTTATGTTGAGTAGCTATTAGCAAGATAACCCTAAAGTTGGAATTTTCTGGTTTGCTTGTGGCCTTTCTGGCAATAGAGTGCTAGCAGCATAATAAATTGTGTGACAGAGTTAAGTAGGCCTAACTTCCATTTTATATACATGGAAAACAAAACAAGCAAAGCTCTGCTCACAAACTTTGGTAGCAAACCAAAATATGAAGCCTGAGAATGACAAACCCTAGGCCTGTCTTTTAACAACCAGCTCAGCCTACGGTGTCTTTCTCTTAATCAATAGTGTCTCCCTTCTTGTAACTCTGTTTTTTAATTATTTCACTTATTTCCCCTTCATAATGTCTTTGTCTTAGTCATACATCTGGTAACATAAGGCAGTCCACTTCTTTGACCGACCTCACCTCGGACAGTACCTGGGATCAGCAAAAGCCTCACTTGTTTCCTAAATCCCGCTTGAGGCCAAAAAGTGCTTCATCTCCCTGGATTCCTTCCATCACCATCCCTCAGCCTTTCAAAATGACACTGCGGGAAGCTCGCAAAAAGTCCGAGTTGATGAAGTCATACATGTTTCTTGAACTAGACAAACAGAGAGACAAAAGGCAAAGCCAGGATGAAGCTGAATGTCAGAAACAATTCCGGGCACAGCCTGTACCTGCCCATGTGTTTCTGCCCCTTTATCAGGAAATAATGGAGCAGAATGAGATTCGCAGGCAAGCAGCAACACAGAAAAGAAAGGAGCTGCTACTTTCAACACAGCGGCCCTTCAGTTTTCTGGAGAAGGAAGAGAAAAGGAAAGAAGCTATCAGACAAAAATTCCTGGCAGCAGCAACCCCAAATGAGAGCTCCAAACAGAAGCAAGCCAGTAAAAAAGTTCCTAAATCTACTTATGACTCACTTCTTGGAGATAAACTCAAAGGTAACATGCCAGGGCTTTTTCTGTAAAAGCACCTCCCTGCCTGTCCCTTGCCGTCTCCATGCTGGGAGGTAAGATCATGCCCATAGGGCATCACTTGGAGCATAAGGCCAGTTGTTGTTGAGTCTCCTGTGTGTCACTGGTCATTACATTTTGTTTAGATACCCTTGCAGTAGTGCCCTAAGTTTAGTAGTCCTGTATCAGTGTCAGAAGCAGCAGTTCTGTTCCACTCCCCAGAAAACATGGGCTCATTGAGCTCTTCAGACAGATTTCCATACCGGTTTTGCTGCAGATCATGACAGTTTGGGAGTCTTTCCCTGCACTGGATTCCATACCTTTGGTTACACCAAAGGGACTGAGATGATTTGTGGCACAAACATGAAGACAGATGTAGTGCCGTAGGTCTCCAAGGTCCATGCAGTATCTTAGATCTGACAATTTTAGTCCTACCCATGTGATCCATTCTGCACAGATCCCCGAGGAGAGGAGAAAAATATTTCCTGAGCTCAAATCAGGCCATTAGTTTGGTTGTAAGTGATAGTGCAGAAGTCCAGTCTCTCCTGCCATTCTCTGATGTTTCCAGTTGCCTTCCCACTTGCACAGGCTCAAGTGCTAAAACAGGGGAAGTAGGTGCCAGGACCATTCTAGTCAGAAGGACAGCCAAGGAAATGTTACTGCTGCTTGCTTGCTTTCAGATGGCTTAAGCCACCACAGTTGAAAGTTTGAAGTAAGCAGTTCAGACTCTGCGCTTGAATATGGGAACTAAGCCAGTCCTTAATAATTCTCATGGCTTTTCTCATCCTTTTCTCTTGTTTTACTGTTTCCCAGTGATTTCTTCTTGAGGATACATCAGTTCGGTTTCCATCAGAAAACATTCTGTTGGGGTGTAGTAACCTAAATAGATCAGAAAGGTAAAAGGCAGCAAAGGACAAACCATTGCTCTGTTTCTATCTGGTATATGAGAAGGGAGGAGAAATGAACATTTCATACTTCAGTCAATGAAAACCTATAAATAGACTCAAAACCATCTTATTTTGCAAACAGCAGTATTGATTTTTTTTTCCTAAAAGCAAAAAACCAACCCCCAGCCAACTGTCTGCATTTTCACAAATATCTAAGTGCTGCACAGGAAAGGACGTCAGTTTGAGGCTATAATCTGAAACATATTCTTTCTATGGAAAGTTTGTCACACAAAATGTGATCTATCCATCAAGTGTTCCTTACTTAAAAGCTTTTCCAATATAGACAATTACTGCTGGAGATTACATAGAAAAGCCATCATCTGTTGTAAGTATACTTGAACAACTCATTTATACCATGCAGTCAACATAATGACTGTAAGTCCCATATAAAAAGTAGAACCTTGATTAACACTTCTGCAAGACAAGGGGCACAAATTACCTGGTACCCCTAAGAACAGAAGATGACCTGTCCAGTTATTGCTCCAATAAGTAAAAGAGATACCTAGAAAGTAATGCCGAAGAAAGAGACCCTACCATGGTTTTACTGGTATCTTTGAATTATTTTTCCATGGGAGGCAGAGGAGAGAGGGACTGGAAAGGGGAGGAAGGAGAGCACAGGATGTTTGGTCTCTCCTGTATGTGTAGCTGCCATCATAATGGAAAGTTTAGACTTGGGCAGTGGCAATTTCACAACCTTTTATGTCAGTCATGATCTTCTCATTGCTTTCCTTTTGATCCTTTAGAAGCTGAACTCTACAGGGAAATCCGTATTCAAATGAGAGCAAAGGATTTGCTCAAGAGTTCCATAGCTCCTATAGGCACCAGCAACTGTCGGAGGGAGCCTCAGTCCCGAACTGCCACCAGAACTAAGCAGGAAAGACTTGGCTTCTTACAGGACAAAAGTTTCAGCTTCAAGCCAAAGATTAATCCAACAATACCAGATTTTGAAGAACTTTACTGGGCATTTCAGAGGAAAACAGTAAGGAGACAAGAAATCAAAGACCCAACTCGTAATAAGCCATTCAAGCTAAGAACCTCCAATCTCCATGCCAGGCAGAGGCAGGCTAATGAAAAGACAAAGGTGAGATACCTGGATATTTCTGTGGTACTGCTTTCTCCTATCAAGATACCAACTTCTTAAGTTTATAGTATTTAATTATGAATGGTTAACATCCTGTGACCTCTGCCCTTGTATTGAGAGTACTACAGAATTCTAGGCCAAACAAGAGAACAAAATTCTACACAAAGAGATGAGCTATGACAGCTAAGGCTCAGTTACCCTTTCATAGCTCTAATCATGTCTCCATCCCCTTGTCCCTCAGCCCATCCACATGTAAATCTCTGCTGATGGAAGAGAGAAGAATGAGTGCATTCTCATACCCCAGCTGTTCTCTTTGGTAGGCAAATAACAGAGGAGATTCTGTACTAGCAACTGTCTGTGAACAAATACACTGAATGAAGTTTCATTTTTTTCAGGATTCTCAGAAGCTTTCCAAGGTTTCAGTGCAAAAAAGTCACTCTCTGCCTGGACTTTCCTCTCTCTCTTCGAACACCCTTCCTGTGCATATTACAGATGCAACTAGAAAGAGGGAATCAGCTATTAGGTAGGTAGAAAAGTTTGTCTGTAAGACCATACAACTAATGACCAAAATGGAGGGAAAAACAGCAGTGTTTTCCCTCATCACATCAACAACACATTTCCTAAATGTTTCTCTGTCTTCTTTCTTTGCTAAGTCTTGCTCTGTCTCCCAGTTGCTTTGGAAACTGCACACTTGTATGGCTGAAATTTCACTTTTTCTCCTTAGAGGACTACAAAAGTGAAATTCCTGGCTAGCATGTGGTCTGGCAGTCCACAGTGGGCTCACCAGTAACTTTTTTTCTATATAGGTATGCCCAAGATAACAAAAAGGAAGGGGACAAAGAAGGAATTTATTGGCTGGAGAAACAGAAAATGAAATGTCAAGCTATGCAAAAGTCTGTGAACAGCCGAGCAAAAGCACTGGATCCTCATAAAAGTCTGGAGGAAACACAAAAGGAGAAGTCAAGACAGAACCGGTCAGTATCCTACTCTGCACAGAAATAACTGTTTGCTCCACTAACTGAGGATCATTGATAACTCTTTAGGACAAAGTGGGTCTGAAAACATTCCTAGCCTACCCTTTTCTGGCTGTTGTATTCATTCCACATTAATTTGGATTTCTTGACAATTCCACACTACTCCTTCCATACAGAACCGTTCCCTTTAGATTAACATTTGTAGAAACTAATTTGTACAAACCAGTCAACTGTAAGGTGTAACTTGGTGAAGAACACATAAGAGACAAGGTTTTCTAAAAACGTGACCATTGTTTCCTTGCTTACAGTCTAGTAGAAGAGCTTAGCTAATAGGTCCATAACTTGTCAGTAATTGGGGTTTTTCTCCCAGTATTCCGAATCAAGAGAATTACCAAAATGATTTAAAGAATGAAAGAGTCACTGAGAATTCATCATTCCTGATCAGCTACAGTCAGAGGGAACCTATATAGAGTAGGTTCTATAGTAGACAGGCAGTTTTTCCATTTCAGGCAAAATATGCAAGACAGAACAAAAGAATACAGGAAGGAGCTGGAAGAAATGCAGCTGCGAGTCAAGAACAGACCATACCTCTTCGAACAGGTCACCAAGGTAACTGGTCAAAATCCCAGAGTGTTTCTGGGCAATAGGTAAATTGTCTTTCGTTTAAGACAGGCTTTAAGAAGTCTAGTCTCAAATTAATTCATGGGTAAGAAGGTACAAATGGTTGCATAGTCTCTGGACTGCACTCAAAATAATACACGGAAAAGCCACCAAAGTATAATTTAAATTCCTTTCTACCACTTGAAGAAAACATTCAGGCTTCTTTCTAGGAACTTGCCAGTTCCTAGTACGTATTGTAATCGCAGTATATGGTCTGATCAAAATCAAGGCCTTATCACACCAGAAATTAAATAAATACCTATTCTGCACCTGAATACCATAGACTACAGCCTAGAGATGCATAACTTTTTTCTTAAAACCCTCTCCAGTTAAGCACTTTTTCTTTGTACCTCTACTGCTACGGAGAACATTAATGATGGTTACGTTGCTTTTATCACCTGTAGGCTCTGCAATCTGGGGCTGCTTTCAGCAGATCTCATCCATCACACAGTACCAGCTGCAAATCTGTATTGCACCTGAGGTGCAGATACAATCTGTACTGTATCTTTTTCCCTGGGTTTTCTCTTTCAGTTCCACATCCTTGCAGGAATTACAGCTGGTTAGAGACAGTGACAATACATTAACAATATCCTGATTTAAAATTTCTCAACACAAAGTACCCTCCTGGGTCAGGCTGTCTGTTCTGATAATGGAGGCAGAGAACACACGTGTGATAAATATTGGTAACATTTCTCTGTACCAGATCGGTAAGAATTCACCGTTATCGATAGTGTTCACTCATGCTGATACTAGGTTTCTATCCTTACCTGTAGAACTCCTTAATCTTTATGAACTGGCCAGTCCCTCTGGAAAACCCTCATCCCAGACTACGTCGATTTGCAAGGTTCATTTGGAGGCAGTGAGGATACAGAACCCAAGATGCTTGTTTTTTAATTGAGCTGATAAGAAGCTATTTTAAAGGCACTCTCCATTTAGTAACTCCACTGTTGTTAGTTCTTACCAGTTACAAGCAAACATGCTTCCAAGATTTCCCACAACTCTTTTTTTGCATATGTTTTTGATTTGAGTGTCAGAGTTAGGACTCAGACACAAGTATACTAGTCTGGTAAGTCTGGAATGTGGTGGAAGGAGGAGAACAGAAGAAGGAAGAAGAAAGAGAACTGAAGCAGGAAAAGGTGAGCTCTGGCTTTGAGAGATGTTAGACATTGTCCTAGTATTCAGTTTTGATACTGTACTGTAGGGAATTATAAAAATTTTGTTATCTTGTCCCCATTAGGAGTGTCAGATGTGCAACAACAAGTTGACTGTTACGGGGAATCCCCAGTTCTATGTATTTACTGTTTAAGTTTCGATTTCACAGCAGGATGCTCGTCAAGGAGCAGAGCGTCGCTACAGACGCACCCTCCAGCAGGTTGGCCTAAGCGAAGAATTTGTAAGGAAAAAAGGGAAAGATGCCACTGACTTGCTGGAAGAAGAATCTGGTGTTCACAGGTAATAAAAACAATGTAGTACAGCTCTTTTGTCTGTGACTAAAAGTATTTTCCTTGCTCATGAATGCATTCCAGTTTCTATTACCTAGTGTAGGAGAAATTAAATCAACTTCACTGCTCTTATTTAAAGCATTGTGGCTTCTCTCTCTGGATTACTATGACTGCATCCTATTTCATATGCCCAGGGCAAACCATTTCTGGTATTAGACAATCACTGTTTCTGCAGACTGCCCGAGCCTCAGGGTGAAAAGGACGACTGTACGGAACAGGAAGGAGTACCTCAGGATGAACAGAGCGGAAAGGAAGTGGCAGCATAAAAGCTCGCAGAAGAATCCATCGATTCTTTTTGAGTCTTGACTTTTTTTGTTCAAGATTCTCCAGGTTTATCCTCAGGAACTTAATAGTTTAATCTGACACCTAAGAAGTGCTGTGGGGTGAGATGGGAGAATTTAGTAAAGGAAAAAAAGCAGCTGTTGTTTAGAGCATGTCTTGTTCTGCCCAGCAAACCCTGCAAGCCTCCCTTAGTCTTCGAAAGTGTCCCTTGCGTGAGCCGTTTCCCTTTAATGGGCAACAAAACAAGTTAAAGAGGCTGAAGCACTGTCTTTGGCTGAAAGTAGATATGAAAGATTGAAGAGGTGCATCCTCTAGTGTCAGGTCCTTGCATTCATGCCACAGAACCACACAGGAAAGGGAGAAGGCCTTCCAGTGTGCTAAACCTTGTTTTAGACACACATAGTAGAATGCTTTCAAACAAGGTATTTCTACAAAAACAAATATCAGGATTTGACCTACCTTGGGAGAAGACTCAAAGGGAAGTCTTTCTCTGGTGTTAATTCTTCATTCACTCACTACCAGCTCTGTTCCTTCCTCCCATTAGTAAGAAGCAATAGTCTTCCTATATTAAAAAATCTCCCATGTTTCATGATTTGAAGGTGTTTCAACATCTTACCAATTTAGGTCATTAATTTGGCCCAAAAACAACGAAAGTTATGAAGAAGATTGTAATTAAACAGTGCATCCCTTTGAATTATTGTTGTCCTAATTGCACGACTACTGTGATATCAAAAAATAGATTTTGGAAGAAAAAAGATTGGGTATTACTTGCCAGCATGTTGCACTCAAATGCCCAGTGCATCTTGAATGGTGTATTTCACACTTTAGTGATCTCCCTTTAGCTGACACTAATAACCATTTCAAAAATAAAAATCCTTGCCACCTGGAATGTTTTCTGAGAATTTTGCACTTTGACATTAAAATACCTTAAAATGGATATCACGTTTCTGTATTGCTCAGTTTTCCTTATCAATCATCTTTTCCTCACTTACTTAAATAGAAACTGTCTTTTTGTCACCTCAATCCTTTTTTCCTTACACTGTAACACAGCCTTTCCATCAAATCAGAAATACAGTACCCGTAAGAGCTACCACATTAGACAAAGGTATAAAACTGAAACAATCACATTTTTAATCACAACAAAGTACTAAATCCAAGAATTTGTGGCCCAGGGGTTTCACACTGCTACATTACAGGCTGAATGCACTGGACTGCAGCAGTCCTCATTTGTGACTCAGTCTCCACACTGTGAACAGGCTTAAGCACCTCAGAGGGTTCCAGGAAGGCTGTGTACCAGTTCCTATATAGGTTTAATTGTGTAGGACATACAGAGGCTGTTCTCTCTCTGGGTACCCCCTGGAAAAGAGCAGTGATGTAACCACACTGTCACCATGCCTTGCCACATTGAAAGAGGAAGGAAAGAAGATTACTTCCATGCTCTAAGTCTGTGGTTTAAAGCCTCTTTATATGGAGAGGATATTTGGAGTAGTGGGACTGAAATTTTAATACATACATTTTAAGGGGTATTTACTAAAATCGGTTGCTAATTTCCATAATAATAGTTAATGGTGCTGAAAAAAGAAATTTCCAAGTATGTGAAGTGTAAAGGGAAACCCTAAGAAAGAAGGAACAAAAGTTTGACTTTAAATTATTATACCATATCCTTCTAACAAATACTAAGGTGACATGCATGAATATAATTAAAGTCTTCATATTGGTCCCCAAACAGAAATTGCTGAAATGTGATGAAAGTAAAAGCATCAAACTAAGTAACTGAAACTCACATCTCTCTTGCTAAACAAAGTTTTGTTCTAAAAAGAGGATTACATTTCTGTAATCCTAAAGAGATCTGTAATCTCTTAATATGTCTCAAAAATAGTATGGAAATAAAGAGTTTCAACCATGGTTCTGGATTTTTGCATTTTATGAAAATATTTGGTTATATTCAGTTACAAGATTTACAGGCTGTTCAGCTAACCTACAAAAATACTGTAGAAAAGAGGACACCTCACTGGAGTATCTCCCATCAATTGCTGAGATGGCAGCCAAACTGCATCAGATTTTGATTCCCAGGTACCTGGTAGAGCTTCTGCTGGAACCTCCAGGTTACAACACCTGTGCCAGCAGCAGCACTACCTTTCCATTCAGCTAGGGAGCAATATAAACTCTAGGCATTCCCTTTGCATAGAAGCTATTACAGACACACAGTACCTTAGCAAAACTCTGCATTCTCAGTAATGCCAGTTCTGAAGAAAGTCTTTAAGTTAACAAAAATTTCAAAACGCCATGTGGTAGACTCATTTAAAGAGCTTGATATACCAAACAAATTTTGGAGAAAAATGACTGGGAAAAGCAGGAACAGAACACAGCAAATATAACCAAATGATATCAAGTAGTACATTTATTTCATATAGTAAGTCAGCTTCTGACAGTGAGATGTATTAGAATATAGTCTCTGAAGGTAAAGGGTGGAAGGAAGGCCTGTTGCTCAAGATACTGAATATTTGAACAGTGCCTAGCACAATGAGGTCCTGGTCCTGAGCTGGGGCTCCTAGGTGCTCCAGCAAAACAAACACTTTAGGCTTTAGGAGATGGACTGCATAAGCAGTTTTGAAATGGGGTTCCACAACATGGGCTAAGTGACACCTAAGCAGCAGACTTCACCTTTTAAGCTCTGCAAGAGAGAAACTTGGTCCAGCAGATCTTCTCCAACTCCAGTTTTAGGATTCATCCACTATCTACCCACCCCTCTGTGCACAGTTAAAGCAATGTTCATTCATCCCACTGCCATTTGGTGAGCATCAAGGAGGAATGATCGATCCCATCTCAGTCACCACATATAAGAGGGCGGAAAAAAGAGCAGCTGGTCTCACCCTCTTCTACTCCAATAATAGACTCAGTGTCTGGCAGGTGCAGAGACTCAACACCAAGGCTGGGCTGAGAGTTCATGGAGATGAGATTCTTACTATGCACTGTTGATTCTTCCAGCAAACTGCTGCCCATCAGTGACTCTATTATGAAAGGAAAGGGTAAAAGAAAATTCTCATGATGCAATGACACTGCAATATAAGATACAATCCCCACCCCAAATCATGTCATATTGACTGCTTCCTTAGACACTTACTTTATCCATTCCTACTCTTTTGGCATCCAGTGCTCCAATGGATGGAAAATACTATATTTATTGTTTTGAACCTTAATATGGTGGGATCTTATGCAAGATTGGCTTTCTCTTTAAATAATTCACATTGTGTAAAAACTCAGGCTGCTTGCAACAGGAGTATATAACCAAGGGAAAAAAAATCCACATAAAGAAACCCCAACTAGATTCATATTAATTTTGAAAGCAATAAACATATCTGCCCCTTGACTGCAATACAAAAATAGACAGAAAACGGGAGGGTAAGCAGTCCTCATCTCCAACAGGAACAGACTTTTATTTCTTACTGGCTTAAGGTCTCATATTTTCAGGACAAACATATTTCCTTTTCTTTGACCATCCACTAATTTTTTTCCTGCACTTTTCCCCCAGAGTGAGTGTGCTCCCTTCTTTACCTGGCTGTTCTCGCTCCCTGCTGCCAGCTGTTCCAATTCGGGAGTGGTGTTTCCTCATATGCACATTTCTGCTACCACTCTGGGAAAATGTCTTCCCACAAATTTGGCACTGATGGGGCTTCACTCCTTGGAGTCAAAGGGGGAAGAAATATCCCAAGAATTACTAAACTGGGAGAAAAGACCTCATCAACTAAGAAACTAATAACAGTTTTGAAATGGCTGTTAACACCACTGGTGCTAATTTTTCAGTAAAAACCAAATGAGAAATATTTCCGTCTCCTGGAGGGCCATAAGCTTCTATAACAGAAGAGGTTTAGATAGCAGTATTGGCAGTTGTTGGAAAACTCAAGTCTGAAGAGTAACAAAGTCTTCAAGTTGGATTGATGAGAGGGAACAAGTTACTTGAAATCATTTACTCATTGATATGGAAATACTTGATGTCCCACACAGAATAAAATGACCAGAGGCAAGGAAGCTCTCTCCTGCCATCATTCAATGAATTGCAGCCTCTGGTTTACATTACTGAGCAGAGACTTGATGATGACTTATCACTGTGAAAGGATTTCCATTTTACAGAGCAGTTAATCATTTTCACAATACAAGCATGCATTCCATACTTCTTGGCTCAATGGCATAGAAGCCAAGAAGACAGGACAGAAAAAGCATGGAGAATTCAATCCGAAATGTCATTCCCCCAGTAAAATCTCCCATTCCCCAAACATACCATTTTCATTGTGTGCTGATGATATTTAAGATAGATCAATCAAAACAGAAGGCAGAAGCTTTGAAATCCTTGTGAAATACATTTCCACCTCAACCTTTATCCAATTACAAGTATGTAGTAGGAAAAAAATAAAGGAAAACTCTACCTATGGCAGAAACCCACTTGCAAGAGATTTCAGATTCAAATGGCTGTGGTTAATATATAGAGATGCCAGAGTCTCTCTTTTAAATAAGCAAATGGCAGCTATGAAAAAGATATTCATCTTCATGACATTTTTGAAATAATTTTTAAAATAATTTTTAAAATGTAGTTTGAATTTAGAAAGAGAAACAACCTAAAAGATTAAAGTGTACAGGCTACAGGCACCATGAAAGGGAAGTCATAAAACACTATGACCAGAAGTTCAGTAGAAACCAGGATTTTTCTTAAGGAAATCAAATCAAAGTCCTACAATAAAGGTCTTTTCTCAGACAGATCACAGAATGTCAGATGAAGACTCTTACCTGAGTGGACAACCAAATGTTTCCGAAGGCTGGAGTATTCAGCAAAGGAGCGACCACATCCCTGTGCCTGACACAGAAAGGGTTTTTCCCCTACAAGGGAAAAGTAAGTTCTTAGATTTTGGGATCACAACTTAATCTGATCGCCCAAGTCCCTGAGAACAGCCTGGACATCTCTATTCCATTATCCCTTTTGACCTTATGTGTATCAGAATTCCATGGAAATTACACATCCTTCCTAAGCCTTTTACAGCATTCTCTTCACCAGAGGAAACAGTTGCATTATTTTTAAATATTCTTAGACCACCATTCATCGAAAGTGAAGCAAGGGACCACGTTTCTAGATAATCTTCCAAGTATATAAATACTAATAGAGTAATATAAAACTGCTTGATCTATGATGTATCTTCTACATGCAGTTCTCAACAACCAGCTCTCTGTTCCACACACTCACAGGGTCCTGCTCCCTTTCTGCTTCTCAGTGCCAAAAATCCCATTAACTGTATTTCCTTTCATATCAGATCCTATACTTAATTTCAGATCAGGCTGAACTCACCAAAATCCTGTGAGAGATGTGTCAGTCATTTATATTTATGTGTGGAGGAACTGTATTTCAAGGCACAAAGTGCTCTCATGGGCTGAAATTTATATCACAACTATTTTTCATTTATTTAAATTATGATAAATTGGGAGGTTACTACACTAATGCAGTGCAATAAAATTAATCTGTTTTGAACACACTCTTAATAAAGCTAGACATAACTTTGCCTGCAACATTCCACTAAAGAACTCAATATAGCATGTTTAACATGATGATTTCAAGTCATTAACTGGACCCCTGTACAAGAGTAATAGCAAGACCACAGGAGATTAAGAAAGCTATTTTAACTATTTTATTGTACATCATATATGTAGTTCTTTCACAGTAAACTTATTTTTAAAGGTGTTTCTACTGTGACTTCGCCTTTAGAAGTCTTCTCCCTACAGCTCATTTATTAGCTTCTTATCTACAACAGCATTCAACAGCTCTGAGCAAAAAGGATCAACACAGCATGTTCCAATTGGTGTTACAAAGCTGGAATACGTAGCAGAGTCTCAAACACTGATTGTAGTTCCTGGGTTGCTATAAATCTTTAAAATTTTGGAAAAACTACCATTGAACTAAGTAACAGCACACAGTTCCATCTATAAGACACCCTAGAGCTATTTACTCCTGCAGTTCCATAATACCTTTGGTCTGATCAAAGTCTTAATTGCACATTTGCAGCTTAGAAAGTTATTATTTACTCCTCCAGAAGCTACTACTCTGTTGGTTGCAGAATGCTCACTCTATCAGGGAGGACTGTGCATCTATCAGCTGGGCTTATTAACTTTATCTGCACCTTGGCTGGGAGCTTTAAGTGCAAAAGAAAACTGCAAGAAATATGGCTGCTGTTACTACACATTCAAAATTTTATTATTGGTATATACAATTTTTAACTACATCCCAACATCTGCCCCCAAACCATGTGTTCTAGCTAGACTGCACATACTTTAAAATAGCAGCCTTTTCTCATGTGTATCTACAAACCACATACCATACGGTCGTGTTTAAGTAAGGCAGAAGGCACAAACAGCTGCTGGTGACCCACATAATCTGTAATTTCATTTTACCAGGGAGGCCTTGTTCTCGCACGCTTGTCAAGGTTATTTTGAAACACTAACCAACTGTAATACAATGCTACTTCCGAGGCCATCAGGGAATCTCTAAGAATATTCCGAGAAGCTTGAACTGGGCCATTTGTTTGAGTGTTGTGATAACCCTGAGGCTTAAAAAACTAAACAAACAAAACCACCAGAATATTCACTATTAACTTTGCCGGTCATTAATTAAATTGCTGGTCACTATTAAATTGCTAGGCATTTCAGCAGTAACTTGTGTGCCTCTCTCAAACAACTTTCTAGTACAAAAAAACCTAAAGCACTTTGGCTGCTACACCAACTTCTAAAAATACTGACAAGCCAGGATCGTATTCTCCAGAGGAGACATCATAAACAAAACATGTATAAAATACAGCACTATGAAATAAAGGTTCTTGTTTTATTTACTATAAAAAGCTGAGCATGAATTGAGAGTACACAGGCTCCAGCATGCAGTAACATCCCAAATTAGCATTAGCACAAACAGAGCACTTTGCACGCCAAAATGCTGTCTTCTGATTAATGCTTTTTTCTACTTTTCTTTGCTACTCATTCCACTGCATTCCTCATTTCCCTATATGTCCCAAACGTAGTCATTCTACCAGCAGCATAGGTAACACAAGCTAGTCAATCACACAGATGTCAGTACAGTTCCTACTATCTAAGCTATTGAGCCTTTCAGGAACGTCAAATAACCTCTTTACAAAACACAATTACAGAAGTCATGGTTACTAACTTTTCCCTTGGTAACAGTCTAGTTTCACACACCCCTCCCTCCATCACACAACCGGGAGGGAATCTGCAGAGTATGCGTCTGAGCAGAGTACAGCATCACCACACAATATTTGAAGGGTAAAACCTGTGTGAAATTATACAGGTCAGTAAAAGAGATTAGCACTTGATTTATCTGACTTATAGATCAATGTGAATTGACAGAAAAGGGACATTAATCGAGGGCAGAGGTAAACAACGCAATACTTTCAATAGTTTGAGGACAGAGGGGGAAGTGGTTTGTTCCTCAGGAAAGACCCCACCTCAGCAGACCACAAATAGGTGAGGTCTAAAACACACCAGTGTGAATTCGTAGGTGGTTCTTCAGATTTCCAGCTGTTGTGAACTGTTTACCACAGCCCAGTTCTGTGCACACAAAGGGTTTTTCACCATTGTGAGTTCTCATGTGCACCTTCAGCCTCTGTAAGACGTAGAAACTTTTCCCACAACCTTCTGCTGGGCAGGTGAAGGAGCGGTCGTTCCTGGAAAGCAACAAAAAGCTGTTTCATTACCAGCTACTGCAACACATTTTTTCATGAACACTTGACTTGTTTCTTTTATTAAATATGAGTACCTGTTAAAATACAAAAATTCTAAACCAAACATAACAAGGACCTGCAAAAATTATCTGAATCTAATCCAAGTTTTTCAGCATAATTGACTTAAAGCACTCAACAGACCCAGTATTTATAGGAATAATGCCAGGTTTTCACAGCTCATCAATGTCAAAACATAACATTATCTCAAATACAGAGCACATTTTTTCAAAGTCATAACAACAAATAGCTTCATTCTGCTCACCGGTGTGTTTTCAGGTGATACTTGAAGTGAGCTGGCCATACAAATGTCCGATCACAGCCCTCAACTGTGCACTTCAGCTTCCTTTCCATACGAGATAAATGAGGAATGGGGCTTGAATCTTTTGGCTGCCCATCTCCTGTGCAAAGATGAACATTTTCACCTGGAAAAAAAAAGCCCACCAAAATCTAAAAAATATACAGATTACTATAATGTGTCAATTTTAATAGAAAAAACAGCATCATATATGATACAGGATTGTAAATCAGGTATGTGTCTGGCTACTAACTGTTTAGCATGCCCAACATGCTGCTGCCTAGCCTGCAACAGGGATCAGACACAGACTTGCAAACCTTAGGAGGCCTATAAACTATTCCCAACAAGCCATCTGGATTAGATCAGCTGCTACCAGATAAGGCTTATCACAAAGGGAATAGAAAGCCAATGCACCAGAAATTGTAAAAATGGTCTCTATATCAATATCAAACAATCAATTTTAATTATCAGCCTATTCTTTTTTTTAAAAAAAAACACCTTTAAAAAAAAAAAAAAGGTTTTAAAAACACCTTAGCTAAAATAAGATATTGCATTTGCTTGCAATTATTTATTAAAATAATTCAGCTGGAAAGCATGTGGCTAAATCCAATTACGTATTCTCCAGAAAACTGATCTCCAAGTTCAGTGGAGCTAAAAAGAACGTATAATTTACAGTATGTACTAAAAATAGGCTCTTAAAAGTGAAAATGAAAGTTGAAAACCAAGCAGCTGCAGTCAGAAAGAAGATATTCTTTACATGTACCTGAGAACTAGTAGGCTACAATGAACAGATGGTTCCACTAGAGTTCATTCCCCGAGAAAAAATGAGAAGCCTATTTATATTGAAGAAAAAAAGTGTAATTGTCCTGTATAATTCTGTCACTGATGATTTGAAGATGTCATAACTGATACAAAGCAAAAGCAAATTAAAGAGAGGAAAAAAACTACGTGAAACTAGGGGTCTTGTGTGGAACATTCAACTTTTGAGACACAATCTGGGGGTCTCCTACCATTATTGCTTGCTTTGGCATTCTTTGCGAGCTGTGCCCGAGTGGCAGCAATTAAACTGTCATGGGCCAGTTCTTGCACTCGTAGGAACCATGGGGTACTGCTGTCCGTGCTATCATGAGAGAGAAAGTCATTGCCAGAATCTTCTGCTTCATCTTGAACAAACACCAAGTGCTCTGCGGGAGACCCCAGCCCTAGAAAAGAAGACAAATTTGTGAAACAATAATGTAACGGGGAAATTTCTTTTGCTTCTCAGAGATTAGTGTTCATAGCATGGATGAAACAGCTGCTCTGAAAAAGTCTCCACTGACCTCTACATTGTAGAAAGATGTTGATGACTAAATGCTCCTAAAATATCCAATAATGCCCAGCAAATTTCATGACCTTTCCTCTTCATAAGCAGCAGGGACATAGTTGCACTTGTATCTCCTGCATTCTGCTGAGACATATCCAGCCAGATGACAAACAGAAGGACAATTACCTGCTCTTGTTAGGTTGAGAAGTATGAATGAAGTGCTGTCGCTGGGCTGGAGGTCTTGCAATAAACTAGAAGTTTCTGGAGTTGACAGAAGTTCAGATGGCTTCTGTACATTCTGTGCCCTTGTTTCCTCTCCATCGGGGCCTACGTTTACCTGGAGACTTCTCAAGACAGCAGATGAAGAAACATCTTTGGAAGAATTAGTGTGACTTGGAGAAGTGAGATCTCTTTCATCATCTAATGAGGAAAGTGAAACCAGAGTCAATAAAAGTACAAACACACTATGACTAAAAGATACCTATGAAATTATTTTTCTAGGAAAAAAGACCCCAGAACTTGAGAGAGAAGGGAAGAGGAAGTTTCTAACTAGTCAGACTTCGCTATCAAATGAGAAGATTCTGTCAGTCTCCTGAACTTGTTCCTCCATCCCTGGAATGTCTTATCAGCAGGAGACGGTGGGGCCAGAGTGGTGAAGTAAAGACAGCTGTATGAAGGGCAGGGTCACAAAGATCTGCCACACAGATTTTACCTGGCAACATGAGTCTGTTGCATTCTGAGGTCTCAGTAACAGGAAGCAGAGAGAGACAGGTGATGTCTTTTGGTTCTGACTCCACCAGTCCTTGTCCCAGTGGAATAGAAGTATTTTGAACAAACTGAACCAGCAGCTGAAAAAACATACTGAAGATTAGGTCAATAGCAGCACAAATCATTTTAAAAAGTTCTAAATCCAGTAGCCACTACTCTCTTGTAGGAGACACTGAATATTATACCACAAATACACATAGATATAAATGAAAGCTTTTCAGTTTACATTAATACAAGGAAAGAATTGTTTGTATTTGTCATCTCTGAAATACCTATAAATTCTCATTTCTTTAACATATAATAAACAGCTCTGGATCATTGCAGAGTAAGTCTAGTTAGGCTACATTTCTTTTTAATTAGTATTTTACCACTTGATACTTCACTATGGTCTAACCTTTCAAGTAAATGTTTCCCATGCTCAACCTTCAGTACAGGTATTTTTTTAAATCATTGTCTTTAAATACTTAACTGAAAGTTGGCTTTTTCTAAATTAAAAAAAGCAATCAAAAGACTAGTTACAACGATGTCTATCATATGTCTAGTCAAAATAAGCAGATAACAATCAGAGAAACAAAGTTGGGATGACAAGGGGGAGAACACAGATAGCCTTACCCATCCAAATCAGCTACTCCTAAAACCATCAAAGATGGACGACCAACCCACCCACTAAGGGGATTAACAGAAGAAACCCTCTCCAAAATACTACAGAAAACAAGGGGGACTATTGCATAAACAGGTATAGGACTTAAACTGAGATGCATTCCCTGGGGAGGAATTTGGGACTGGACAAAAGATTTGAGGGGATTGTACAGGATTTATTAGGTGCTGTTTAAGAGAGAGGCCAAAGTAAGGAAAAGGAAAGGATCAAGATGGATCAGGGCAGAACAAAGACAGGAAAATGGAGAGAGAAGGATAAAAGAGGCCCATTGCATACAAGCAGGAAGTTGGTCAATTCAGTTGTCTGGCACAGCCTCTCACACTCCATCCTGTCTTCTTATAAAACTCCATTCTTACCTACTTCCTGTGTGATCCTGCTCTCTACAGTGGATCTCTAGTGGCACACACCAGTTTCTAGTGTGTGTCATATGCTAATGAACTCCAAGCCAGCCAAGTTAGCAAGCGAAATGAGAAGTGTGGGGATATATCTCAAAGAAATCCATGAAGGTTTTCCCTAGGCAGCAACCCTTGAACACAGAATCAGGCACTTTGTGCTACCCATGTTTATGAGGGTAAAGCTACAAGCACTCATCCTGTGTTCACCTGTTTGGTGCCAGTCACAGCTGTATAGTGTGTGCATGCTCATATTTTCTAACAGGTACTAAACCTCACTAGTGGCTGGATCTAATATCAGAATTAAAGAGCTGTCCTCATGTTTCTTGATGAGCCCAGGAGGTGAGAGGCCATTCAGTCCAGCAGATCTAGCCATCCTTGACATCAGTCAGCTCTGGCAAAAATTACTTCCGGCTAACTCCTAAAAATCTTGAGTTATAAAAAAGGAACCTGACATTTGAAAAGGAACAGGAAGTCAGAGAAATTACTTCTTTCACCCCTGAAAGTCTTCCCATATTTTTAATCTAGTTCAGAGCAGCAAAGCATGTACCTTGTTTACTCATTCTATCCCTTTTACAACATCTCAAGTTTTTGTCTGAATATCAGATATAATGCTGAACTCCTCTTTGCCTCCAAGGCAGACACAGAAATGAGACTCTCTCTTTTCTGTTACCAGTGCCACATCACTTCATATTAAAATATTCTCATTTAACAAAGGAAGTGCTGCTGGGAGTTAGGAGATAACACAGTCCAACTTTTGCAATGGACTGAACAAATTCTGTGAACTGCACAAGCTTTTTTAAATACGGTCTCAAATCCCTCCCGTGTGGATTTAAACTTCAGAAAGATGGAAAGGGGCCAGCTGTAACACACCCCGACACATACTCCACATTTCAGAGAAAATGCTGCTCAAAACCCACATGTAGGATATGTAGGATCTATTTATTTGCCTTTAAGTTCTGTCAATCAAACTAACTCCTTTACTCACATTCTCAGGTTTTTTTTTTAAACACAGAATAAAGAAATATGGAAAAAAGCAATACACCAAAAAGTCAAACCTCAAGCTCCTTATCTCTAAGAAACTCCTTGACAAAGATCCTGCATTCTGCTGATTCTGCTGCTGCCTAGCAAACAACTGTATATAGCAAACTTCCTTTATCTTTGGCATTTAGAAGGAAACTGTACAAGATAGTTATTCAAAAGCTACTACCCTCATTGTGACACATTTTAGCATGCATTCACACTGAGCCCAGATGGAATTGTCTGTGCAGTGAGATGGTTCATCAGTGTCAAAAGAAAGAGACTAAAAAATGATGATGTGCCCATTGTATATTTGTAATTAAAAGCCAGCAGTTACAAATAATTTGATTCTTATTTTGTATGTTGTGATTGTCTTAGTACTTGATTTTCAGAACTACTGGCAGCTAATTCCAAATTATTCCTGTGGCACACACCAGCCTTTTGAGCCTCTCTTACATCAAGAGAAAGTCTGTTAAATCAAAGAAACTGTAAAGAAAACTTAGTAGCTTGTGCTCTGATTTCTCTATGCTTATTTCCTCTCACAAAACCACTAGAAATACTGATGCTTTCTCAAACACTCTTACCTCAAAGAGTTGCTGCTATAGGAACCCTGAAGCTATAACAGCCCTGGTTGGGCTCCTCTGGGACCCCCACCTGCACTCTCTCCCTAGGGCTCCATTTAAGCTCAGCCTGGGCCAGTCATTCCCTTCCCGAGTTGTGCCATAGGTTTACCTGTCTCACTCCCTGTCTATTGGATGAACCTCAGATTTTTACTGCATCTCTGTCTCTAGCCCCATCTCCTGCTGCTCCTACCTGGACTCTGGATAGGCCCTGGACCTGTTCATCACTTTGCCTTATCGAGGGCTGAGGGCTGTGGATTCCAGCACCTGTCTCTGCTTTCCATGCTCAGGTGCTGCAGGATTGTGTCCTGGTCAGTGAGGGCACTGCCTGGGCTGGGATCACCCTTGACTCCCTGCTCACCCTCCCTTAGGAGCAGTCTGTCATCACTGACAATTATGAAGCTACAAATTAAGTCCTGAAGTCATTCAGATGGCAATGTGCCATTTGAACTAGGCCACAAGCCAGATGGCAGTTTAAAAGGTTAGAATTGTTTCATCTTAGATATAAGATTATCCAGAGGACCTAGTAAGAAGATGGAACTATTTTTATGTTGTCAAAAAAATACATAGGCAATAAGAGACAGTCCTTCCCCCAGGGCCACGCATTCTAATTTAGGATTAAAAAAATGGGAGAAAGAGAAGTAAAAAGAGTTAGGAATAATGAGCAAGGCAACCAGAAAAAAGAAGTAGGGACTAAAAACTGTTAGCACTAAGATAGTTCTAGATTACTGGATTGTCTTTCATGTTGATGAGCCCTACTGCTGCTTACTCTACCATGAAACACTTGTTTTATGGACTCATCTAGTTTTATACAAAAAGACCTAAATGAAACTTGCCTCCTACAAGAAGAAAGCTTTGCTTTAAACCTTCCACTTCAACATGGCAACATTAAGCCCCTAGGGAAAAGCAAAACGCAGCAACCACAAACAGATGCTCAGAAGAAGAGAGATCCTTTTAATTTGCTTTGTAAAGTAATGACAAACTAGTACGAGAATTATGAGAGGGCAAAAAAAGCACAAGGAAACAAACGGACATGAATCAGGCTCATTATTAAAATCTGGAATAAAGAACCCCAACCCTCCACATAAACTAAAGCAAACCAATCACCAACTCAAATAATTCAGAGACAATAAGATGTTTTCATGTTAGTTTTATCTTGACAGATTTTTCCTAAACCTTCCTGTTCAGAATCACCAAATACCTTTGTGGACAGCTACAGAAACCGGAATACAGGAAAGAACTCATTACAAACATTGTGTCATGCTTTCTTAAGCTTCTCATAATATGGTTTTGCAGCTGAAAGTAAATAGGAAATTATAAGGGTATCTGATAATTGGCTATTCAGCATAGAAATCTAGGAACAGGACAGGTGATAAATTAAATGCACAGATACACAAACACTAACAAACTCTAGCAAACTGCAGATAAGAGAGAGTAGAAATACCCAGAACTCCTGGGACACTGATGGATGGGCCAGCACAGGAATAACTTGAGTATGACCTTGAAAAAAATTCAACCAGAAACTTTGTAAGGAATAGGAACAGTGTTATCATGGGTTAACAGAACATATCTCATCAGCAAGAGCAAACTTCTTATGGGATACAGGGGAACTTCTGGGACTGGGTAAAATGTATTAAGATACCTTGAGTGGAGACTGTGGGACGGTGAAAAACTTATGGATGTTTAGGCGAAGGACCAAAGGCAAGGAAAGGGAGGGATCAAGGTAGATAGGAGAGGAACAACTATTGGGAACAGAAAGGGGATTGGGGATAATTGGGGTTGACCATATTAGCAGGTTGCTGCTCTGCATCACCACTGGAGTCTATCTCATCTTCTCTAATACTTTTTGCTCCTAAATGGTTTCTGAGTACATTCATTTGATTAAATTCAGTTTGGCATAACCTGTGAAATAGGGAAGACCATAATCTGGAAAAACAAGATCCTGGCCAGAGGCTGAATTAAAAAGCCCAGGGCCTGGAGATGGATACTGGAAGGACTCAAGGTTTGGCAAAGACTGGACAGATGCATGACCACAAGTATGCATGGCAGCCAAGGGAGGACGTGTGATACGCCAGCAAATTTCAAGTCTCGTTACCTGATAAGTAGGGGCAGAATTAGGCCATTTGTGGCCTTTCTTTTCCATGGGAATGCCATTTGTGTTTGAGTGTGCTGGTAAAAGCCCTATCCTGCCACATGATGTCTGTGTGTGCACAGGCACATTTCTGTAGTTCAGGCCCAGGTGCACTTCTGTGCAGCTGGGAACAGTCCAGTGGTCTCATGTCTGAAAGACCAGGAAGAGAGGAACATCCTAGATGATACAGTTTGACAGATCCCATAACCAAATAACATTCGGCAATAACAAACAGGCCCCAGATGGGCGGTAAATATTTCTGAGATGGTGGCTGTAGAATCCCTAGAGAGGGAGGAGACTAATCCAATATGGCCAAAGTGCTAGAATTTGTAACCAAAGCAGATAGGTCATCTTGGGACACCAGAATGGGAATAGTTAGGGAAACTGAATGTACAGAATATTAACAGAACACCAAAGGAACAAGAAGAGGTGCAAGGTGGCTTTACTCTATAGCTAAGACATCCCTTGGAATTTGAAATAAATTTTAATTTTGCAAAAGGACATCCTTGACTTAAAAGATTCAAACTTTATGGGACAGATGTGAATCATATAAAGAGAATGTATAATCCTTGGAGGGCAAAGTTCAGCTGCATCTTGATATAAAGAATTTTATTTTTGCTTTGCCATATCACCTTCTTGAATACACCCTCCTTTAACTACTTCTGCTGAAATGCCATATAACTGAAAATTCTGTAAATAATGCAGACAGTGTATACATTAAAAAATGTAAAATATTTTTTGGTTATTGTCACTAAGTAAATAATTGTTATCCCTGCTGGTTAACAAGAAATGATTGGACAGGATGATCTCAGGGTCTATCACTGCAAGCAATGCAGAATGCTTGTGTTACCAAGACACTTGGATAATGTCCCTAACCTGAGAGGGAAAAAAAACCCCATAACAACCAACCAACCAACAAACTGTTTAAAGAACTGAAAACCTCTACTAGAGATCCTTTACAAAAAAAACCCAACAAAACAACCAAACCAGAAACAAATGATAATATGGCCACCTGGGAGAGATCGTCTTGTGTTTGTGTCCCATAACAGATGATTCAAAAGCCAAGAAGTGTCAGGCAGCTGCTTTGGCTGAAGTAGGGGTGGCTGGGAGGGCCAGAGTAAGAAGGTTCTCCAGAACCTCAGATCTATCCTCCTACTAGACAGCTGGAGAGCTAGACTAGATTCCCAGAGCAGCAGGGACAATGTCTTTAATCAAAACCATTCCTGTTCTAAATTTAACCAGTGAACCACAACAAAATAAAGAGGTCAAAAGAAAATTTAGTGGAGGGGGAGGAGAAAGGAGGGACTGGAGCTGAAGGGTGTGCAAGGCAGAAGGCTTGTTACCTAGAAACTGGGATGTCCTCCTCCCATAGAGCCTCTGGGGAACTAATTAAATCACAAGTCTCTCTCCTTGTGAGGCGCTGGGGAGGAGAGAAAGGAGAGGCTAAAATACCTCCCTTCACCCCCTTTCCAATAACTATTTCAATTTACAGAACAGAGTTGTAATTCATTTGATTGTGCTAAGAGTTACCCCAAGAGCAGAAAGCACCCTGCACTAGACCAGTATGGTGAAGGTGACTGGAAATACTTGCAATTGTAATAAATCACCTTGAAGGCTTAAAGCATGCAAATGCAAATCTTAGCAGTTCCCTGAGGAATGATAGTTACATAGCTTTGGGGGCAGGGAGTCCAGAAGAAAAAGCAGATCCATCTGTCCATACAAACTGTCTCCAAGCAACTTTGTAACTTTCTCTGAAAGGAAGATTCACCTCTACTCAAGCATTAAAATACTTAATGGTATGTTGGTGGTTTCTTTAGGGATAAAACCAGTAGCAAAGTAGTCTATGCAATAGAGACATAGTGCTTTGATTGTTATCATCTAGATGTCACACAAACACAGCTAGCTCTTAAATAATACATTCCTCACGCAGTAGGGTATATGAAAAAACATCTGTGGCTATAAGAATTGTGGTGCTGTGGCTCACCAGAGGATATAAAATCATGATTTACTTTCAGAGATATTTGAACTGCTATTTGGGAAAGGTTTAAAATGGGCATCTACCAGTTTCATATCAAAGGAGTAGAAAATAGTACTACACTCAAGTTTCATAATCAGAACTAGATAAAAAGGGTATGTATATATGGAAATAAATCAAAATTTTTAGTATAAAATAGCCTCAATCAAGATTGAGGAACATGGTTTAGAAGACAGCATCTACAGAAAGGATGCCCTCTGCAACAACTACTGTAGCTTTTACATACCAGGCCTGTTTATTACAGAGAATAAATAGCGAACTCCTATTGTGGGCTTGCTGGGAAGGAAACGCAACTCTGCCATGAGGAAATAGGACTATTATGTAAACAAGCCTGATTAACAAATACCTTACTCAAGTTGAGAAAAGACAAGACCCAGTTACAGCTCCTACTTGAGGAATGAGGAAACGAGTATTCCAACTGTCCTGGTCCTTGGCTGTCAGAAATAATCTAAAGGAATCCACCCATTCACAGACAAAAGTAACAAAGTCCTCCCACCTTATCGTTCAGAAGTCAGAAAAAATTTGATAGAATGTATGAGATAACAACGACAAGGCAAGAGAGCAGAATTCTTTGCAGATCATGCTGAGACTACTCTGGGCTGCTACTTTTCCTGAGCAGTGTGATTGGAAGGGCTTTGGCTGCTCTGTTAAGAAACAAATGCCTTAATGCATCACATGGGCTGTAATGAATTACCAGCATGTAATCATCATTCTTTTTAGAGTATCAGTTTAAGATACATGCTGTATTGCTTATGGACTGAAAAGAGATAGAAACCAGACTCAGTAAAAACAATTCAATTAGGACTTGAAACTTCCCCAAAAGGTACTTCATAGCTGTACTATGTCCTCTGCTCTAGGACTTTAGCTGTCAGCAGAGGTAAAGCCGAGAACCAGGAAAAGCAAGGACACCAAGTGATACAACCCCTGCATCTTTAAGTGGGGAAATGCACAGATAGCTAGCTAATGGCCATTCAACCTGAAAAAAAAGGCAAGGAGAGGCAGCAGGTGATGGTGGTGTGGAATGTAACAAATTGCAGACACTTGTATCGAGCACATTACAGGTAAGAGTAACAAAACTGAGAACTCCTCAGCAACTGATTAGTGAGCCACCACTAAAGCGACATCTTGAAAAGCTTCAACCAGAAGTTTTAACTGGTAAGAAAACAAAGCTATTATGGCTTATCAGAATGGGTCTCATACAATAGACCAAACTTACTATCCAATATAACAAGGACAGCAGGATGTGTTAAGCTTATGTTAAGCCTATGTTTAGGGGGAGGATCAAAGGAGGAGTCAAGGCGGATAAATGACGAACCAGGGGTAGGGGAGAGAGAAGAGACTCCAATCACGTTTGCTGGCTGCTAGTCAGTACACTGCTGTGCCTGGTCACTGCAGTCCCACCTATCTACTTACCAGTGACATTCCTAAATATTCTACCCCCAAGTGAGTCCATTGCTAGTGAGCTTCTAGTTGACTAATGCAAGTAGGAGGCTACCAGAGTCTGGAAAAAAACGAAAAATATTCCAGCGAGAAACTGGCTAAAATGCCCTGGGTCTGGGCAGAAGGCCTGGCAGTGACATGTGAATGTGAGTATGCATGAGAGTAGAGTGATGAGGGTACAGCTCTAGCCCACTGGCCAGCCATTGCTGTTCATGCTTTACTTGTGCATGTGATAATGTGTATGTTCATGCTTTACCTGTGTTTGTGGCTGGCTGTGCATGCACACATCCCTGCAATTCATGCCCACCTGTGCTACCAGCTGAACCTGGAACAGTCCAGCAGCCTCACACTGAGCAACCAGAATCCCCTGTGTGCTGCTGCCTACCACTTCAGCCAACTGCTTAGTGGAAACACGAGTCCTTTGAAATACAGGACTGACTGATGCTAACAGAATAATTCAGATTGTCCAAAACCAAGTAAAGTCAATTTGGTTTACAGGAAAGAAATAGTCAATTTGTTAATTTATTTTATTCTCGTAACAGAAAGGATGTTATAACAGTGGAAAAAAGAAATGTAACCTGAGAACAGGCAAGAATATTGGCTGATACTTGAAAGGAGGTGAAAAAAACTTGCAATATTTTCTAATTTTTTACCATTCAAACCAAAGCACAGAAGCATTAGAAGATGTCACTGAAAACACTTGAAAAATTAGAACATAAGCAGCAATCTGAGTAAATTCATTCAACTCTAAATGTTGCCCATAAACTTTCCTGGGAACCAAACCCAGTTCATAATTGCTCACCTCAGGTTTGGATTCTAACTCATCCGATAACATTGATTCAAGTGTCCAACTCCTGCAGCTGTTCTCAGCAAGGCACAGATTTTTTTCTTTTTTTAGTTCAGAGAGAACAACACTCCCTGATTATTTTCATATTTTCCTAAGTGCAAACCAGTGTGGTGGTCCTTCTGCAAGAAGCTCTGTTGTGCAAATAATTAATTTAACCTAAAACAACAAAAAAGGAAATATAAAAAAAGAGGAACTGAAAAGCGAGAGCAAAGCAAAAAGAAGTGAACACGTGTTGATGTAACCCTAAAATATACTTTGAGGTATTGGTAAAACTCATTTTCTGAGGTTCCTGAATTTCTGTTTTCACTGAATCAACAAAATAGCCTTTAAAAATTAATTTCACAGTGTTAGAATGTCATTTACCACATTTTCTTTGCAATCACTAGTTTTCAATGGAAAATTGCCTTGTTTGTTCTGGAAACTTATGGGATTAACTGCAAATCACATAAAGCATGCAAGAGATGAGGAAGATGAATTCCCAGCCCACAACACAGTGGAATTATCCAAATTATTGATAAAAGGGAACCATATACAAACAACCTGTCAGCAGGAAACCTCACTTCTTCCTGTCAGTCGAGATATTTCATAGAATCAGAAATTTAATTTCTTGATGAGCCCAGATAAATAGAAAGTATTTCACAAATACCTACATGATAGTTGTGCTAGAAGGGGAACAAGAGAACAAGCTTTTCTTGCCTACCGGGAAAACACTCAGTCACTGCTGATAGGAGAAAAAAGTGAACTACATACAGTTCTTTCCCCTTCCATCACAACTACCAATCTATCGACTACATTAAAAAATAACGCGAATACTAGATCAACTGAGAAGAGAACCTAATAGCCTTCCTCTCACACTCCTGACAGCAGCACTGCAGCACGGAGCTTCACTTGCTGTGAGGGGGCAGGACACCACACACAGCGAGCGCAGAGTAACTCAGCCCACCGCACGCAGCGAGCCAGGGCCCGGCGACACTCCCGTGCCCACCCACTGCCCCTGTCAGCCCGTACCGGCAGGGCGGGCCCCGAGAGACCCCCGGGGACAAGAGCCAGAGCTGCCAGGCCCGGCTGCCCACGCTCCGGCCGGGAGGAGCCCGACGGAGGCCCGGGGAGGAACGGGGGCAGGGCGGCGCGCGAGGCCCGGCGGGGCAGGTGCCACCCGCCCCCGCGCGCGGGTCCGGCCGCAGCCGTGAGGGGCGGCCCCGGCAGCACGGACGGGAGGGCCTGGGCCCCCGCCGCGCTCCGCAGTTCGCTGGGCTCCCGCACCCCACGGGGGCCGGCGAGTCCCGCAGGAGCGGCCGGGCCGCCCCCCACCACCCGCCTTACCGGCATCTCCACCGCCCGGACGTGACGGACCCCGGCCGGAAATACCGCGCGGGCTCGGGGCGAGCGCGGGGCGGGGCGACGCTGCCGCCCGCCACCGCCTGTTTCCATCACCCTCAAAGACAGAGCCCAGCTCGGTGCTTGGGGTTTTCCCCGGTTCCTTTGGGATCGTTACCGGGCCTGCAGTCTTCAGCTGCAGCCTGATTCCTCTTCAAGTAATCTTTTTTTACATGGATTGCTAGCGTACAGGGGAAGATTATACCGGAAGCTTATGGTCCCGTTCAATCTGCTAAACTCCTTTTTTTTTTCCACACACGGAAAACACATTATCCCAGTTTGTTACAGCACATGTGGAAACACTGGTTTCCTACCAATACTTTGTTTCTGTTTCTGCTTTGCTCTGACTTGCTGCTCTGTTCTTGCAGCTGGTGATAGAAAACTCCGGAGTTCACAGTGGCTCACTGATGACACATACCAAGTTAGTAATTTCAGAGACATACACGTCTTTGCAATGTACCTAAAAAACCAAGAAAGGACTAAGTAATTTTAAAAACTTGCTCTTTGGTTTTAGCTCGTTATCTGTAGGTGACCAGGACAGAGCACTTCAAGAAGTTGGCAGCCTCTGGTCTTGACATTAGCAGCAGAATCAGTGACCTTCGGGTCCAGTAAACTTTAACTCGGTTAGGGCTAGCCCGTAGCTTTGGAGCCACATGTGATTCCTGACGCCCATGCCAGCACAGCTGCTCATGGTACACTGCTGGTGCTGGTAGGCAATGAGAACCCCAGTGATACGGAAGTAACCCAACAGAGGCTGTCAAACCTGGCAAAACCAGATTTCCTGAGGCTCCCTCGGAGCACAGCCAAGGTGTCCTTGGAGCACTGATCCACGGTGGACTGTGCAAAAACCTGTGGTCACTTCCTGGTAAATGGCTGTCATCTCCTGCCTTGAACTACTTTGGAATGGTTTCTTTTTTCCAGCCCCTCCAAGATGTGCAATATGGCTTCACTGCCTTTCAGAAAATTTGAAAAATTGGATTTGCCGCCTAAAGATTCACAGTTATCTCCCTCAGCTTTAAATGTGCAGTGAGTGGCTTCATGAAGGGCAACGCATTGGAGAGATACTGACAGCCTAGTGCTTCAGCAAAAAGACTATTGACCAGCTACCTGCTGGAGCCACCTGGTAACTCCATAAAGTCTGCAAGCAAGTTAGATGCATGTCTTTTTCTGAGGTAATTATCCCATCAACTTGCAGGCATTGCGTTCATATTAACAAAAGCCTGAACTGTGAAATCAATTTTCAGTCAAGCTGAAGCACATTTCTGTTGTACAAGGCAGGGAAAACTGCGATTCAACATCCAGAATCAGCAGCCTTGGAGGCTGGGCTGCCTCAGTGCCATACTAGCCCTGCAGATGGATTGTATCAGGGAACCTAGAAAGTGTGGCATTTATCATGTCAGACCACTCGGCTGTAGTTGTGGTGGCCTGAAGCTTTAGACAGTTTCATTTATTCAAGCATACAAAACTGAAAGTAATAGCCCACGAGACTGAATTTTTTAACACAATCCCCAAAAGCCGGAGTTCATTAAATGGCCATGCAACAGTAACAGGAAAAGACCGTTTCACTGTACCATTGAGGAATATATTCAGTGCAGGTGGCTCGGTTTGCAGCTGCAGTGTAAGATGCAGATTGAACGCTCTGGATGGCTGGAGTCCAAGGCAAGAGGCTGGGAACTGCTGACCCTTTGACAAGCTTGGGGACCTGTGGCCCAATCAGGTGACTGGACACTCAGAGACACAGCAGGAGCCAAGGACCCCCAAACGTCCCCATGCTTAGACTGTGAGGGTATAAAAACCCAGGGTTTCCTTTGTTCTGGGTCCCAGCTCAAGCTATTATTTAGTTATTGCACCAATATGAAATTATTTTAAGGACTGGGACCACTGAGACTCTGCTATGGGAAACCCATGACTGAGCCAGTTAGGAAACCTTGTCTGACTGTGTGATGGGGTCTGTGGAGAGTCAGGCTCACTGGAGCTGCCCACTGGGAAGGGGTTTTGGTCCCAACTTAAGCAGTGAGAGTGTGACTGCCAGAGTAGCTCCTGGATGATTGGACAAGAAAGTTTTCTCAATGCAGCATGCCATGTTTGCTGATCCAATGCAACAATCCAACAAAGGTAACCATAAATGCAGAACTACGAATTTCATAAACCACTTTTTCTTGATGCTACTTTGGTAATCCGAGGGAACAGAATCATAAAGCTTGATTCTGTTTTACATTAAGATACTCAGTAATCTCGGAAGTCCTTTGACTCATCATCAGCTCAACAATGGGGAATAGTTGAGTAGATATTAAAATATGGAGACATGTAGGCGCATAAGTTCCTTTCATTTGCATCTTTCTAGGCCAGATGAGTTTGGCTGCTTCAGAACTTGCATCTTGACTGCCTGGGGAATTTTGGTGGAATCTGCAGTGGGAATAGCACAGCACTTACCTGAGTTGTTTATCCTGGTTCAAATCACTTGTGCAGGTGTGTGAAGCAGCACTGGTCCCTGATGAGAGAACTGGCTGGCTGGGAATTTCCTATAGTCTTACTTTCGCAATAACATCTGCCTCTACAGGATCCTTCTCTCTAATCAAGGAGAAATAGAAGACTCATTTCCCCCATGACCAGATTCAAGAAAAAATAAGTGGTACTATTTTTTCACCCCCGCTGTGAGACAGCAAAAATGGCTAGTCAAGGAGTAAAGGGAGAGTGGTGGTTTAGATTTGGTTGTTGATGAATCTGGTTATAATGTGTGCCTACTCTGTATACAAAGAGGACTCTAGACTTTATTTCTATTGGCACATATTTTATTCTTTTGTGTGTGCATTTCTGAACACTCAGATATAAAATTGTTATAGAAACTGTGCCCATTATTCTAAGATACTGTCTCAATTTTATTTTGGTAATTTTTTTAAATTATAAAAATGTATGCAATCACCATCACTCTGTTCTTCAGCCTTTACAGCATCAGCATGTAACAGACTTTCAAATTCTCTCAAAACTCTGTAGGCACAGAAGTCACCTTTACACACCTACAGTGGATGTTGGCACGGGTGTTATAAAAGCGGGTGAGATTTCAGAAACTGAGAGCACTAAGCTTTGCAGCATTTTCTCCCGTATGCCCCCAGGCTCGCACCCGGTTCTGTCACATGTCGGACTCTGCCGTGCTCCACCTTTCCTGCGTAGTCAGCGCGTTTCCCGCGGCAGCAGCAGGAATGCTGCTGAGGTAATTTTGCTGGCTCAAAGGCGTACGTGCGGTCCCGTACGGGCCTCCGCGCCGCCGCCACCAGACACCACCAGACACCCTTCCCAAGTTTTCCCAAACACAGGGTGCGCGGGGCAGGCGCGCCCGGCGGGGCCCGTCCCGCGCCTGCCCCCCGGCAGCAGCCGGCGCTCCCACTGTGGAGCCCGCAGGGAATGTGGTCCCGGGGCCGCGCCCCGGGCAGGAGCCTCCGCCGCACTGCGTTGGGAGCCGCCGGAGGGGCGGG
>VWZW01006253.1:224624-273698 GCA_013397115.1 Edolisoma coerulescens
CGAGGGCGCCGCGGTGGCGGGGGACGGGGAGGCGCCGCCGCCGCTGAGCCCGCGCTGGCTCGACCTGCTGAGGACTTACCTGGAGCTGGTGCTGTGCGTCCTGAGCAGCGTCCGCAACAACAGGTACCGCCGGGGGAGCGGCGGTGTCGGGTGTGGGGGCAGGCGGAGCCCCCCGAGCTGCGCAGGGCCGGGTTCCGCCGTCCTGCCGGTTTCTGCGGGCGGAAACAACGCCCGAGCCGGCGCCGGCCGGTTCGTGCTGGGGCTGCGCTCGGGGCCGTTCTGTGTGCGTGTGTGTGAGTCTGTGAGTTGGGCAGAAACGGGGACGCGCCGCTTCAAACTACCAAATTTTTATCATATAGTGTAGCTTGATGAGGAATATAAACGCTCAGACGTCCAATTGGCGAGCGGCTGGTCAATACGCAAAACAAATACAGCTGCAGTAATAAGAAGTTCTCCGTCTTTTTGATGGAAGCGGGGAATGCAGCTCAAACGGAGCAAGCGAGAGCCAGGAGTTTGAATTTACTGCATAACAACACACCTTTCTCACTCAAAAAATATAACCCTTACTACAGACAGACTTTAGACCTTGTGTATGCTTGAAAAAAAATATGTCATGAGACATTAGTAAGGGGGAGTTAAAATTACAGTTCTGGTGTGCTGAGTTACTGCCCCAATAAAATACCTTCACCTTTCCAGCTACGAGGTCTTCCGCTGTAGAAAAGCTGAGCTTTCATGCCAGCTCTCGTGTTACCTGCTAATCTGAGGTTTGAGGAAGTTTTTATGTTCTTTTGTTTATTGAAAAAAGCGGTTCACATGTAGGACTTTCTTGGACAAATTGAATTTAAATGATAGAAATATTTTCCTGTGGTTTGTATTTTAAGATATGTTTTTCACACACTTTGGCAGGTTAGATAATTGGTCAGATTTGAGGTCTTTAACACAAAAATACTTGCATTCTCCTTCCTGCATGTGGGTGTGATAGAGATAATAAGATAATAATCAGATATCCTAATATATGGCCTCTAGTCAGCACGTAAGATAGGAAAGCAAGGATATTAGAGCTAGGTTACGATGAGTCTGGAAAGCCACACAGATTTTAGGATAGGAAATGGTTAATATTATTTCTCCTCTGTGCACATATAGCTTCACCTATCGCGGGAAGAAAAAACGCTGCAAGTGTTTCAGGGCATCTTTAGGATGAATTAAACCTTGTGGATGGCCTTTAGAAAACTGTCTGCGACTGAGTCATGATCTTGTTACCGCCCTCTTTGATTCCAGAGGTATGAGAGAGTAGCTTGAGGCCTTCCTTGCGTCTTTATTTTGAATTGTAGCAAGAGAACTTTAAATGCAGTTCCTCGTTGGTTTGAGATGAATGCAAATGTGGTGTGTGAAGTCTCGCTTTCAGTTCCTCTGCTCTGTGGCTCCCAGCAGGTACTTCCTGTGGTGCAGCTGCAGTGGTTGAGAGTTACAGACCTTACTTCAGAAAACAGCTCGTTAGTCCCAGCCCACCTTTATCTTAATTTATTTCTTGCCCTGTGAATCCTTGGTGTGCGAATCATGATCATCTGTCTTGATTAGTCTTCTCTTGCCTTTCAGGAGCTTTCACTTAACTGTTGGATCTTTGGGAAATCCAGCTAGTATTATAAGAGGGAAGAATGTTGAAGTGAATGTGGTGGTTGTCTGATCGGAGACAAATATCGTGACATGGGCATGGAATTTTAAAATAAATAGTATCTACAGGAGATGTTGCATGTGGGCGTTGTTAGAAAACTAAGTTGTTTCTTTTTTTCATCACTGAAATACGAGACTGTCAAAATTAACTGCGATGTGAGCAGGCTTTTGATACAATTTTTCTTTTGAAAAATTCTCCATGGCTTTTCTGAAATCTCTATAAGGACACTCGCTCTCTGAAGTTCATTTCACAGATTCTGTATGCACAGTGTGACTCAGGACTGCAGTAAAATACTGTACAGAAGTAGTTGTTTCTCCAGTACCTGTTCTCCGGTAGATTAGTATAATTTTGGTGGTAAGACAGGGATGAAGAGTTACCAACTTTGATAGGATTTTGCGTTGCTGTACTTTCTTGCTGTCTCTAAATGATTTATATGCTGCTCTTTTGGTTTGACATGAATAATGCATAACTAGGGAACAAAGGGTACCTGGTTATTACAGCAGGTTTTTTTTAATGAGCATTTAAAAATTGGGAGAAGAGGGGCATGATTTACAACAAACACTTGATTTTTTTTTTTTTAAGCTTTACTTTCAGAATAGATTATTTTTTTCCCTTGAACAGACTAGGTTTTTAGTTTATTTTGATATTTGAGGGGTTTTTTTCACCTTGCGAAGTAACTACCTATAGCTGATTAGCTTTCAGGTAGAACACTGGGGTTTAGTTCTTTTAAGTAGATTTTTGACATTGAAAAGAGATGGGAAATAGTATTAACATATGCCAGATTGCTGCTTAGTTCTTACTGTGACCACCTAATGCCTAAACCAGAGGCGTTGTCACCTGCCTGATGCTTAGTTTTGTCAAAGGAGGGACTGCAGTCCATAATTAATTAATTTCTCTACTTCACTTTATTTATCTGTAACTCAAGGGCTATTAATAATTCCTTCTTGTTTTCACTGTATTTCACTGTACACAAGATAGCTATTGTAATTTCCAAAATAATGGAAATTTTTTACTTCTCCAGTGGCTGAATCACTGTAAATGCGTTCCTTTTGGAATTAAGTTTAGAACAGGACAGTCTTTCATAACTCCTGTCAGCCCTTGTGATAGCTTTTTGGCAGATAAGTTAAAAAATGTTCAATCTTATACTTTAGAACTGAAAAGGAAGAAATCTGCCTTTGTGATACTGTTTCTTAACTGTGTAATGTTGTTTTGGGGTTTTAAATTTATTATTAAGCAATGCAGTAGCAACCCCCCTCTTTGCAAGAAAAATCATGTACTTTAGATGGCTACAGATTTCCTTGCGGATTTACAATACTGCAGGACCTAAGAAAAGCAATTACTAAAAGTAATGAAATTTCTAAGTGCTCTCTTGGCTAGAGGAGAATGATGTGTGGTTTTGCTACTATGAGCATTTTCTGTACAACATAAAATTGCTAGTTTCTAAGCAAATCTGTGTGTTAAGTCTCTAGAAAAATATTTTGGAGTGACCTTTGCTAGTTCTGATGGAATTAAGGACATAGCAACTTGTCTGCAGCTTGTTTTAAAAACAACTGAAAATTTTCTGACAAATATTCCTGCTGCCAGCCAGTTACCGTCCAAAAAGGTATGTTCAAGGTCTGTCTCATGTTTGAAGTAGAGCTCAAGTTGTTTTGTGGGTGGCAGCATATGATTCCCAAAATATTGCTTTAATAGCATTAGGACCTTCATGAGCTCTAAAAATCTGTCATTTATTAATTAAAAGGTACTAAAGTAGCATTTATAGTGATCTGTGACTTTTCCATAAGCTTTTATGTTTATGACAGCAAATGAAGCAAAATAACAAAGTGTATAACTGTTTAAAAGCTGATGTTCTACTTAATACTAAGAAAAAGGGTGTGGGTGGGTATGATGTTTCTTAAATCCTCATGATCTGAACCTTCTCAAACTGATCTTTCAAAACTAAGTTCTAGAAGGCAGAGTGGGAGTGCAACAAACTTTGTTTGCACTTACGTGCATACAACAACTAATAAGCCCCTGGTGATTATTCAGTAGGAAAATCCTGTTCTTTTATGTAACTCTAAAATACCAAAGTATAGTTTCCTCTACTCCTCCTTCCTTGCTTACAAAGGAAGATAGGAAGGTAGTGACAACGCCCCCCCCCCTGCCCCCCCCACCGACTTTCCTCTACAGCATGTTAAATTGTGTGACTTGTTTGATCTTTGCTATGGAAACAAAAATACAGATTACTATAAAACTGTGGTATCTTGGTGAAGTATGGTATCTCTTGGAGTTGCCAAAAAGTGGTGAATCGCTCAAAACAGTAGACTGCATCTGTTTTTGATGTTTTCTAATGACTATTTTCTAATGGTCTGAACGGGCAGCTGAAACTGGCAGAAACTAGTATAGTAATACAATATGTGCCTTACCACTTTGTTCGCCTTGGATGTAAGCAAGGACATTTTGTGCTTTTTTAAATTGGGTATTAAAAAAGACCAACCAAAACTGAAGATGGAGCCTAGTAAGAAGCTTATTACTTCTAGTGTACTTTTTGAGTGAGTGGAAAATAAATGTTTTAGAAATCCCTCCAAAACACAAGTTTTTCCCCAGCTGTATATATGGATACTACACAGGATTAAGATGCCATGATGACTTCTAGCAAAAGATGACAATTAACTTTTAAATAATTTTATTTAAATAGCAATCACTTTACTGACTCTCTGAAATAAAGATGAGCAGTGAGCTGAATGTCAGGGAGTTGTGTAACATTGCAAATAGTAGCAAAAATCTAACATTGCGTTGAACTGTGTTCAGATTTGTTGATGGCAGTAACTGTGCTGTGAATGGAAAAATAATTGGATTTTGTCATTGGTTAAGTTTTCAGACGGAGAACTTTTCCATTTGTCTCTGTCCTGCATGAAATGGCAGTCACATAGATGAAGTAAAAATGTGTGGGGTGCTAGTAATTAGTGTTCCATGTGTACTGTAGTTTGGTGCTCCTCTTAATACCTGCCTACGTGCCTACGGTAGCATTGGCTGGCGGTGTGAGTGGCACAAACCAAGACCTGTGTTTGATGTGAATATGCAGGTGATTCAAAACTGTTCTGAAGATTGCATTTTTGCTCTTGGCTCTTAGAAATAAGTCACTGAGATCAAAAGATAGAGGCTTAATTATAGCATTGGCTGTGAACACTGCTTTTCACACCAGGTGGAGGTTTCTACTACTTCCCTGTCATACCAGACTATCTCTGACAGCTTTTGAGGAAAATAGAGCCCAAAATACTCTTGGTTGGTTGTGCCAATGTTTTAGGTTTCCCTGCCAAGATTATTCTTCAGTATGATCAGGCAATGTCTTAGTGAGATTTGTAGAATATTGATCATATTCTAAGGCTCCATTTATTTTAGTGTATCATCAGTACAATAGTCCTCTATTTAAAATACTAAATATCAAATTGTTAAAATTTCAGCCAGTGTTGTAAATTCTAGATATTTGGCTCCAGTATTTGTCAGACTTCATATGAAACTCATGGATCTTGCTATTAAGTTGTTGTTCTATAGAAAAAAAGTAGCAGGTGCAACAGTGGATAGATTTCAGGCAATCAGCGTGCTGTTTTTGAATACAGGAACTTCAAAACAGGTAAATTATGATTTGTGGTAGATAACAATTATAGACTGCAGCTCATACCTATTAAAAAATGTAAACGTATTGCATTTTCCTCAAAGCTGATTTGAAATACTAGCATATGATTTGTAAGCCAGAAGAAATAAGGATTTATGGTAACTCACTTAATTGTCAGCTACAGGTTAATTGGCATCTACTGTTTAGGATTAATTTAACTTATGTGTCCATTTGTGGTGAAACTGGAGTTTCTGCCTTGTTAATTGTCAATTGCAGACTAGCCCTTGCATGTTAGGAGCAAATCTAATTTACAGCATATATAAAGAAAAGAAATGTTGACCCAAAACTTAGTCATCTACAAAAATAATAATCTTAATAGTAAATGCTGTACAGCTACTTTAAAACTGCAGTCTTTTGCGTACCCCTTGCTTGATCTGTTTTAGTAATAGAAAAGATGCAAGTCAGAAAACTACTAGGGAAAGCAACAGTGGCTGTCTAGTTCACTGTGTCATGTCCAGCATCAACTTAGAGGTTTTTCTTTCACTTCTTTTTAGGTATCCCTTCTAAAAGTTAAAATCATATGTCGTGGTGGGCCACTGTTCCTCACTGATGGGGAATATTAGAAAAGCTTCCCCTACTTTGATATAACAGAAATTAGACACTGATTAGGGTGTGGGGAGCTTTTGCTTTTCCTGGCTGAGGTTTGTGATGCCTTGATTGAGGCAGGTTTGGGCTCCCATTTGTAACCCAGCTGATGTATATAAGTGCTCAGACAGGGTTGTTTGTGGCTGTGTCCTACTTGGGCATTAAATGCAGTGTTAAATGTTAAAAGGAATAAGTGTCTGGTGTTTTCATCTGTGGCACTTAACACACATGTTCCAAGGATTAAAAATTGCATGAAACCACTCCTAAGTTTTCTTTGTGGTGCCACAGGCCTGCCGAAAATGCTCCCGTGCTGACTGAAAAGCAGTATTTGCTGTGACAGCTGGTTTCAGCAGTTTGTGTAGTCCTCTTCCCCTTTATACTTCAGTCTCATTTTCTGTAGTTCCATATGGGCCTGTATTCCAGGACAGTAGTAAGTTTCCCAAAACAGACTGTGTGTTCCATGTAATAACAGGGGTTTATTGCCTATATTTGTCTTATCCAGAATGATTTCTCACACCATTTTAGTTTTGTGTACAGATTCCTTTTTCTTTTGTTGTTTCTTAGGAACCTCCAGAAGTTAAGTCTCTTTGGGGATATAAGCATTCTGCAGCAACATGGAACTATATCAAATACGTACCTTGGAAAAGTTGACCCTGATGGCAAGAAGATTAAGCAGTAAGTTATATTTGTAAATTATCAAATACAGTGAAATAATAAAAATAGATAATAGAACACAGAAAATCCTGAAATACACAACTAAGAAGCTTTAAGTTTTTTAACAGGATGAAAATCTAAATTCTTGTTCCTGCTATTTACATGAAGTAGTCTGGTTTTGTGGCTGTCGGTTTTTTGTTGGTTTTTTTTTTTTTTCCCTCCTTTCTCAGCAAGGTGAGAATCCTATCTTTCCTCTTGTCACTATGTTCTAGAAACAATATTATGTTATGTTAAAAGGGGAGGAGCGATGAGGGGTTGCTACCAGCACCTCTTACTATTTCTGTACATGAAAAAAATTAGAAAAGGAAGTAATCTGTTGTATTTCACAAGAGTTGAAAACATGTTTGTGTTTATGTTCTCTTTCAAGTTTACTGCTACAACTTATTTCAAATTACATCTGAAAACTAGGCTATGTATTTGCAGAATTCCTGAAATATCGCAGCTCTCAGTGTGCTTGTTCAGTTCAGAGGTGTATTTTAGCTTGCCATAATTACAGTACAGGACGGTCCGTGAATGCTTATAATCAAAATGGTTATTTGTTCTTTGGAAAAGGTTAAATACAGTATGAGCAGCTACTTACTTCTGGAGTAAATTACCACAGAGGGAGTGATGCTGACTTAACTATTTTAGCAGTACTGCTGAAACTTGCGATACAATAAAACCTGAATGCCATAATTTTAATTTGTGTCAATTTAAACATCTTTCTCCCAGTCGCTTGGGAGTGGAATAAGCACAGCCACTCTAGATCTTTACTATTTTTTGGTTTGAGTGATTTTTAGAACCAGTATAGGTGTATTATCAGATCAATATATGTATGTGAACACAGTCATCAAACTGAATGCTTGGTCCTGACCTAAATTTGAAAACACTGCAAATACAGCTGTGAGTTACATACTGTGTCTTTGTCATCTGTTATGTTTAGAATGCAGAACCTGGAGCAATTTGTGATTCTGTCTAATATATGTACTGTAGTGCTGTGTGCAGGTAAAAGGCTCCTTTGGTAAAAGCTCCTTTATTTGATATTCTTTGTGAAAATACAAATATATAATCAAATCTTTGGAAAGGGGCTTGAAGGGAGCCATCTAAGCAGATGTTTACTCAGCTGAGTGTCTGATTAAACGTTTCTTCAAGCAAGTATTCACATTTTGGAGCCATAAACCATTCGAAACTCATTATCTAATTTGATGTTAGTCTTTTAGATGAATATTGACCTTTGCACATTTTAGAGTGAGCAAATAAATGCTACCTCTTTTTAGTTTAGTTCATTTTGGTGTTAGGTTTTTGTGTTTGTTTGTTGTGGGTTTTTTGTTTGTTTGTTTTGGGGGGCTGGGGTTTTTTGGGGTTTTTGTTGGGGGTTTTTTTTGTCATTTGTTGGTTTTCTTTCTAGAATAAAACAACGTATTTGGGACCTGCTAGCCTTGTCTAAATTAAAGGAAAGCTGACAGTGTTTTATTCAGTTGTCTAAAGTTTGAGAAGTAGTAGCAAACTTACTTCAGAAAGTAAATTTTTATGGCTTCTTAGCCATGTTTTTTGCACTTGGGGTTTGCATCAGTGAGTTGCAAAATGTGGATGCAGATAACTAGCAGTGAAAGGTATAAGCAACCTTTGGAGACACTGTTATTGGTAGTTGAGGATTTTTGGAACCTGTATGGTGATAAACTTTACTAGCTGTTTCAGAAACTTCCTGCAATTAAACCGGTCAGGGAAAAAATCGTTATGTTTCCTGAAAGCTGGCTTTGAGCTGGGTGTAACAGACTGTGGGTGAAATCTCAGCTATTACAGAAGTATTAGGATGCTTCCTCAGGTTAAGGCTGAGGGTTGTCCTAAGGCAGAGGAGGCTTTGGAGCATGTTTTCAAAAGTACACTTTTGCAGTCATCAGCACGAGTTTGTAATGCTTATTCCTTCTCTGTACAGCATCTGTGTCCCGGGTTACTTTCTAAAATTCTCTTTACAACTCTGTTTCTTAGTGTTGAGAAGCTCAGTGTAAACAGTACATTTGTCTTAAGTTGAAAAAAGGGTAGTTGTATAAAATTTTGGCTTTCTGAAATCTGCTTCTCATGATTGATCCATGTGGTTCAGATAGTTTTTCCAAAAGAACCAGTTTAGCCTCTGTTATTAAACAAAATATTTTGATTGATAGTATTTAATGAAACAAATGACCTCCATATGGACCTTAATAGTATGATTGCTTCCTGTCCCAGGCCATGGATGTGCTTCAGTCCTGGTTAGGACTGGTTTGGGGACTTAAACAGTAACTCTGCCTGTCTAGTCAGGCTTTAGTCAGTCCTCTGGATGAAAACACCATTAATTGTGAAAGTACATTTTTCTGAGTTTTTTATTTTTTAAATTGTTTGTTTCAGTATAATAGTTGGTAGGTTGCAGGTCAATGGTGACCATAATTGCTGCCTACAGGGAGCAAAGGGGACTGATGACACTTGTTGAGACATCAGTAGGTTGTGTTGCTTTTTGGCATGTAGTGAGTTCTGCTTGTATTTTCTGTTATATGCTCAAACTTCAGTTTTATAAGTGAGCTTTGAAATAACTGTGTTAAGTTAGGATAAATGTTGTAGTACATGCTAGGCAGTTGAAGTAAAATTAGTATGGTAATAAAGTAGGTGTTAATTTCCAAGAATTCATGTGTCTAATTTTCTAGAATGCAGTTCAGACTATTTTTGCAAACTCCAGTTAGATGCAATCTGTTTATGAAAAATAGAATGTGCATAAGAATTTGCAAAAGGAGGAAAAAAACCAAACCTGCTAGGGTGTTTAAAAAATTTATTTGAAATATGTTAAAATGAATGACCTCTATCTTGTATAGTGCTTTCTGTCTGGCCTTTTATAAACCAGGTATTAAAAACGGTTTAGAAATTATTGCTGTTAAATATTCTCTATTGACATGTTTGATCTCTTACTGGCTAAGAACTGGAGAAAGTTTTCTTAGGACCTCCAGGTCATTAGACTAGCAGCACAAATCTAAATACTTATATAAATACTTCGGTGCTTGCACTAGAACGTTGATGTGCAGATTGCAGTAAATCATTCTCTCTCTTTTAAAAGTTTCTTACTGCAATTCCCTCTGGGGAGAAAACCCACCCTAGAGCTGCAGACTTCTATGCCGTATTTCTTTTTATTAAATTTTTCAGGTACTAAAACAGTATTCTCCTAAGCTCAGATGTTTAAGTGGTATGAGAACCACAGTTTAAAGAGATTTTTAGTGCAGTGAGGCATATAGATGGTAGTATTCTACTGAATGCCTCAAAATTGATTTGTCTTCAATAGTTCTGTAAAATATTAAAAGCACTATTAAGATTGATTACCTGGGCTATTACAAAGTAAATTCTACCATTGCTGCAACCATTACAGCACCTTTTGTAGATGGGTGTGGGGGGAGGGAAGAGTCTTTGGAAGAAATTTGAGATTGTTGTGGTAGAATCGTTTTCTTTTGGGGGATTGTGAGATAATCTGATTATGACATAATCTTCAATTTAAGCATTGGCAAGAATAATTATGAAATAGACATTGCCAGGATCAAATAAGGTTCATCTGAAGTCTAAATGAATTTAGGAATAAAATAGAAAGACTACACTGTCTGTAAGTCTTACCTATTGTTTGGAACTGTTTCATTTGTGTCACAGTTGCCAGTCCTCAGTTTAAAATAAAATGTTTGGACAAATCTGGAAATATTGAAGTCTTTTTACCTGATGGCTATCCTAGGCAAGACCTTGGGAACTGAGGTGTAAAATAAATACAATAACCACACCAACTTTTCCACTTGGGTGAAGTCAGGCCTTGCAAACCTAGCACCTTCATAGGAGAAGGGAGAAAGCGCGTGCAGGCAAGGGAGGGGATGAATAAGGATTTGCCGAGGGAGAGGATGAATGAGGGCTGATCTTTTAACTTTATTACAACAGAAAGGTTATGGGGCATCAAAGGTAGTAGGTGACAGGTTCAGAGCAAGCAAGAAGAGGGAGGAATCACATTGCAAAGTTCTTTATTATTGGGTGTTAGGTTGCTATACGCTCACTTGGCTAAGGGAGGAACCCAGATGAATTTGTAGAAGTGAAGTCTCTTGAGAGTTACAAAATGCATAAAGCCACCTCTGCTCAGAAGGTCTGAGTTACAAAGTTTTGGAAACTAGAGAGATATTTGAAAAATATCCATATGTACTTTTCTTGTTCTGCCACCTTAAGGTGTTAGGGTTTCTCTGCTGTCAGTCAGGATACTGGGCTAAGCCTTTAATTTTGCCTGGACATTCTCTCTGTTACAGCTATGTGGATGAGAATAACAACTTCGTAATGGTTTTTTTTGCTTAGATGTTTAAAGTATACAGATCCTCATAGCAATAAAGGAAAAAGTGTTCTATGCAAAACCACTACCTGATTTGAGGAAGAAAAGTTTCTGCTAATGTTGTACTGGATCTTACTTCTTGGTGTTTTATGGGACTGTCATAGCCTGGCTCAACTGCTTCTCTGTAATGCTGACCAGGGCCCGAGATCAAATACTTACCTACACCTATGTCCAATATGCTGAAAGAACACTTGTCTTTTGGGCTTTACAGCTGTGGAGTGAAGACTGGAAAAATACTTATATGGAGAAAGTTTTTTAGAGTGTGATGGTACTATTTGAATTTAATATTGAAAATTTAAAATACTTCTGTTACCTTCTTGAACAAAATATCTTAATGTAAAAAACATCTATTCACTAAAAAAAAGGGGTAGGAGAGGTGGGGTGCATCAGCATAAATTCATAATCTGGCGCTGATAATTTGAGATTGAAATGTTACTGGGTCCAAGTTGTTTCGGTAAAACATGAACCTGTTGTCACTTGAAAATCCAGTTAGTTGTATGTTTGGAATTAATTATTTAAAGAATCTTCTTGCATGTTTGTTCTTTACCCTTTAATGAGCAAATCATGCAGGTAATTTCACATCATTCTAACTTATGCTCAAAATCAAGTTTCTGCCACCTTTCATTGAAAATGACTTTTTTTTAATACTGAATTTGCAGTTCTGGAGAGGTTAGGCAATACAAAAAACTGTTTTTAAAAACAAGATCTGCATTTGAAAAGCATTACAGGTTTTCTTATTTGCATAACCTTAAAATGTATGTGGGAGGGTGTTAAATACATGCTGGAAAAAACGTGAAGTGGAGGTTCATAGCGTGCCACCGTTTTTGAAAGACAAAGTACATACTTCTTTTAGTTTGCAATTTTAACCTTTTAAATGCAGTGGATGTTAAAATGCTCTGGGAGGTCTGCAGTCGGGTTGCAGTTCACAAGAACTATAATAATAGCACCTTCCTGCAGAATAAGGCTATAAATGAAGGAATTCTTGAATAAAAAAATTGAATGGTATGCAGTTGGTAAGACTAAACCATGTTTAATAGGATCATTGTCTGTTTTGTTTACTTGCAGAATCCAACAGCTGTTTGAAGAGATATTAGGCAATAGCAGGCAATTGAAATGGCTGTCTTGTGGGTTAATGCTGCAAATAGTAACTCCCACATCATTGTCCTCCTTATCAAACCCCATAGCCAACACCATGGAACATCTGAGCTTATTGGACAACCACATCCCTGGTAATACCACTCTTATCACTGCGGTTGAATTGGAGCGCTTTGTGAATCTGCGTTCGCTCGCTTTGGATTTCTGTGATTTTACAGCTGAAATGGCAAGAGTCCTGGCTGACAGCAACCATGTGCCTTTGCATCGACTGTCTCTCCTGGTCCACAGTGTTTCCATAATGCACAAGTCATTGGACAATATGCCAAAAGATGAGAATTGGCAGGCGCTGACTCGCAACAGCACTAATCTTCGGGTCTATATAATGGCTTTTGATGTCAAGAGTGATGATATGTTAAGGATTCTTAAGCCCAGTATCCCCCTAGAGAGGATTCACTTTGACAGCTATGTCACTTGTGTTTCAGGAGCTGTTGTTGACCTCATATCCAGGCAGTATGACAAGTTCCTCACTCATTTTATACTAATGAATGATGTGATAGATATGTCTGCCTTCCCAGATCTCAGTGACAACCGGAATGAAGATCCACTTGTCTTATTAGCCTGGAGGTGCACAAGACTGTCTCTCCTAGCTGTTCATGGTAGGTAGCACATTGCACGGGCATAGTATGTGCCTTTTAAATGCTTACAACACTTCAGCCTTTCTGATCATGGTGTATTGTAGTGGAATGTTATTCAAAAGGCTGCTGCACCGTTGCTATACGTGCTGCTGTTGAAGGTATTTATTGTATATGAGTTTTAAACGTACTTGTATCTTACTAACTTCTATTGAGAAGTCACATAGGATATTTTTAAACTCCTCACAGAAATGAGGATAACTTAAGAGGTGAGCATTCCAGGAGGCTTATCCTACAAGTGGTCTGCACTGTGCAAGTTCCATTAAGTGACTGGTTATGTGCATGTGAACTGAAAACATCTGCTGTTTTTCTGTGAGCTCATATGCTGGCAAGATTAGATGATTTTGCTTCCTGTTTGTAAGTGACATGAGTTAAGTGCCTCAAAACTGAGAGGAAGAAATTTGTTACCGGTTTGGTAAGACTACCAGCAGATGAAAGCTGAAAAATATGTGGAGGAGGTTGCCTCACTGAGTGCATTGGTTTCACCAGTAATACCAGAGCTAGGTTTATCCCACCTATTTATTTACCATATAGTAGCAAATAACTTTTAGAATTTATTTAGCTCTGTCATCAATAGAGCACTTGGTGGTAGAAGTTACAGCAGTCTGGCAAATTTTAAGGCACCTGAAACTGAAATAATGCAGAATAATGCATTTTTGTTTGTGCTGGAATCAGCTTACCAAGACCAAGTTTGCTGATGCGTGAAGGAGTTAAGCGATGACTGTATTGTGTTGCATAAGAATGAATGTGTTTCCTCAGACTGCTTGGGGGAGTAAATCTCCAGTTGTTCAGTATAAACAGAAGGCCTTCAGCAGCAGGAGGTGTACATTCAGATTTTCATCAGTTGAAGTCAGAAGGTCCTGCTGTATTTGCTCTTTTTTTTTTCATGGTCTTTTACTGAAACATCATTGCTGGGAGCAGGGAGGGCATGATCAATTTCAGTGTCTCTCCTTAACAGTTTCCAGGTGAGACAGATTTTGGATACTCGCACATGACTGTACCAGTCTAGGTGTGGATTTTAGCACTTCCTTCTAAAATTTGGATACATGTTTGAGGACCTTTAAAAAAAATGTAAAAATTGCATGTTACCTGTAATTATCCTCCTGCTACAGAAAAGTCCTCTAATATATTATCTAACTGTAAATGCTTGTGAACCAGCTAAACATAAGCTAGTGTAAGTATCATTTAATATCAGCATGTGTCCATTCAGTAGAAGGTATTAGTCTGTGCAGAGCATTGGGAAAGCAAAGTCTTTTATGCTGCTTTCTAGCAAATGGTTGTTGCTAAATCACCTTTCTTTGGAGAGATGCTGTGTCTGCCTGTGTGAGAGAATGGCCAAATATCACCTTCCTGTTGCATTGGGGTTCAGATTCTTTACCCTTCTTTTCCCCCTCCTTGCAGCAGAAGCTAGCTAAGCTGTTTGTAAATGCCTCCTGATCTTTTCTAAGCTGTGAACATAACTTCTCTAGTGCTATATTGTAAGCATCTTTCTTGGAGAGTAGTAACTGTAGGAAGAACACTATTAGGAAGAAATATCCAGAATGCTGTGATGCCTCAGTACAGCATCTTAGCCTCATACTTGGATTCTCTGAGGTTTACCATATAATGTTTTCTGGCTCCACTTGTCGTATTATACTGTCAAGTTTCCTTCAGGAAAAGAAGGTGGTTTTGTTCGAGGTGCCATAATTCGCTTTAAGTGCTCAGGTATCTTCTTCTGAAGTGCTCAGGTATCTGTCTCCTGAAGTGGTTATTCTTCAGGTTCCAGTGCTTCTTAGGCTTTTTTTTGTGTGTGTGTTTATGTGTATGTTTCCTCTTCTGGTATTAGTTTACTTTTGAAAAAAGCTTTCATTTACCTCTAGTTTTGGCTGCCATTTGTCACTGACTGGAAGAGGAAGGGGAAAACATATGCTAAGGACACTTTATATGGGGTGCCTTGGGATTGTCTTTTGTGAGAAGACATCATCTTTCCACCAAGGCAGCATGTCCAGGAGCCAGAGGAAGGCAGATGTTAAATGCATTCTTGCAGAATGAAGAAAGGGTGTAAAGAGTGTGTGGCCATTTGGGATGGGATGGAGATAGTATGATACTCATGGTGGTATGATCTGGCACTGTGAATAAAAAGCATGGTTCATCTGTGAGAACAGAGGCCTTTTTTTATTTTTTCTTCCTCCTTAAGGGAAGGATATTTCCACATGGACTTTTATGACTTTGTGTTATAAGCATATTAGCGAAGTTTTATTCTGTCCATGAATAAAACTGTCTAAAACTAAAGTTGAAATTTTTGCTAGCAAGGAAGAACAAATTACAGTGTACTCATGGTAAATTTGTTGTTCAGTGATACCAGTAGTAAAGTGATTGTTTCCTCTTAACTCTGAATACTTAGCTGGACAGAGATTTTTTGTCAGCTGGGAAGTCACTAAGAAGTTTCAGGCAAAACGTTTGAAAGGAGAGTTAATGTAAAATGAGACTAAGTTGGGAATAAGGTGGTTGTTCTAGTGATTAGAGGATCTCACCATGAAAAGTTACAGCAAAAGCCATACACTTGACCACAGGATGCTAAAGGGGTTTTGTGTGCAGGACTTCTTTTTTCCTTTATTCTTGCACTTGCTTTCAAGGATTTCTTCGGTAAGTTCCTTTACAGTCAGGTTAACTGGAAGGTGTTGTGAGCTCCTTCATGTCCTGATAGGAGAGTGTCATCATACAGGGAGGAATTTTCCATTGAGTTTTATGTCCCTAATAAGGAAGGGACATTGAATTAAGCTGCCTGAATTAAGACAGCTTCATCTTCTGTGGACAGTTGTGTTGAAGGTGAAGTATCCAGCAGATGAAGATTGTGGGAATTTATGCATTGCTAATGGCTAATATACCAGAAATGAACCTCACAGATGCCTGCAGGCTTCTTTGTTGAAAACCTGCCCTAACCAATGTATTTACAGAGACACAGTAGATAAAAGTAAAAGAAAACAGAATGGAAGTTTCTTTTCTTTATTACTTTGACGTATTTTCTTCATTCTCTGTTTTATTTTGATACATTATGATGTAGAGCATGTTAACTGCATATTATTGGAAGACCAAACCACAGTTAGCTTTTACTCCTCAGCTGTTTAGCTTTCCCAGTTCAAATATTGTGCAGACTGAAGCTTTACTTGGAATCTACTTGGGCATCTCACCAAGAAGCTTAGCACCTGTGAGAATGATGATGAAGGCAGAAATGAGCCTTTCCTTTTGCAGTGGTAGGGCTGATTTGGCAGAGCTCCCCAAAAGGGAAGTTCCCAGACCATCTGTGGTTTGCATCTGAATAGGGAGGAGCTGTGCATTTCCTTTAGCCAGGGCACAGAAAGCCTACAGGTAACTGGGGAGTAGGAGTTTTTAAAGAGGAATGCCAATATGTAATGCGAAGAGAGGGAAGCTTTGTAATTATGTTTTATCTCAGACAGAATAACAAGATACATGTAGTTTATTTTATATTTTTATATATATACATATACATACACACACACACTGGGGTGACCTGAAGAGGCTGGAGAGGCTTCTGGTTTATGTGCGTGCTGACTTTTTGTTTGGTGGTGGCTTTTTTTTTTTAATAAGTCTACTTTCTAAAGCAACAAAAGCAAATCTTTTCTTCTAGCATAAGCAGAGTTTTAAAGAAGTCCTTTTATGCATTCACTTAATTGATAACTTACTTTTTTCATTCTAATTTTACTACAGAGTAGATTACAGGAGGTTTGAAATGGTGTATATATATAACTTAGAGTAGTCCACTCTAAGTGGAGCAAGTGGGGGAAAAAGATCTAGAGAAGCTTGGTGAAACTATCTGAAATATTTTTATACTTTCTTATCCAGCATATAAAATGGGGGCTTCACTTCTTGAAACCAGAAAGCCCCCACCATGCTCTAGGGGAATTCTGCCAGATGGTACATGACAGAATAGGTTGGGAGAGATACTGGGATGGTCTGGTGTTAAGTACTACAGTAAGAAAATGCCTTGTAGGAAAATGACAGAGCGACTTTGTTTTTCTTTTCCCCATAGGTTACACAGTCTGGGCTCATAATCTTATAGCAATTGCTCGTCTTCGTGGCTCTGACCTGAAAGTACTGGAAGTCACAGAAGAAAGCATTGAATTTGACCAAGGAGAACTGGCTGATCAGGATGTGGATCCAGTACACAATTTCATTGAGCAAGTATCTCTCGGATTGGGTCGACCTTGGCACGCCGTCATGGACATAGAGCTGCTCAGTGTCTTCACTGAGCCAACCCGTCACTTTTACAGGGAGATGCAAAGCTTCAGTGAAGGCATTTAGCTCCTTATTTACAATTCCTGTGGTTACATATGCAAGTAGGGTCCTATTATGTTTTTTCGGTAGTGTGAATTAACCCCTTTTGTGCTGTGTTTAATCAGTATTAGCTATATAGAATTATATATGTGTATTCTACTTCTTGATCAAAGAACGTAGTCGGGTATTGGTTTAGAAGCTGAAAGTGGCAGTGTTTAGGGTTTTCACGGTTAATGGACTTGTCTACCAAACCTTGCAAAGATACAGCCAAAGGCTGTCTGAGGTTGCCGGCTAACTTTACTTTAATTGAGTAACTGCATTTTGAATTATTTTGCTGTTATATTGGAGTCCTGTGCTCGGGAGCCAACTGTTTTTAATACCCATATCCATAGCCCAGTGGATTTCTGTGCTGTCATTGTGTGCTTAATCCAGTAGCATGCTACTTAATAGGCTTAAGGGACGAGAAGTCTATCCAGGGCTGTTCACTGTAAGACTCTTACCTTGCTTGATTTCACGTGCGGATTCTGCAGCATGGCTTAACTCCATTCTCGGCTTTCCTTAGCTGCTAAGCGGCGGTGTGAAACGCTAGCGTTCAGGTTCCTGCACTTACAGAGTCACTCCATAAGCCGTAGTCTTTTGGATTCTTTGCAAGCTCCTCCTTGTTTGTTCTCATGTTCTGTCATCTTCCGTAAAAGTTAGCTTTGGGCCAAAGTTTAAAAGGAAAATGCAAGACTGTGCGCTCTGGTGAGGTAAACGCATAACAGTGAAGATTTCAATACAAAGGTCTACACCTGCAAACAAACATTAGTCGTGAAATCCCTAACAACCAAGTCACTGGATTTTCTCTGTCAGCGCCTGTGTCAGCTGCCAAAGAATAGATTAAAAACGAAGAAGTGCCCACATGCTGGCAGGGGCAGGCCAACTTTTGGCCAGCCAGATACTGCTAGATTGTAATATATAAGGTCGAATTTCGACCTGTGGTACACAGCTGTGCTGTGGCTCAGTCAGCAACCTCAGAACTCTTAACAAACATGCACCTGTTTCACTGTGAATAGTGAATGTAAAGGAAGGAAAGGAAACAAATACAAAGCTTGTTCTATCACAGGTATGAGCTGCTATGATGCATGAAGAACATTCCATGAAGTATGTTTTAAAATCTTGTTATATCTGAGAGGCTTTAGAAGCCGATGTAACTGTTTCAGGGCAACCGCGGTACAGACGTGGTCTCTGTGAGACTTCCACCTGACCCCAGTTTTAAGTGGTACGAATGTTGTGCATTTAATGTTTAAAGGACAGTCTGCAATAATAAAGTAAGTGGCCAACGTGGGTGCCCAGCAGTGCTGAGACCTGGCTGCTATATTGTAAGCTTTGGAAAACACAATTTATGCAACAGATGTCCAGATATGATTCTATTTATGGAAAAAGTTTATATGTGTTTTACAAATGGTTTTACCATCTTATATTAAAATGACCTTTTGACAGGTGTGCGCTGTTTTGTCTCCAGTGAGCACATACCATGCGGATTTTATATGTACATCAGTAGAGTGAATCCACTGGCACAGTGTGTGTATATGCCAGATGTGGTGAGATTTTATCTTATAAATGTGATCAGATTTAAAAAAAAAAAACTCCTGACAGAAAATGTAAGGAAACCAGCTGAATGTTTGAATTGATGACTGATGTTGTATGGTTTATGTTAAATGTTATATTCTTTTAATCAATGAATAAAGCATTAAAAATTGATCGCTGTATAAAATACTTTATTGTTATCAGCATGAAGATTTTTAGAATTAAAATGCAACATCATTCATAAGACGTGTATAACTAGTAGCTCCCATTGTGTCTAGGTCAGCAGAAAAATCTAAAATAAGTCACACAGATTTTTTTTTTATTTAATTTGGCTGAATTTTGTCAACATATTTTGGGGTGGTGGAGGAATGGGAAGAATGCTTTACTAAAGATCAGACCAGTTAGCACAAACAGTATATTATTATATGACCTATTAGACTGATACAGTAAACTGTGGATTGTAGAATAGACTATTTTTGAGAAATTACTGCATCAATTGCAATTGCTTAAATCAAAATCTAATGTGCTCAAGAAAAATGTGTAGTACTTCTTTGGTGTCCCACTATTAAATAGATTATGAATACCTGCAATGCTTCAGTTTGACGTTTTATCCGTACTCAGAGTACACAGCTGTGCCTTCTGAATGGAAACTGCAGATGTCTGGTCAGCTGTTGGAGAGATGCTGTGCCCTGCAGTGGCTGACTGTGCTGTGAGGCTTGTCAGAGTGGCTGGTCAGTGTGTGCGTGCCAAGCACAGACTTCATTCGAGCTTCTGAACTTCATGTTACCATAGCCCAAACTGCTGCCAAGCGTGAAAATTGCACTGCTTGTTCAAGCAGGTTCCTAGATCCTCCAGTTTTGGTAAGCAAGATAATTTGCCAGCATACTGAAGAGATGCCGTGGGTAATAAAGATAAGGTAAATACAGTTACAGCTTTTCATGTTCCAGAAAAATGAAAATGTGGGATTTGTTGGTGCCTTTCAGGGCTCGGCCTCAGAAGGGAGGTTTATGTAGCAGTTAAATCTGGTGGTGATTGCTCAGCAGCATCTGAACCTGAAGTTTGGTCGTGAAGGGTACAAGATTTCAAGAAGTCACACAGAAAAAGCCAGAAACAAATAAAGCAAATTCTGCATCCTCTGGTTTAAACAGTTGCAGAATGGTAATTTTATCTCTGCAAGCTACTGCATTTTATGGGTAACTGCCTTACTAAATGGAGTTGTGAAGTAACCTGTTTGCCTTTCTGTTATATAAACGTGTTTTTAATCTGTTTGGTCTAACCTATTTTCTGCTTTGTTTTAATTAACTTAATCTTGAAAGATAAGATGAGGAGCAGGAGAAGCAGCCCACTTGACTGCAGTAGAGAGATGTGCAGCCCTTTCCCTTGCTGCAGTTGCAGCCAGAGCTGGCTCTTATAAGTGGCTGTCCATTCTTAGTGCTCCAGGTCTGACTTTTTTCATACACTCTGAAGTCTTCTCACTGGGTTTGGCTTGTGTTCAGGGAAGAAGTCAGTGGACTTAAACCAGATGGCTAGAATCTTTCTATTTTGGCGATTATAGGGTGTCCAGTAAAGCAGGAGTGTGTGGTGAAAGCCATACTTTGAGCAGTGTTGGAGAAATGCACCCCTGATTTTTCTCCTGTCTGAGGAATAGATAAAAGTGGGGTTTGTTGTCTGCCTGTATTTTCAGCAGTAATCTTTATTAGTGATACCAGGATGAAGGGATTCAAGACGAAGTGATCTGTAATCATTAGGAAATTAAGATGGTCTTAATATTCTCTTGCATTTGGAGTGAAACCTTACAAACTATTGTGAGATTACTTTGACTTTGCATAATCCCAAAAGGAATTTTACTTTTCTTATTTCTTTGTATTTCCTGAAGCGATGGCAATGTCAAGTTAGTCTTTTGCATTCTAGGTTCAGCTGCAGGAGCTTGGAACACAAGACTTCATCTGTCAGAACTGGGTTGCTTATTCTTTTGGGGGTGGGCAGAACAGGGACTTCCCCACACACACTTTTGTGTGACCTTTCTACATTTTACAGGTTTCCATCTACCTGCTTCCTATTGCATAAACCTGAGCTTGTTTCCAAATTTGCAAATAAAATTTTGGACTACTACTGCGGAGGGGGGAAAAGTGTCTGAAATGATGCCATTCTCTCTGTGGGATGATCCAATCCATGCTTTCCCTGCATTATCTTAGTCCAGCTGTCTTTTTCTTTTGCCTGCAGCTTTCGGTACCATTGTGGGCACAGAGTAGACTGTTTTGGTGGAGGAAGAATTTTTCAGAGTTAACTTAGAACAAATATTTAACGCACATGGAGAAAATACTGTGTTTGCTCAGAAAACATAGATACATTCATAAATAGTTTTTTCAGCCTCTCAAGTGAGTTGGGCAAGGAAGGAAAAAGGTTTATGGCAGTGTTACCAGCCCAGGACTTCTGTGCTATCTCCTGGTTCTCTGTGCAGGGGCAAGGCTGTATTTGGCAGTTCTGGTTGTTCTAGGGCTGATGACAAGGGTTAAAACCCAGTAATTCCTTTGAGAATCCTTGTGAAGTCTCTCAGGCAAACTCATAGCCATCAACTAATTGGCTAAAAGTGATGTAACAGCCACTTTAAACTACATGGTTAATTTAAAATGGATGATGCTTTAAAATGTCTGTTGTCAGAATCTGTCATTGAATCGCTGGAGTACAAAGGCTTATCTAAATGCTTTGAGGGCTAAACTAGAAGCAAAAAGGATAAAGAAATTGTAGGAATGAGCCATGGAAGAGTTCTACAGCTGAAAGAAGCCTGTGTGAGAATAATGGTAGGAGCAGGAGTACTGAGCTACAAGAGAAAACGCTCCCTTGACAGACTTGACCTAAGCAATTACAAAAGAAGTGGGCTGGAGTTTTTTTGGTAACTTCTAATTATGGGGTGTGGTGGCTGCATTTACATTGAAGCCTGGAACCGTGTGTTATGTGGGTGTGCAACTGGTGGTTGAACTGCTGCTGTGAGTCGGGGCTTGCTAAAACCCATTTGCTTCTTTATCTTAGAGGGTCCCCTGCCCTATGACTGCACAGAGTCCTTACATGGTTTCCAAGTTGAAGCCAAACTGTCAGAACAGCCCCCTGCTCCTAGCAGAAGTCTTTAGATTGTACAGTCGTCAGTAAAAGCAGAGCTTGGCTCTGTCCAGACCCAGCCTGGCACTGGCCAGCCCTGCCCTGGCTGCAGGTGGGGGCACTGTGCCAGCTGGGACAGCCACTCCTGCCAGGGAAGCACCACACGGGAACTGTGCCTGAGGAGTGAAGGAGGTACCACACCAACTGCTTTTATAGACACAAACTTATTAATGCTGCAGTTTGCCACTTCCTTCTTGTACTTTTTAATTCTGCTTTTGTTCTGCCCAGCATTTTCCATATGCTACTGTTAAAATCTGAAGCCTAATAAACTGAATTCATGTTGAGACAGTAAAAAGACACCCCTCCTATTAGTTTGCTGCAGACATACATCTTCAAAGACAAAGGCTGGGCTGGGCTGGAGCATCTCCTAGCTATGACTCCTTCCTCCAAGGTCATAAAACCCCCCTGTACACATCTTCAATAAACACTACTCCACTCCAGCTTTTGAAGAGTGATGGGAGAGTTGCTCAGCTTTTCTGCTGCCTCTTCCCCCTCAGTGTTGTGGCAGGAGAACTGCCATGTTGTAAAGCTTGAGAGCTGAAAGATCACCTACGAGGTCATTAACAGAGGGGACTGGAGTGGAGAAGCATTGTCATCCATCTTCACCTACTTCTATTATACCACATTACCAGTGACATTGCTTTCATTTTCTGTAGATTTTTATTAACCGTTTCCATTTGTTTTCACATCCTACTCATAAAGCAGGAAGCATCACTTGTGGCATGCAGAGAGCGTCCCTGTACAGCTCAACCAGGACAAAGCAGCTGGACTTTTACAATAAGGTTCACATGATTTAATTTTATACACCTCTGAAGAGATTACTCAAGTTAGAAATACTTAATTTAAAATGACTATTGTACAGTGGAAATCACTTATTCACAATATTCATAGTTATTTAATTATTTATTTACAAAATACTATCCTGAGAATTTTCTCTATTAAGCTTCAATTTGAGCAAAGTAGTTTGTATAGACCTAAGTAACAATGGTTACTTAACTTAAGGAAAAATGCCAGTAGGAGAGCACAAAGCTGGTTCAGGACATTCCCCAAATGACTGTCAAGTCTCCTGCTGTGGTTCGGGTTGTTCTACAGCTGATGGATTTGACTGAGATGGTTCAACTCTAGTTTCAGGAGGAGGTGGTGGAGGCAAAAATCCAGGTCGTTGAGGTGGATAGTGAGGATAAGGTCTCATTGGAAATGGGTTTCTTACTGTGAGAGAATCAGAGTAGTCCAGTTAATATCAATCACAACAGGAAACATACACCTGCTTCTCTTGCTGTCTTAATGCTCAGCTAGGCCTATCTAACTAGGAGTCACATGTCAGGATTCAAAGAGACAGAAATGCGAGGAGGAAGAGGGCAAAACCATCACTTTTCTCAGTAGTTACCCACAACAGCCTCAAAGCAGCAGCCAGCCTCTGCCAGCTCCTTGGCTGCTGCTGCCAACATCCCCTTCAGTCTGCCACAGCAGCCCTTACCTGCCACACCTTACAGATGTTTTGGCAGATAAATGGCTTAGTTCTTCACATATAGAGAACAGCAGGAGTCAGAAAGAAGCCCTGCAGTCTGATACCGACCTCTTGCTCCAGTCATGCAAACTCGAAGGGAGAACAGTTGTTTTGGGACTGTCCCTTTGCAGGGCACCAGCACACCTCAGAGCCAGAGGATGACACTTTTAAGATTTATGTAAGATGCAACTTCATAGGATGAAAAGGATTAAGGTAACCACCTACTTGCTCTCCTACCCCCCAAAAAGAATCCTTTAAATGCTGAACAGTACATTTAGGCATATTTTCCAGCCAAAGCTAGTATTTGTAAAAACATCAAGATGAGCTGATGTGAAAAAGGAAGTGCACAACACAATGAACCTTAATCAGAAAAGATGCTCCCTGTTAGCTGAATTAAGAAGTAGTGTGTGCAAATATGTGCACGTCCACCCACTGTGGTAACTCACTGCCTGCACAAAGCTCTCACGTTCAGCAATTTGAAACAAATGCTGGCAAAAGCCACGTACTTGGCAGCGGAGGGCGCGGAGGCCCAAAGTCTCGTACTGGAAAGCATTCCCGTGGCCCGTACATGCCAGCAGGAGGGGGAGGAAAAGGAGGTCCTCGTCTCATGAAAGGTACTGGTGGTGCTCTAGGATCCACAGGCATCAACGGAGGTCTGACTGGAGGGAAGGGTGGGGGTGCAAACCCTGAAATGACACCTTCACTTTCAGGTGCCAGCGACTGATCAGGGAGCGAGTTCTGCAACACAAGGAAACAAAGGGAAGTTAGAGGGGAAGGGAACATATCCAGTCACATCCCCCTCCTGCTTTCACGTAGGTGTGACACTAGCTAAGGGCTAGTTCCAACTCTGCCTTAGCTGCAGCATAATCCTGAGCAAGGCTATGTGTGTGTACTGAGCATCCGCTTGACCATAGCTTAATCTTTTGGGATATAATCAATTTTCAACAGGGACTATATTAGTAACATATCAAAATTAATTCACAAGGCAGTAAGTGTTGTGATAAAAGTATACATATAATTTTATAATTTGCACTGCAGAGTGCAATATAATGTGACCAATGGACTACAGACAAATGTTTGTATGTTTTTTGCAGAAAATTAAAGCTTCTTTAAATCAAGCTTCTCTTTAGCTACTCACGCTGAAGTTGGAATGATCCTTCATCCCATCTGCACTTGGTTCTGTTCGTGGACTATGTTCTGAAGATGTCTGTCCATCTGTATGTAAAAGTTAAAAAAATTATTCAGTGCTGATCTCTTTCTCTCCACTGATTTCAGTATTTTTTTCTGAAATCAGGATAGATACGCAACAAAACCAACAGCAAGTGGCAGTTCAGTTTTCCCCCTCCCTCTGACTAATAGTTCATTTCTTTGGTAAACCCCATGCTGGGAATGGTTGTGCCATGATAGGCTCTTGGCACAGACCTTGACACCAATCCTATCCAAGTATGACAAAAACCAATCCCCTCCTTGGCTGACAAATTTCAGGAAGACTTCCAGAACTACATCAGTTTTGGACAAGCAGTCAGGAAGGAAGAAAGGAAGGAAGAAAGGAAGAAAGAAAGGAAGGAAGGAAGGAAGGAAGAAAGAAAGGAAGAAAGAAAAAGAAAAAGAAAAAGAAAGAAAGAAAATCCTCTCATTTGCCTTACTTTTTAAATAAAGAGATAAATAGAAACTTCAGTGTTTTTACTTTTAAACTTTGCTGGGAACAAGTATTTTCAATAACAACTGGAGGAAATTATTAAAGGGAATTGTCAGAGAGTAGAATTTGACTGGATATAAATATACTAAACATACACACTAAATACACTTTCTTTAAACAAACAGACAAACAACCCCCCAAACCTGGGATTTGAAATATATTGCTTTCTTATGCTTCAGCTTGAACAGAGATTATACTAAAAAACCCCAGACCAAAACAAGACTTCTAACTAGTGACTGAATTTTCATGTGTGTGTTGTATTTCTACTTGAAAACAAACAAAGCTTTTTTTCTCAATGAACAGATTAGTCTTTTCAAAACTCTAAATTACTTGTCATTTCAAGCAGGCCCTGCCTCATTGATGATATTGTTACTTAATCTAAAACATTTCAACTCCTATGTCACACAGAGAATATTCATGCCTTGATATTTAGGTTGCATAACACTTTCCATTTCAGGTCCTTGTGAAGCTGCTCACAAACTCTGCCAACCTTTAACTCTTTTTTCTGACAACAAGTTTCCTGCTCCAGGTACCTCCTCAAGTGAAAAGTTTTTATAGTTTGCCACCCCAGCTTAGGAAAATCCATATTATTTTGTTCACTTTAAATAACATTTTGATCATCTTCCTACGAAGTGTAACTTGTTCACTCTTAATGAGTGGGAGCCTTGATTTCAGTACTGTCAGATACTCTGCTGTTCTTAATTCAGATGTGCTGGATGGGCTGTTTATTGGTTGGTTGTTTTTTTTAATTGAAGGGGGTTTTTTACAAATATTCACCCAAGACTAGTGAAATTATGTGTCTCTAAAAAGCAACATTCACACATGCTTAATGACCTGTAAACGCTGGCAACAAGGTAATCCAAAACCCTGTTTCACTTATGGCGGTTTTGAATCACCCAAGAACTGAATACAACGTTCAAAAAAATAAATTAACTGTTGCTTGGCAGTGCCTGAAGGAAGGGGTAAAAAAGGATGCAGTAAGTGCAAAGACAGTGCACCTCTCCTGTCCTTCAGCCAGCAGCCAGGTGCTAGAAGAAAGGCCTCTGTGGAACACGAAGTATTAGAAAGCAGAAGTGATAGAAAGCAGAAGTGAAATGGACAGAAGGCTTGGGAAAGAGAGAAAGTCAGGAGCTGCACAGGGAAGAACTGTCTTCCAGTAAAGAACAATTCACTTTGAAACCTGAACCTTCAACCTGAAACTACATTCAGCATTCCCGGTTCTCACACTGTGACACCAAGTAGCAAAGGTTCTCTCTTCTCTTGCCAGAAACGGTGCAAGGGAGATGGTAACTTCCTACTAATCCTGTCAGTAACTGAGTCCCGGGTGGTGAAGTTTCTGCTGGGAATTTAATGGTTTCACCTCGCTGATGAATCAGACACATGTGACTTACCAGGGCATTACATAAAGATGAAAAATGCTTAATAAGTATTAAGCTTTTAAGCTGTCAGTGATAAGGTCTCAGTGACCACAAGCTTCTGGCAGTTGCCAGGTGTCACAAACCAAAATGGACGTAACTGGCCAATTCAAAACTAGTGGGTCAGTGAAAGGTGTGATTAAACTTCGGGCAAGTGCACTGTGAACTACAAAAAGCTGCCAATCTGGTCAACAGTTTGAAGGAAGAGGTCTCAGGACCTTCCACCTCTGTGCACCAAGCCAGTGGACACTTGAATGGTTGGCTGTTTCTGTTTCACTCTTTATGAGTCTAACCCTTTTTAACTTTACCAAATGTGGCACGGAAATGCAAGTATGGGTTTGTGATGTTTTAACGCTGTGATGAGCCTCATGGGAGGGACCAAAACAGACTCCAAACCACTTATGAGTGGTTAACCTACAGAATAGTGAGGGTGGACCAAAAAAATACCTCATAACTGCCATTCAGGGAATCCCACCCACCTGACAGCAGGGAGGGCTATTGCTCCAACAGGGAATGGCTGCAGCAAGGCCAGCAGGTGTTAAAATGTTTTCTATACCAATGAACCTCAGATCTGTGGTAGCTATAAACCTGTCCTCTTGCCACAGCTTACTGTGCACAGTCAGCTTACACTGAGATTTTCCATTTTAGAGTATTATCAAAGCAATTCCCACCTGTTTTATCAAAAGACTGCACATTGTAAGTTCGTAGTTCTGCTGGTCCAGAAAGTCTTCCAGTATTTGGAGGATTAGGGAAAAATCTTTCTTGTCTTCGAGCAGGAAGAACTGGATCAGCGTAAGGCTCACCTAACATTGAAGAAACCACAAAACAGGTCTGTGAAGATTTATTCCCCCTGTTCCACATAATTTTAGACCAGAAAGATTCTCTGGGTATCTTACACTCTTGTAAATATACAAAGTGCCTATTAATCAGGGTGAGCAAAAAATCTTAAATAACCCAAACAGAGGAATCCCACCAAGTATATCCAGTAGCTTATGTTTCTAAAGACCTGCAAAAGAGAAAGTTCACTGATTTTTGGTTTAACATACAGCAGAATTTTGAAAGTTATGACTGCCTAAGTTATAAACAGTGGGGCCTTGAAACAAAGGTCCAGCCTAGCAAAGAAGATCAAAGACAAAATAAGGTACTGTATGTTTTAAGCCATTCTTAGGTAAGAATGCTGTTTTCCATTACATTTCATAGTGCTGTAATATGTTTCCACCGACTTGCTGGCATCAGATCTAGCAATCCATCATGTAGCTACAAGACAAACTGTATCTGTGAGATCCAAGTGCAAAGGTGGGCTAAGAACACCAAGGAAAGGCCAAGAAAAGAAGACTACCTCTCTGCAGTATCCTATCAACAGACCAGACCTGCCAAATGAGAAACTGCATCCTGAGAGGACTGTGAATTCTACCACCAGGCTTTCACACAGATCTGTATTGCTTGCTGCAGTAATAACTGAGGTACCTTAATCTGGGTACGTTACCCAAATTTTTATTTTTTCTAAACTTGTAACATTTTTTCTTCTGTATTACAGGTATCCAGGAGGGCTGTCCATCCCCCCAAGTTTTTACTTGAGAAGTATCAGCAGAATCCTCTAACTCATCTCTGTATTCCCTGAGTGGTAATGTGCAATACAGATATTTAGCTGAAGAAGTGAGAGTGAAGACTGATTTTGCTGCTGTTAATCACTGAAGAGACAGTATCAACAAGAAAACATGTGCCAGACAGCATGAATGTACCATGGTACTCCTGTACTATTAATATAAATAGGGGTTTTTTTGTAGAACAGTATTTTTCAACATTACCTAGTTTATATTTAAATAAATTAAAACTTTTTACTTCTCAGATCTTTTATTAACTATCCAGCCCAGACAAGTCTTTTGATGCACTAAACACACTCCCAGTAAAATGATGAAACCAAACAGTTGATTGTCCCCTGGTAACACCAACATGTATTTAAAAGATACCAGAGAAGTGCAAGTGAACCACACTGTTCAAGAAGAGGAAAAAAACTACTATTAAAAAAACCCGTTCAGTTGCATGTGCAGGTCCAAGAAAACATTTAATACTTTTAAACCCAAAATACTTAAATATATACACCGCAAGTCAGTAACTCCCCTTTTCCATGGATACAGTAGCTAAGCAGAGTTTTATACCTGGTGGAGGCAGAATTATCCTGCGATCTCTTTCCCAAGGAGGAGACAGGGACCCACTATCTGACGGTGGTCTGTGGGGGTCAGTCAATCTGTCAGAATTCAGCTCTCCTCTTTCACTACCGGCTTCGTACATGGCAGCTGGTCCTCTGGATCCTAATCGAAGAGATCAGGTAGTTATTCACCCTTGTATTTTAAATCCTCTACTATGGCTTTCCTCATTAAGTCTGGAAATAGTGAAACAAATCATGGAGTGCCAACACTGTTGAGACACAAGAGGCGCGCGGCTCCACAGGACTCTCCAGCTGTGTGCTGATGACCAGTTATGTCTACGAGAGGTGTTTAAAGGTGTGCAATGAAAAGGTCTTAGTTCAATAACACCACAACACAGAGGACCTGCAACGCTTTCTAAAAAACTAATAGTTTTACAAATTGCAGTTAATTTGAATCAGAAACTAGTACCTTCATGATAAATAATCTTCGCAGTGATAAAAACCTGCTGCTAATCAAACTAAAAATTAGCACACAGAGTTAATACCGCTATCCTAAAACACCCATCTGCATACAATGCTCTTCTGGTTCTTTCTTATTCTTTATTCAAGAAGAAGAAAACAACCAAACCAAACCAAACAAAAAAACTGCTAAGGCCAAGTCAACACATAATCAAGTGCAATAAAAACTGTAAAAATGAGTGATTTTAGACTGCAAGCTTTTTTTAAAACAGACTGGGTCTGAAAAATTACAGAAATACTGAATTCTGCTGTCATTCTCTAATTCTCCATGCTAAAATTCAATTTAAAACTCAAAGCCATTTTGTGTCTTGTGCACTGTGAGATAAGTACTATAATTTCACCTATTGAAATCCTTACAGAAGAGACATTTGGACGTATTTCCCACTAATTAAGTACAGGCTTCAATGGGTGTAATGGTAAAAGTAAATTAAACAGTAGCTTCTTTATTACCTGTAACAGATGCTGAACTTCACTCTAGCACTTATCTACACTGCTTCCATCAACATCAAAAATATGACTGAAGAGTATTTTTCTTCCCTTACAACCCATGCCACCCCATCTTACTTTCACCTACTCCTGAATCTCTGAATTGTACTCCTTACACACAAACTTCCTGGTCCCTTCTATCAGTAGGGAAGAAACACGCTCCACATATGATGGCTGCTTCAAATTTAGAACAAAGGGAAGGGAAACAATTCACTGAACCAGTAACTTTCTAGTACCACAACCCCTAATAAAACTGCCTCATGTTTTTGACAACATTCTCTCACTGACTGTAGACCAATGAGATGGAAGGGGCAGTATTCTTTCTTAGAAAACTAATTGACTCTCTTTTACTTTAAAATCACGTTTATTTCAGCAGAACCCCATCTGTCCAAGAAACAGAAGACAATTGCTAAGTCTGGCTTTTCACTTTTCTTAATTTATGCTTCTAAAGTGAATCCACTGACCAACCTACCAATAACAACTAGATTTTCAGTTGTACTGTTACACATTAAGCAGCTTTAGAAGCAAGTTGAAAAACAGGAAGAGTTTGTCCAATTAACTGTTTATGTTGAATTGGTTGTTTTAATACTTTTTGCCACCAACAAGAGGAAAAGGTGTGACAGGTTTATAGGAGAGGAGAGAGAAATCCAGAATAGATAAATTTTCAAGTTTAAGAATTGTACCTCTTCCTCCTCCTCCACCTGGAAGCATAGGTGAAAGCCTTAAAGGACCCTCCAATAAAGTTGGAGGGGAAAGAAAAGCTCTTGTTTCAGATGAAGGCCGGTCCATTGGTGAGGGTCCATATGGGGAATGCTCTGGAACAGTTAAAACAAAATACTCAAGTTCACAATACTTAGTTTAGCAAACTGTATAAATAACTTCTCAGGTGAAGTTAAAAACTAAACTGTGTAACTGAAATGAAAATTGTGCTCTAATTACCATGTGTAACATATTCCCAGTTTACTCTCATCAATACTACAAATTTTTTCAACAAAATACTTGACGTGACCTAGAGTCACTTATGACCCAATTTTTTTTTTTAACTGACTGGTATTTGTACATACACATGGCCAAGATTGTTTTCAAACAATTACATATGTGTGGTCTTGGGAAACAAAACCATAAACCAAAAGAATTAGGCTCTATTTTACAATTCAATACTGTACCTCTGCCAAATGGTCTCATTGGAACATCGAGAGCATAAGGGTCTTTTTCTAAAAGTTCAAGTTTAAATTCTGCTTCAGTTAATCTGCAAAGAGACAACAAGTAAGTAGTACATGACCAAGAAAGGCAAAAGCTTTACCAGACTACATTGTTTACTGCCAGGCTTTCTACTTAACTGGTTAACGCAGCAAGGTATTTTATTCCCTAAATAAATAAGAGAGAGGATGTCACAGTACTCTGAACTTAAAAATGCCTGAAAATATTTCTCCATGCTGCTGTGTTTAAACTGTAATTCAGAAGCTGAAGTTGCATTTTAGATGTCACATTCCTAGTATGAACATCACTCTAATTGCACTCCAAGTATTAGTTAACCTCACACCTGGAAGTTCCTCTCAACTACCAACTGTTAGTTCAGCATCACCTTCTGAGATAAGCTGTAAAATCATAAGGTAACCATGATATCTGGTTGATATATTCTTACTTAAAGTAAACAAACAAACAATACCCGCCCAACATTTGTGTTCTAGTACTACATTCTGCTTCTTTCCTGAAGTATTTCAACACTTCACGTAGTTCCTAAGTTCTTACTTTATTGCATGTCATAATTACAGGAAAGCTCAAGTGACTCCCTTTCAGAACTCGAACACTGTGATCTCTCTGCCCTGTTTGGGCCACAATTCATTAACAGAAAACATCAAACTGCCTAAATCCAAAACATGCCAAACTGCATCTCTTTAGGAGTAGATAAGGACTGCACTTACTTTTGTCTGTTATGTGAATTTTCTTTTTTTATATCATTGAGGTGTCTTTCAGCTGCTCGGGCTGTCAGCTTTGGAAAAGGACAAAAACCAGATGCTTAGATATTGCTATTTATTGATTAAGTGCTTCATAAATATGACAGTTCCTAGATCCAAGACATTTTGTGTGAAGTGTATGGACTGCATTTTCACAAGACATGACTCGTGTATGGAACCTCATGTACATCAGCAAATGACATTAGCAGCTCTACAACCCAAATTTTTGAGAAATGATAATAAGGCTTTCCAGCAGGTTCTTAAAACTCCAGAAACTAAGTTCTCTGGCTATAGCTGCTTTGAAGCACCTACAGAAGATTTAAAGTCTCAAATTCCATGCAAGAAAGTTTTATTTTAAGATCAGATACATAAAATCTCTGGAAATATGACCACAACGCACTATAGCTTTTATCAGGATTTTATCTCAGACATTCTGTGAAAGTGAAGAATGTATTAGTCAGGAGATACTTTAAATTTTCCCATTTGGAAAAAATAAGGCAAAAATGGATTCTGTAGAAACACTCTTAGGAAGCTGTCAATGGAACGTACTGTTCTCACAGGACATAACGTCTTCTACTTGTAGATAAAAAAAGTGAATTACACCCAAAGAAAATACCAAAATGGCATTGAAACAAGGCCAAAAGCTTTCATTATTAGCAAAATGTCACACATTTGTTACATGGTGTCATGTTCTTCCAGCAGATTTAGTGCTGTAACAAATGATATCAGATTATCATTCTACTGTGTTTGTAAGTCTCCAGCTTAATTTTTCCAACTATATATAAACAACAGAAGTATTTTTATTATGCTTTTGTGTATTTCTGCAAAAAATCCTTATGTTCAAAAGTGAAAGGTTAGAGATAATTTTGATGAACTGTTTTTAGTAGAAAACAAAAAGTGATAACGCAAGCTTTTCTAATAATGAAAAATGAAGACGCACAAAACTCAGAAAATTCAGTATTTGGAACTTACCCAATTATCATGAGCTTTTTTCTCATGTGAAGTGATCTGTGAAAGAAAGTTTCATTATTCACCTAAAACCCTGAACTTATGATTATATGCTCTTTTTTATAAATTTAATATGTGTGGATAATTTATAATGAGACACCTAAACTGAAAATTCAACTTTTCAATAAAGTTATCTGGGGATCTCTGCTATGAAATCGTGTCAGTCAAAACCAGATGACATTAAGAAGAGTGAGGGGGAGGCAAAATCAGACATCCAACAAAGCCAAGCCAAATACAGTTCACCAGCTAACAGCAAGTGGTATTCCAGTTGCAGTAACATCCCTCTTACTGGCATAGATGTTGTCACAACACACAAAATACCTGATTCTCGTAAGAACGAATGGTTCTCTCCAGCTCTTCTTCAAGATCCTTTGCTCGCTCCCTGTAACAAAATGAGGATTTATGATATTGTAATAAAACGTGCAGGAAAGTTTAGAATGCAATAAACTCAATGGGAGCCACAAGGTGTAATTAAGATTTTCTTTGTCCAAAAGACAATATTGTCACTTAGGCCCATGTGATACATAAAAATTATACTAACAGTGGAAATTCTAGGCCTTACATTACTGCACACAGGAATGTAAACAAGAGAACAGAACCCAAACCCCAACACAGCGCCAACTTCTCAGTGGTTGGTGATGTTTCCAATATAAAGGCTATCCTTCCTCACACGCCCTACCAGCCAGCGTCACCCAGCTCAGCACAGGAACTGATGTGGCTGGAGCACCACACTGTCTGTCACAGGCTACCAGTCAGTCCTGAGGGACAGTCACCTGCACTGAAGTTACTTCAAGACCACATGTATGATGCCACCTTTGGTGCCAGCTGCCCTGTGCATGGCCTCTCTAGGTTCTACACTCTCTCAGCAGGTGGGCCAAAGACACAGACATTGCTTGGTTACACTCAATTTGCAATTAGGATGCCTACAAGGTCCATGCTCTGAATAAATCAGGGAGGGTGAGTTATGCCTTCCTGTATGAATACTGAAGAACGTCCACAAGAAAGAATTCATCTAATTAACTCTTCAGGAAGCACTGGTAACTATTCGCTTAGACCTAATTCTCCCATAAACACTGAAGTAAGATGGCAAATACATATTACATATTGAAAAATAATGCCACAGCTAGAGAAAATGCAAAAAAACCCCAGAAGTACACAGTTGGTGTAACAAAAACCAGAGCAAAGCAGATAAAAAACAACTACAGCAAATATTCACCCATGACAATATTTTAGTAAAGAATTTCTAAGCAACAGGACTATTTGACAAGCTTTGAGATACAGAAATAGAATACTATAACTATACAGCATAAATGTTAGCTCTACAGGAAAACTGAACATTCTATTTATTTCACAACATTCTCTTAACTTCGTGTTTTTAGCTTTGTTCAGTAAGGGGAACTAGATTAGAGACCCACTTCTACCACACCATTAAAGCTAATGTATCAGTACAATTAGCATTCTAATGGAAGAGAAGTTGCCATAATCTTCAGCACCCAAATGTTTTAACGAAGTAAAACCATCCTTAGTCTGCACACACAAACCAGCATCTAACACACACACCCCACAAAGAAACAGGAAGAAAATACATTTGCTTAAGCTGTGGGTTTTTTTAATTCTCTATTGTTCTTTCTTCACTTCAGAACAAGTGATTACAGCAACTAAAATCTCCAATTACCTGTAGCTGTTAAGTTCTTCAGCAGCATGAATAATTTTTTCATCTACTTTAGAAAGCTTTTCTTCCTTCTGTAGACGTTCTCTCTCTTCTACTGTCAACTTCCTTTAAATAAAATTCAAAAACTATGGTTAATTGTGTTTCAAGTCAACAATTTTGAAAGCAGCCACAAATCATATCAAACAAACTAAAACCCAAACTACACTAACGGTCAATGATTTGTTCTGGTATTTTCTAAAAATAATTTTCTAGAGGAAAAAAACATTGTTAGTAGCTACTTTTTAAAAAGTCTTTCCAGGTCCCTCTTTTTATCTCTATGCCTTATTGGGCACTACAGAAGAGAAAACTCATATACTCCAGTCCACAAATTATGCACGAGATAGTTCTGCAGAACACACATGGATACTTCTGCTGCATACAGGCCTGAATGGATAAACTGGTCATTTTCCTGTGAACAGCAGTCCTTAGCAATCAAGTAGTCTAAATCATGGATCTTGTGAACATGATTTAAATTTCTTTTCTACCCAGTCTTCATTTCCTACTTTTTCATTTCCCCTGTTTGAACAGACCCAGTTTTCAAAAGATGCCTTAATTCTAAATCTTTTTTGTGCTGCTACATCACCACACCAGCTTCTCCCCACTCCTTTTTGACTTTTCTAAAATTCTTTGATTAGCAGCATACATTTTCTGAGTTTTAGGAGGTATTTTTAAATATCATCCACACAGTCTTCTTTCTGCCTGATTATCGTTTCTTCTTTTTAATAGGCTCCTTCCCACTCCCTCCTTGCTCTTTTTTAAAAATCAAAATGTTAATGTAGTGATTTCTAGGATTTGTTGCATCTACAAAGATGCTAAATATCTACACAAATATCAATACTACAGAGCAGATTACTGGAAGTAATACTTTAAAAAGGTCCTGCATATTGCTCAGTACAGGATCTGTGCTGATTCTCTTACTGCCTTCAAGATTATGCCCACTCTTCAAAGAAGTAATTTCTGACTAGTAAAACTGTAATTTTACCATCATGCCCTAAAATGATGTGCCCTGCTGCCACACACACACACACACTTCTGAAGGTTACTACATGCTCTGGACCAATCAACTTTAATTTCTAGTCCTAAACATATTTCTGATTTAAATCACTAGGTCATAATCCCTACTAACACCCTGACTGTGAGGCAGATAGTACAGCCTTCATATTCTGGTTTTCTTGGTGAGGAAAGCCTGATTCACAAGGGTTCTATGTTGCTTACCAACAAGAGCTTGCCTATGTTTTAAGTTTAGTTTTATATATATATATCATCATTCCTCTGACATTCCTTGCTCTCTTTATTATATGAAATATATCTCACAGTTAAAGCACCTAGTGATTTTCTTTCAGCAACTTTGACACATGTATTACATCATATAATAATTTAATTAAAGAAAAAATAATAAAGCTTTCCTATTTTAATTGCCTTATTTCGTAGATTAAAAATCTGTTACTTCTTTGTTTCTATACTTGTTTGCGGAAAAGTCCTAAAATGAATTGTTTCATGGAAGCAGCTTCTATAAACTGCTGTAATCACAAATGTACATGAAAGTGTAATAAACTGTCATCACAATTCAGAAAATTCTGGAAAGCAGTATTCAAACTTTCAATAATTTTCAGTCCCCCAAATCAGAGTTACATTCAAATCAAACAGCAAGCATTGAACATAAGAAGAGGAACCAGCACCTGTGTAGTTTCATTTCATTTTCTTGATAAAGCTCAGTCATTACTTTAAGTTTCTGCTGAAGCTTTTGAACTTCACTTTCAAAACGTTCATTTTCAGACCGCAAGGAAGATTGCTGACTTTGAAGGTTTTCTATGCGTTCTGCCAAATTTAGAGATAATTATATTGGGATAACACATGGGCAATATTTTAGTACACAGAAAGTCTGTAAAAACCTTTGATCCTACGTTGATTTAGTAACATAAGAAATAATGTTAATATATTTCAATATGTGACACAAAATGAGAAACCAGCAACTCTACTCCCTACTTCCCACAAAGTCCAGCCCTGCATGTGTTCCAGGCCTTTGCTACAAACCACGTAACTTCTTTGAAAACAACGCAGTTCTGTAATTCAGGACCTATTTTCATTTAGGGCTCTTATTATTGTAATTATTCAACTAAGTAATTATTATGGTAATTATTCGACTTTTACTAGAGTAAAACTAGTACCATCATATCCTCTTGCAGATTTACCCACACAAAGTCTTCCCCAACAGCCTGAATGGGTAACTCAGATTTGTCAAACTACCTTCATCTTTCCAAACTGAACTCAAAGTCATGTTTCTTTTCCTATTTACTATTCCTGTGTCTCTTTTCAAGAAATATAACAAAGCTTCAAATAAGTGTGAATATCTTTATGGGACAGCTATAGTCAATTTGGAGAACACACTAGCACAAGGAATATGTTTAAAGGACTGTAAGAAACTGAAAAAGACAGTCTTACAGAGCATTTCACCACCCAAATAACAAAGCAGTACATTCATATGTGATGGTTACTCTGCTGGCTATGATTATGAAAGCAATAGCTAACTACAGGTTTTAATTTGAATTAGAGTGGCTTTCATTTCATAAAGTTTAATTCGGTATGTCCTATACAACAAAGATGGTTTTAGGTTCAATTCTCTAAATGCAGTATTTTTTATTTTAAGGATTGAGCTTGTACCCATTACAAACTGACTATAATTACGCTACCCTTTTAATAGATGGTTTTAAAATTTAGATTAAAACTCCACTGTTTCATGATCATGATAATTTCATCAGAAATTATGTAAAGGAGGTATTAGATATTTATTAACATAACTTTGCTCTTGTATTTTAAGATTCTATAACTTAATAGCTACAGAATAGTCCAACAGAGTACAACCAAATTTGCCACTTCGATTGCTCTACATCTAAAATCATGTATTTAAAACAGCTAAGCAACTTAAAACATGAATTTTAAAAATCAAGTAGTTAGTAATGTGAACTTAATTCAGTTTTTACTGGAATTAATATTTGCAGCCTGTAAAACCATTTTACCAAAGCAGCATCTTATTAATCTTAAAGGCAAACCAACATTTAATAACCTGTAAGTTCTCCTTTAGCTTTATTTTCATCAGACAGTTTTGAATACATCTGGTCTCTTTCTGCTTCCATGGTCTTTAAACAAGCATTTAACTACAATCAAAATTGAAAAAAAAAGAGTACTTTAATATTACCAGAATAAGAAACTGTTTGCATGCAAAAATATCTAATTAAACATTAAAAGATGCTGAACTCTTAATACTGGTATTACCAGAATAATTACATGTATTCCCTCTAGTTTCCCCTCTTCCACCCACAAGTTTCTTAAAATCACATACCTTTGCAGCATAGATCAATTTCTTTACAGTTCTTTTTTGCTTATCATCTGGTTGAAGGAATAGAACAATAAGTCACGTTAAAAGCACAAAATGGTTTGTGACAGAGCTTACTGCTATTATCTTGTTTTTATACAAGAGCAATGCCAACATACCACAACAGGCACAGCACACTTGGAGGATAAAGGAGCAAAAAAAAGCAGGGGTGTGGGCAGAAGATATGCCCATATTGCAGTGCTTTGTTTGCCAATCAATCACGACTCAGACTGGTCATGTTAAAAGTGAGATGCTGAACACACACTGTAGGATTCACGGGCATGTGCCCTATGGTATTGTAAGTACCAGCATACAAAGAAGCTGCAGCAAGAAAGAGGAAGAAGGGCTTTTCTGTGTTGCTGTTTAAGGGGACCCACATCTACACCCATTCTATGATAGTGCTACCACACTGCCTGCAACAAGTAACACCTCTGTAAGGACAAGGAAACAGAAATTAGGCTCCAAGGACCCTCAGTACTACTGCTGGAATGAGCCTGAAGAAGAAATAAAAGCAAGATTTCCACCTAGAAATGCCACAGAATCACTGCTTAATACTCACACAGGCTAATGTGATTCTGCAAGAGACTGAACACTGAGTCTTTACATTGCTCTGTGACAGTAAATATGCCACGCACTGCTAAACAAGAGGATAGGCTGCTATTCCAGAGATGTCCAAGCATCAGTTAACTGTCCGACATGAATGACATCGGGTGAAACTTAAAAATCTGACTTCTATAAAGCTAATCTTCCATCTTTTCTGGAAGTTAGTCAGTTCTGTATTTCTGAAACATCTGCTAAATATTTAAATAGAGAAATTACACAAACCATACCTAAGTGCTCTCCATTCTCCGTTTCGCCCTTTATATCTGTATCCCAATGATTGTCTTCAGCGTCACCGTCTTCTCGTATTGCTGAACTCCAGTCTTTCATGTTCAGTATATATTCTGTCAGTGACTATGAAAAACCCCCACAAACAATAAGACAAATACAAGCAATGAAAATGGAGTTATTACAATTACTTTCCAGCATTTCTGTCCTTTATTTAGTTCCCTTAGTAGATTCAGTCAGCCCCACATACAAGATTCTAGTTGTCTGATAATACTTTTTCTATCAAAGCGTGTATCTGCAGGTCAACAGGCAGGTCTTTGTGAAGCATTTTCAGATAGCTGTAAGCATGCATGCTTTTAGCAGGGCTTGTGTATGTAAGGTACACAACTATAAGAACATACACCCACGCTCCAAACTGGGGGGTGGCAGGGGGGAGAGCCAATACTCTATCAGAATTAAGAGTTTTTCCTTAGTTGTCTTTATCAGACTGCTCCCTTGTGCTGCTAAGCAACCTTTTCTTTGCTTAGCCAGAAACATGACATTAGAGAATAGAGACAGCAAACAAAAGCCCAAAATAGCGTAAAGCATATTAAGACAAGGAGAGGTTGTCAGGCTTTCTTGGAACTCTGTGATTAGCATCAGTCTGAATAATTTGATTCAATCCTAAATGTCATAATTTACCTTGATTTGGCTCTCTTTATTTTTCAAAACTTCTTCTACATCTGCTTTAGATGATTCAAACATCTTTGTTTGTTCATTTAGTTCACCAAATCGTTCACCCCATCCTTCAGCTTCCTGTAAAAGCTAAAAAGGGAGATACCAGATTAGTGTGATTGTCTACAAAACCAAGAATCAAGGATGAATAGTACTGAGCCTGTTACATGTATTATCTATACATAAGCGGAATTTAAACCTCTCACCCATCAGTAAGAATTAACAGAGATAAGACTACAAGAAAGTTACCTCAAGAGTTGAAAATTAAGACTTCTATGTTATAGTTCAGTTGCTTTAGCTGCTGTAGCTGTCCCCTTGTCATTAGTTGTCAGAATATTTTTAAGCATTTATAAGAAGTGTTCAGTTAATATTCCACTCAGTTTAAAAACCTTGATGTGACAATAGCAATGAATATAAAATAGTGATAATTCATGTAACAGCTACATACACTGCGGAATGGATGGAAAACACTCATAGCCCAGTATGCACACACACTTCTGAAATGGTGCCTGTGTCTTTTCAACTTCAAAGTGGTCAGAGAAGTAAGGGGAAACAGGAAGCTTTTAGGCAGTTATTTACATTCATGGGACTTGCAAAACTGTATTATTTCTCCTACTCTTCTCTATACCTCTAAAAGCAATTTTAAAATTTCATTTTAAAAAAGCTTCCCCGTTAATGAAAGTCACAGCTGTATGTAATCAACACCTACTAGTATGCATCTTTGCAATTAACTGTGCTTAACTAAAATGATAGAGAGGTTCCAAGGTTACATTTTACAGATATTCCCTAGTAAAATCTCATTTCACAAAAATATTTTACAGGAGTAAAGGGATTAGAACACTTCATCACCAGCTATTAAAAATAACCACTGCAACATATTAACTAATTACATTATGAGAACAAAATTGAACTGATGCAAATTTCTGTTAAGACAAAACATGCGCTACAACAACATGGGGTAGAGTACAAACAAATTGACTTAAGAGTCTGCCAAAAACTATTGCTTAAAGATGCAGAACAGGTAATCAATTTAAGAGCAGTGAATGTACAGAAAAGAATAACCAGGTTGAGCAATGAGAACATAACAGCCAGTTATACTGAAAATACAACCAGAAAATGGTAATTAAACAGGGGAACTGCCATGCAAATAGACAAGCAAGCCTGAACACTACTTATCAAAGATAAACTAAAAGGCACAGAACAAAAGGTATGTGACTAGAATTGGATTAACACACATTGCCCCTTGGCACACAATTGCACTTTCCAAGCAGTAAAAGCCATGTATGAATTTGCAGCATCATGCAAACGACATATTATCGATTAGAAGACATACACAGACAACTATTTTTATCATTAATTGTCATCATCAAAAGATGACTTTTAAGAGATTCCTTCTTCATGAAGCCAAAGAGAAAATCAATTTACATGACTTTATACACCTGTAAGAATTAAAATAAAGAGAAACAGCAAGGATTTGCAATGAGCTAAAGCAATATATATTTCTAATGTTCCTGAAGAAAAAAAAAAAAAAACCAAACCAAAAAACCAACAAAGCACAGAAGTTCATTAACAGGTCCCTTATTCAGCCTAAAAGGCCCAGTCCTCTCTCTGACACATCATAAACCTGAAACAGCACATCTCTTATAAAGTTTAAGCTATGATGTGGCAGAAGATTATGACCCATTTATGCAAATGGCAGAGGAAGAAAGGACTCTAGCTTCTGTGAACAAATAACACCTTTGTTACCTTTTGAGCATACATGAAATTCCATCTTTAAAAAAAAAAGTAAGAAAGAAAAATAAAAGAAGGATATGGATATTCTGATATAGTAAACTAACTCTCACACTTAGAAAGTACCTCAGAAATGAGAACACAAATAAGCAAGGCAGACACTTTCTCTTCTTAGTTATCAGGTTCCAGCAACAAATAACACTAGGTTATTTATCTACTTAAAAAGCACAGCAAACTACAATATACACAAATGTTCTCAAACTACTAAAAACTGCAACAAAGCTCAGTTAACAACAGAGCGTAATAATTAATCCTAAGTAATGTGATTAAGGAACTACTTATACCTAGGTTGTTTTATCTGGAAGAAATGCAAATGAACTTTTTTTTCCTGGGAACTAGAAAAGGAACATGGCAATTACACCCCGAGAATTGTTTTTACTGACTTTTTCCCCTGGTTTTCCTTGACATAAAATGATTGCCTATGAAATATAGAGCAATTAGTATTATCTTTCTCTAAGCACTATTTTTTTACTTTATCAAAAAGGAAGGGAAGATTTTTGTCACACACACAAAAATAATTGTATTATTTCTGTTTGAACCCAAGAAATGACCACGAGGGGAAAAAAAAATCCTCTCTATTAAAACTTTATGTATTGCTTCTCAAAATTTATTATGTAAGAATACTGTCACATTTGAAACAAAGCACTGAGACCAGACCCCTCCTCCTCACAAAACCGAAGAGGATGTAGAGATTAGACAAAAAAAGACTGTTGAAAGAAAATAATTCTCAAGCAACTTCATCTCACAATGGTAACGGTCAAATCCACTGCTTCTCCACCCACAAATCTCAATAAAATTGTCTTCCTTTTTTTGGTAACCACAAACATGGACTCCTTCTAGAACTAGGGAAAAAGATCAAGTTTTACTAACAGAGTTGTCCAGAAAAATTTTTATTTCCAGTATCCCTTTTTTTTCATGAACCACCAAGTTTGACATACACCATATTTTGACAGAGAGGACTAAAGCACTCTGCAGCTTTTTATAAGAGTGCTAAAAAGGAAGAGGCCTGTACTTCCATTCCCACCACTACTCTTTCCCCCCTGCAAATATCTATCAGGTTGTTCCTCAGACAACAAGATCATCAGTCAGTCACGAAAATAAGCACATATCCACTAAAACCACAACAAACCACCTCAAACCCCTAAAACATTACACAGAACATTAACTATTCATAGAAAAATCTATTTTTTAGAAAAAAGAACAGCTTCACTGTAAAACTACTTGTTACACAGGACAACTATTGCATATGCTGAATATTTTAAAATAATCAGTTTTCTTTGTGATCTGGCTACAGCTCTGAGGAAAACAGACAACTAAAATTTGGGAAGTAACAGTCGTTTCTGTTCCTCTCTACTATGTACTTGACTTTCAGTTAATACATCTACAGTGGTACTAGAGTACGTTTTTTACCAGCCTTCTGAATACTCTGCAATTTCTCAATTTCTTTGGTTTTCTAGATCAAGTAAAAGAATTTTCTCTCTGCCTCTGTAGAGAATCCTAGCTGTAGACTTGTTCACAGCTCTTCATTACTCTCCTTCCACTGAACTGTATTCACGATTCCCCACAAACTGTAACTACTATATGTCTTTTAAAACAGGATTATTTTAGACAAAGTTACTCCAACATAAAATTGTTTTAAAAACCATGTCCTCTTCCTCGTTACATTTACTAAAACACACAGGAGGTATTAACAAACTTTCTGAGGATGAGCTCTTTGGAGAAATCATATTTATTAGTACCATAGGAAAACACAGTATTTCTAAGGATAACTAGGAAGAGTCTACCTGTTTCTCACTTTCCTGGAGATGGCTGTTTTCATCTACTGCATCTTGAACAGATGTCTTGAGTCTCTCAGTATTAATCTGATACACTTTCAGAGTGGACTTGGCCTAAGTGAAATAAAAAAGTGTGTTGTTTAAACGGTACTGGTGAAGATAAGTGGGGTCATGATGGTATTACTGGACTTGTCTAAGGTTTTCTGGCTGTGCTACATAGCCACATTCTCACATTTTCTCTACAATTTCAACAGTTTTTGCTGACTGTAGTTTTGCAATACTAGATATCATTGTGGAGTAAGAAGAAAAAAAGACAGACAAGATTACTACTTCTCAATAAATGCCAATCACTATATGAAATTAACAGTTGCTCAATCAAGGCACATAGAAGTACTAAGCCTTATAAAGTTTTCTGGTTTACACAGCATATGATCTCTGCACACTTAATAGAAAAAAAATTAAAACACTAACTACATGAGGAACAGAGAAATTGCAAAGATCTGAAAACAGAAATTATAAAGGTTAGATGTACCTCATCAATTTGTGACTGGATAGATTTTTCTTCATTCTCTAAAGACACCACCTTCTCCTGAATTTCAGCCACCTGAAATTTATTAGTTGTCATTATAGCTTCTTTCACATATTTGCCTGAAAATGTCTAGGCAATTAATAAAATTATTTTAATTTTCAAACTGAAGAAGTTCTACTGCTGAATCAGTAAAAACAGCTTTTCTTCTTTTGAGTATTTTCCTTTATAATTTTTCTAATGTTACAGGGAAGACAAAATGGAAAATGCAGTTTCTATTTCAAAACACACAAAGAAAATAGTTTGTCTTCTCCACAGAGATTTTTTTCTGTGAGAATATTTTTTTAAATGAATGGAAACAAAGACAGGATTCTATTTATTCTTACCAAGGTGTCATTCTCCAACTGCTTAGATTTTTCTTCTTCCAGTTCTTTTTCTAGATTCTGTATTTCCTCATTGAGTTTCAAGTTTGACTTGTTCAGTTTTTCATGCATTTCCTAAATCAAGTTGGTTTGTGAGTTAATAAAACATCCGATATTATATATGAAGACAACAAGTATGTTTTAAATATGACAGCAAAGTATGTTTCACTCAAACATTCTAGAGACTCTTGCATGTTAACAAAAGCTGTAAGAATTAGCTCTATAGGATCTGAGGTACAGAATGAAATAAATCTACTTGCTTTTTTTTTCACATGAATTTTATAGAGCCTGTTAGGTATTTGATTCACTTATCCAGAACTCTTTTGCAAATATATTCTCAGTTTGGGGGATAGAAACAACGTAGTTTTAATTTTTCTTTAATCTGTGCACCTGTAGCCTATAAGAAGTATTTGAATTAGATCAGATGTGAGAAAAAAATACTTCATGCACTACCCTCTTTCCTCGGAATGGGAACAATTTACTTCTTAAAAATAAATATTGTCCAATATGCCATTTGTTCTAGTATCACTCAATCTCAATGCAATTGTTAAAAAAGACTTAACATCTTAACATTAGCATCTTAATTTAAATGCTTTGATTTTATGTCATTTTCAGTAACGCAATTAAAACAATTGATTTGGGAGTTTTTTGGGTTTGTCTGACTTTTTTTGCTGTTGTTTTTATTTGGTTTGTTTGGGTGGTTTTTAATATGGGCTACATTTTCCTAAAATACTGCCTTATATTGTAGAAATAACAATTTCCATTTATCTTTTTACCTCAAAAAAAGATGTGTCTGTTGATTCCTTCATAATGTTACCATCCTTCAGAGACAATTGTAAATCTTCAAACTGAAAAGCAATTACTTTACGTCAGAATATATGTAAATAACCGATTAAATACTAGTGTTAATTTGTGATGCTCTAGTCTGAAACACACCTAAATATTTACAAATGCACCTTGCTGGAAATCAGGAAAGCCTTAGCCCTAACTAGATTATCCCAGTGACATAAACCAAAGAAAGACATTTTGAAGTTGCTTCCAGTGAAATACATTGTATTAAAGAGTTAAAGGCAGAACTTGCTAACATCTTAATTGCTCTTAAAGGCACTGACAGAAAAAAGCATTTGAAGAATCCCTTTAAAAGCTTTAAGACATCTTACTTCTAGAAAAGTTAATACTTTACTGGATTGAATCCATTTCTACAACACATCTGAAAGCAATAAATGAAGATTGTTACCTCTTTCTTGCAGACGCTGAGTTTTTCAAGAATTTTGCACTTTTCTTCAACTAGTTCAGCAATTTTATTGGCAAGCTGTTTTTCCCTTCCTAAAAAGTGAAAGACAAGCAATGTTGCATCATCCAAATAATTAAAAGTGAAAAAAGAAAGAATGAAGTCATACTCCAAAGAAATATGGAAAATGAAGTATCAAAAATAAGCTTACCTACATAAAGTCGACTTCTAACCTGAAAAAACAGAGAATAAATACTGAAAATGTCTGATCAATTACTCTCACATAGTATCTGAAAACTAATCTTTTAAGCTGTGATTCCTTGCCAAGGTTAACCACGGAACTTAAAAAAGGAATATTAAGTACGGGCTGCTATTAAACATAGGCAATCATATCCTCTGCTCTTACCCCCTCCATGTCTGTGTGTTTGCCCTGTCCTTCTTCCACTCTTATCAGACAAAAGAGGGGAAAGGACATTAGTTTCCACCTGGATCACTTTAATAACACACCTCTGTATATTCATTACATAACCACAACTGCCTACACAAAGTCGTAGTGGACGTGCACAGTCAGAAGAGTAGGAAAGGGAAGGGCGGGGGAAGCTCCACACACAAGCTCAGATTTCCTATTGGGAAAAATCTCCCACACAATATAACACACAACAGTCAAAGCTGCAGTAAGGTACTACCTGAGAGGCATCCTGCAAGTGCCAAGTGAGCAGCTGCCACGTGGGCTCTGGTGCCCTAGAATCAAAATCTAACAAACTGCAAGGCAAAATCTGTCACAAATGGCCGGTACCAGAGATGCAGAACTTGGCTGAACTCACAAAATTGTTAAAACACAGCTCACTGAAACAACATTTCTCTTAAGGCTGGGCCTGGGTCATGTGCCTAATGTAACAATGAGTCCCTCAGATCTTCACTGTTTCCTCCTCACTTAAAGCCAAGGAGTCCAAATAACAAAAAAAGGGTAAGAAAGTTGGAAGTATACTTTTATCCTATCATCCCCAAAACTAAACTCCATTACTTTTAACTAACCATCAATTCTTCAAGGAGCAGTCAGTGCAATTCTAAGTATGGATGACTGAAAAAGCTATCAACTCGTGTAATATCTCATGCCTTAGTGACATGTGCAGGAGGAAAACAATACCAGATTAGCTGCTTGCATGATTTCAGTTCAAATGCCTTTTGTATCACCTAGAGGGATGCCTCTAGAGAACAAAAGGTATGACCAAATTATAGTTACATTAACTTACACAAACACAGATCCCCTAACAGACAAGGGTAGTTGATGTTAAAACCCTAAAAATGCAGTTGCTCATATGTGAAAAACTAAACAGCTATGCAAGCAATGTTCAAACCTGAGTACTATTACACCTAGTACCAAAATCACACTGTCTGTATGAGAGGATGTGAAAAGAATACTGAATTACAGATAGTGACCCCATTTCCTTAGCAGGGAAAGTACGGTAGGCAACCTTTATTAATCTGATCTTTACTTACTCACAAGAGAAGACAGGCATTACCTTAAAAATATAATCTGATTTGTGCATTAAAAGGTTTCAGTACTGCAATTCTCAAAGTCATCAGATTAATGCTTACAAAGAGCATGCAGTTAAATTGGTTCAGAGTTTCAGTGTTGCAATAAACAGAATCCAGGCGTCACTGTCCAAACAGTTTTAAAATGCCTCCTTTGACAGGAAACCATGTGGATTGCTTTTGCTCACAATTACCTTGAAAGACCTGAGCTGCTCTGGCTATGGCCAGGCTAGTCACAGAGATATCAATACACACAGCAATCCATACACCTTAGAGAAGATATCTGTATCCTGTGAAAATAATTTAAGGGCTGACTTTGAAAGTCCGGTGTAGAAACTAAAAACAAAAAAGGAAGCCTTACTACAGCGAGTTTCACTGCATTTCCTCTTACAACAGTCACTCACTACATGTCCAAACACTTATTATCTTGACAAAACAGACTTTTCATTTTCTCTTTTAGAGGGATTCTAAATTCAATCACAATAGATTTAAAATTCTGAAGCATTATATATCTTGAACAGGAAGGATAACAACTTCAGGGAAACTATTAATGGACTCTACGTATCTGCAAGTAACTTGAACACTTCCTGTGCTGGTTTTGTCTGGGATAGAGTTAATTTCTTCATAGCAGTTGGTACAGGGCTTTATTTTGGATTTGTGCTGAAAAGCACTGATAACACATGGATGCTTTAGTTACTGCTGAGCAGTGTTCACACAGAGTCAAGACCTCTTCTGCTTCTCACCCCACCTCACCCACAAGGAGGCTGCGGATTCACAAGAAGTTGGAAGGGAACACAGGACAGCTGACCTCGACTGACCAGAGGGATAACCCACACCATGTGACATCATGCTCAGCACATAAAGCTGATGGGAAGGAGGAGGAGGGGGGGAGTTTGGAGTGATGGAGTTTGTCTTCTCAGGTAACTGCTACATGTGAATCAATTCCCTGTTTTGGTTTGTTGCATGCACAGCTTTTGCATTCCCTATTAAATTGTCTTCATCTCAACCCATGAGTTTTCTAGCTCTTAGTCCTCTGATTCTCTCCCTCATTCCAACGTGAGAGGGGGAGCGAGAGAGTGGCTGTGTGGTGCTTAGTTGCTGTCTGGGGTTAAACCACAACACTTACTGATTGATAACTTCTGTACAGGAACAAGAGAATTGTCAAGGCTCCAACAATGCCAACACAAATCACTATTTCCCACGGGAAACCATACAGATCAGGACCAGGTCTCATATCTTCAGGCAGTGAAGCCACAGCCTGAAAAGTAAAGTAAAAAGCTTCAGCTAAAGGAAAAGAGGTTAATATTTTTAACAGAAACAGACATCACATGCTGACATAGTTTACTTCCAAGGCTTGCATACCTATTTTTCTTCCAAAACTCTGAGAAAAATGGTTAATAGAAGCATTCGGTATGATAGATTTACCAAGTGAAGAAAAAAAAAAAGAAGAAAGAAGTTCCAACAAGGTATGAAGATCAACAGATAAAGCTCTGAAACCTTTTCTTTCTGAGCCTACCAATAATCACAGAATCATAGAATGATTTGGGTTGAAACAGACCTAAAAGATCAACTAGATTCAACCCCTCCGCCATTGGCAAGAACACTTTCCACTGGATCTATTTCCTCAAAGCCCCATCCAGCCTGCCCTTGAACACTTCCAGGGATGGGGCATCCACAGCTTCTCTGGACAACTTGTTCCAGAGCCTCATCACCCCCACAGTAAAGAATTTCATTCTCTTATCTAATCTAAACTTATCCTCTTCCATTTTAAAGCCATTCTCCCTTATCCTATCTCTACATGCCCTTGTAAAAAGTGCCTCTCCAGCCTCTTTGTAGGCCCCTTTAGGTACAGAGAATTTACTGTGGAAAATTCTCCTCTGAGTAGCCTACACAGTTCACTGCTGGAAGAACCAATAGTAGTAAGTATTTCTTGATTATCTGGTAGAAAAACCTGTTCAACCAACCTCATGCTAAAATAACACACTCAACACACCAGTGATTTAACATATTTTAAACACTTCGATACATTCACATTTCATTTGTAAACGGATCTGTCTATTTGCTCAAAGACACGACATGCTCAATGTAGCTCAAATTTACTACATGTGACCCGTGCTTAAGAACATGCTACTGTGCAGTTAAATCTTAATTTCGATTTCCCTCCTACCCAAGCCCCTCGACAGCAGCGCTGCACAAGACCCCGGCCCTCGGGGGGCCTGCGCCGAGCCCCGCGTCACTCCCTCACTCACCCAGCGCAGCCCTTCCCAGGCCAGCCCGCAGTAGCGCCGGGCGCTGTCCCGCAGCCCCGGCCACAGCCCGGCCGTGCCGGGGCCGATGCCGGCCCCGAGCCCCCCGCGCCCGCCCGCCGCCATCTTCCCGCGGGCAGCGCGCCCCTTCCGGCCCGCCGCCTGACAACCGGCCCGTACCACTGCCCGCGCGGGGGGCGCAGGAAGAACCACTGCTGCCGCGGGTAACGGGGGGACGCACGGCACAGGTGGGAGCCGCCGGGGCCGGCTCTCCCCGCCCGCCCAGCGCGGCTCCCCGGCGGCTCCGGGCCTCTGCCGGCACACCCGCACCTGCGCAGGGGGACCGCAGGCGGGAAGGACCGACTGCTCCCCTCGGCGTGCGCCCACCGTCCCGCCACCGTCCTCCGGCACCGACGTGG
>VWZW01006253.1:273709-316273 GCA_013397115.1 Edolisoma coerulescens
CCGCGGACCCCGCTCCTGTTCCTCCCCAAAGTTACGCTCAGGGAAACTCACCTCTCGTGCGGTGCCGGCCGCCTCCATGTGCGCCGGGCGGCAGCGGGTGGCACGGAAATAAAACTCCCCGGCAAGGCCTGCCTCCCTGCGGGCCGCCCGCCGCGCGTGTCCCGGTCCAGGCGCCGGGGCCGGCAGTGCCCGGCGGGGCGGGGAGGGCCGGGCCGCAGGTGGGCCCCGCGTGCGCAGGGCCCGGTGCGAGCCCGGCTGCGCGGGGCTGGGCGGGCCGGAGCTCTGCCAAGTGCCTGTGCTAAAAATGGTCCTGCCGGGCTGCTGATACCAGTTGTAAGGGCAGATGCAATGCCACATAGCAAAGGATTCTTACTCGTCTCATTCGCTAAGATCAACTCTAATTTTATTTGGTTTGGGTTTTGTTAATTAACTACTATTTTTTTTTTTAAGTGTGGTAACAACTTTCACAACGCAAGGTGAGTAACTTGCGTGCAAAACACCTAAGGGACCGGGATAGGTAGAAGGTGGAAGTGCCTTTTTTTGGCTGTATCAAACCGTACAAGAACGAGTTTGGCCGTAGCAGTGAGCTATCAATGAGTTGCAATCCAGTCTGGGTCACGAGGAACCAAGCCCTTCAGTTTTCATCATCCTACACTACAGTTTAACCCTATTCTAAATACGTACACTGGAAATTAGGAACAAATTTATATGGTTCGTAAACTGCAATTCCCCAATCTAAACAAAGTTCAACCAAAGCACCGAAGTGAAGTTTACCATATGGCACTTTACCTGCTACTGCTGTTTTATTTAGAGGAGACAGTGCAACAACGTCTACCTCTTCTTGCGTTGCTCTGGCAGCGTTGTTTCTTGTGCAGTTGTGCCTCTTAAGGTTCACCTTCACTCTGCACTTCGTTTTGATGTTTCAGACACTCCCATAGCAATAACACCCCATTTTCTATTTTATATATCTGCTTAGAAAAGTACTTTTTATGCAATTAAGAACTAGGGGAAGATTTGTGAATCAAAGCTTTGAAAAAACTCTTTAAAAACAATGGAAGTATTCTGGTTATTATACTCATCACAACCTAAGTTTTTTAAGTCCAAGCAAATTTAACGAGTACTGTTCTGAGAACTAGAGGGAGCTATTAGTTCCATTCAGAAAAACACAAAGAAACAAAACCAAACGAAAATTTAAAAACACCACTCAGGTGTTTCCTGGCTGTTAAAAAACCCCACAAAACAAAAACCCAAATCCTCACACCCTAAGTTCATCAGATTCTGCACTGCAAAGAGGCAGATGATGAGCAGCTGACCTGACATTTTCTTGTGCTCTCTGTCTCATTTGGCATCAGATTACCCTGGAAGGAAGGGAACTGCAGAGGTTTCATTTAAAAGGGTTGTTTTTTTTTTTTTTTAGGAGATTCATTGCAGAACATAACTTGTAGCTGGCTTAAATTTACACTAATGTTAATGTTATATCACAGAAAGAATTCTTACCGTTTTGATGATAATCGTCACTGCTGATGATGCAGATTTTATTGTTTCTCTGATCTCAAGAGCATTCAAGTACAGAAGTATCTGATATATCCAGCCTCCTTCTGGTTTGATCATAAGGAACAGAACAACAGGTTTTACATTACTATTGTCAACTTCATATAATTCCAACTGGTTTTGTTGGTTTTGGGGGATTTTTTAAGATTGCAAATTTAATTTCCTTAAAATTACGAAATTTAGCACTTACCATTACTTGGAACATAGTTCTGGATGGCATCAGAGAAAGACTTTTTGACATCAGCTTCAGAGTCAGCTACTGAACTGTCCATTTTTATTTCAGAATTTACTGAGACAATGGCTGTTGCTTTTGAATCTTGGTCACTGTCATGTCCACTGTCTACAGCTACATTCATTTCATGTTCCTGCTCTGGTGTTTCTTCTAGTAGCTTTCTTCTGCCTACTCCTGCACATAATTGTGAAGGGAAATTATGGTTATTTTTAGAGGATTCAACTTACTTCTGTAAGATATTAACCTCTACAGAGATTTTATTTTTTTTAATTTTTATTTTCCTCAACTTAAAGCCAAACACTAGAGTATCACATTAGAGTAAATGTGCTACAGATTTATGATTTAAGAAACACCATACAAATAATGATCTCAGAATTTGAAGGATAGAGCTTTAAGCAAAACTTGCATTGTAGTAAAGTAGTTAAAAATCAATGTTCAGGAAAAAATATGTTTGGTTTTGATACATAGTCTACAGATTCCCTGGTCAGGATTAGTAGATCTCTTTCTTATATCCAAATACTAGTGGGGTAAGCTTTAGAAGGAGAACAGTTAAAAATGCCATGTAGGATTAAAGATTAACAAATTCCCACAAGATATCAAGCTTCACTGCAAAATACAAGAAACCACAGGCATGTTCATGCAGAAGTATGACTGAAGGCACCTGGCTGCCCCAGTTTTAGTGACTTGGAGTAACTTGCCTGAAGCCACTAAAATACTGCTTTCAAAAAAACGCACACCATGCTTACCCACAAAGAAAAAAAATTTACAAATTGTTTAATTTAATTATATGCTTCAAGACAGTACTGGCCAAAGATACACATCACAAATAGTCCAGTAGTCCAAATTCAAGATGAGTAATTTGCTTTTAAACTGTTACCATTATATTAACTCAACTTGTATTATCAGATCCTCGAAATATCATAAATCAGTCATTAACTGGTATGAGTTAGGCTCACTACCTCTTCATTTTAAATCACCAGGAGGAGACAGTGTTGTATCTGTTGTATTTTTTTTCTGCAAACAAAGGATATTTTGTTCTTGCTAAATATCTGTTAGTGAAACGTTGCTCTAGTAACTTTAGCTGCAGTTTGGGCAGCAGCCTTAATTGTTATAACAGACAAAAGCTCTGGCAGCTTTAGAAGAACATTCGTTTTTTCTGTATATTTTCCGCGTTCAGTGTCCAAACTGTGCCCCTTTTGTGCAGACACGATGACCTGTTCCCTCCACGTAGCATTATCTTTAGTTGAGTAAGCTGTGATTTCGTGATGAATCTTTTCAAATTGCTGGTGCTGCTGCAGCAGTTTGCTTCCATTACAGAGATACTCTAAGGGTTGCTTAACATCTTGTTTTAATTTAAATAAAATTGTTGAAATGTAATTAATGGGTTTGGTAAATCTGTTTATCATACGATATTTGCCTGGTTTTGCTTTTTTCTGCACCTTCTCTATATTTAGTAGTATCTTATATTGTTCTGATTCCGTTCCTTTTAACTCCCTCTCATTCTTCTGTGCAGTATTCAAGTGTACTAGTCCTAATGTCAGTTCTGTTTTCATTTGGGTTTTTTTTGACCAAACATATGTGCTTAGACTTTTTTTGACAGGCTTAACTGTTAGTTTTACTAAATATATTTGCAAAGAACCCTGACGGTGTGGTAAAAGTACTACTGAAACCCTTTTTGTTAGAATATAATTGCTGTTATTTGTGTTTCTGAATTTTGACTCATTTTCAGAATCTTTTTTCCTTCTCCTAACTAGTTTTAGTAGCAGCAATTTTTTGTTCAGCATTATTCATCCTTTCAGTTACAAGAGTATCTCATTTTTCAAGAAAGAAGGCCTATCAGCTAGGTTTATGAGCAATCCCCAGTTGCCAGGATTTAATTAATCCAGTTTTTTTAATAGCACTCAGGCTTTCTAGTTAGATGGCTTTAGGAGACATTAACTATCTATTTTTTTTCTTTAAAAATGTCTTCTCTTTTAGAGGGCTCCCAGGGTAAAAGTTTACTCTTGGTCAGACTAATATCACATGACTGATGCTTTTATTCTCAATAAATTTTCTTTATAAATACTTTTTTGGACTTGGATTCAGCTGAAGACTGGTAGTACTTTGTCTTTTGAAGTAGTGTTTGATGATGCCTTTCAAAACTCAGATTCATTTTCTATGCTTTTGTATCTTGCACTGTCATGGTGGTTTGAATTGATAGGCTGAAATCTGAGCATGTGGATTAATATTTTGTTTTACTATATCACAGGTGATTTTTATATTTCTTTCTGAGATCTAGATTAAGACTGTCCATTCTCTGGTACCAGAAGCTGATGCTGGGAACATGAATCTTCCTGTGTTAGTTCTCTTCCACCTTCCTGGTGATGTTGCCCATTTATAGGAATTTGTTCAGTTTGTTGCTTCTCTCTGACAAGCGATAAGCAAGAGCATCAAGAGTTGTCCAATTTTGTACTCTTCTGGTAGATTTTGTTGGAGTTTTTTTCTCCATTACCCTTTTTGTTACTTTGCACTGCCAGCTGACAAGGAAAGATCATTCTCTTTGGAGGTATTTGCATTACTGTTACCTGATATGTTATGTTTAGCCTTCTGATTTGAAGTGCCTTCAGTTTCTTTTCCCTGTGGTATTTTATCAAGGCTTACCAAGGCCTTTTTTTATTATGGAAGCTTAGTTCTTCTCAGCTAGCAGTTTTTACCTTCCATTCTGAAACTCCATATGTCTTCCAAATGGCCAGTTTCTTTGGAAGTTTTGGTACTGGTTAAACTGAAGCCATTGGATGAGGGGTGAGGAGAGAAAGGCTGGTCTGGAGTCAGTTCTTGGGACTCCCCAGATTTCTGATGGTGTTCATCATTAAAAATATCCTGACTGAAATATTTGATGCTGTTTTCATAAAAACCCTGTGGGACATTTTTATTCTCTAATTTGTGAATTTCATCTTTTACACTACTATCCATTTTGACATGGCTTTTAGATGCTGAATTTTTTTCTGCATCACAACCTTTGACTAGTTTGTCTTTCTTGGGTGTTTCCAGACTAAGACTCGGTTCACTGTCACAGGAGGCCTTCTTGATGCCCAGACGATTATTTGCAGTTCCTGGTAGTTCCCCATAACTCTGCACTTGCCCTTCTTTGGCTGTTGAACTCTGAAACTTCAGTATGTCTGCAGAATGACTAAAAGAGAAGCAATGGCTCTGTTCTTCATGTGTCAGGCTTTTCTCCTGTGTTTTTTATGTCTGAGGGATCGCACTTTGGAGGTGGGTTATGAGAAGAAGAAATTTGAGGCAATTGATTCATGTCCCTGTTGATTATCATGTTTGTCCATATTATAATTAATAAAACTATTATAGATATTTGTATACCAACCTGATTGGCCACGTCTGCTTTCTGACTCCTGATTTTTCTTTTCAGCTTCAGTGTTTTTCAGCACTTGGCTTTCTGATACCAAGTCTTCTTCTGAACTGTACGGGTCAATTGGTTTCTCTTTCTCATGTGTTAGTGTATCAAAAGGTGATTCTGTGCTACTTGAGGTGTTTTTGGTGTCCTTAAGAGTATGTACACTTGCTGGTATCTCCCCAGGACTTGGCCTGTTTCTGTTTGAATCTGTTATTTGGGCATAATTCTCTTCATCTGTCACTGCCTTAACTGTTTGCTTTGATTCTTTGTCCATATGTAATTCTTTCTGGTCTAAAGTCTGCTCTTCCTGATTCTTATTTGCTTGATCCGTTGTTTCTCTGCTTCTCTGGTCCTCTGTAGCAGTTGTAGCTTCCTCAGCATGGCCGAAATTAAGAACATCACTTAAACCCAAATTAAACCAGTTTGATTCAGATTCTTGGCTTTCACACTTTTCTTTTTCTGACAATACCTCAGTGACTGTTGTTTCCTGTTCAGTATTAGAATGCTCAGGCACACCAGAGACATTATGGATTTGTGGATCATTTTTTTCTGATGCCAAATCAACATTTTCATTCTCTTCACCAAAATACAGAAAGTTTGTCAGTCCACCTTGAAACCAACCAGGTGCAGGGGGTTCTTGTTCCTCCTTATCGTTTGACTCCTGTAAATCCTTTTCAGCTGTTACCTCTGTTTTTCTGCCTTGGTATTTATTTTCTTCTGCAGATTCAGTAATGACTTTTAAGGGCTCTTCATAATTTTCACTTTCTGTGGTGAACCATCCTGAAATCCAACTGGACCGAGTTTGAACAGGTTCTAGTGGGAGACTGTTTTGCGTTTGTGGCTCTTCAGTACCATCTTTTCTAACCAACTTTTTGTTTACAGACTCCTGAGCGTGAGATTCCTCTGAGTCATTTTCAGAAACAGATTCAGTTCTTTCTTCACTTTGTATGGAGTTTCTTGTATGTTTTAAGAGTTCATTTTCATGCAGCTTTGGTTCTGCATCAGACAATGAATATTCACTTTCTTTGTTGTGATCATATAATACGTTATCTTCATTTTCAAAAGTGTACTTATCTTCATGAAGACAAAGGAAATCAGTTTCCTAAAAGAATAATATTAACTTTTAAAATGTTCTAGTGTGTGATTTTCTATATCACACAGCAATATATAATGTCATTCTTTCTGTTATAACTTTACACAAAGAACTGAATTAATTATATTATTCCTAAAGATTCTATATCTTTAATTATATAGAAATTCCTTTAGAGGAGAATAAACACATTTTGAATTATCTGAAATAAAATATCCATCATCCATTGAATTTCTAACTGGCTATTAGATTTTTGATTGTTGTAAACTACATTGGAAAATCTGGTGATGTTGGTTTACCTTGGTGGGCACTTCAACTTCTTCTCCAATTAAAACTTCCTCAATCTTCACAGCATCTCTTGGGAAATATCCAAAATCCTTTCCTTTCTGTAAAAAATATAAAACTAATGAAAGCATTTAAACTTCAGGGATATATATGTTAGGTACTTGCATATGTGCTGGAAAAGTGTGGATGAACAATAAGTTTATAGAACTGCCCCCTATCTCCTTCATTCTGTTTTGTCAAAAGATTGGTTTATTTTTCCTTCACGGAAGTGTTGCACTTGCCATTTCAGAAAGCAAGGGGAATTATATTACTCCATACTATTATTTTCTGTATTATTTTTATGAATGTGTGTTTGTGCAGAACCAAGGCAGTAGCCTTAAAACTGCTTCAGCTGAAGACAGTGCTGTGTGCACTCATGGTCGCAGCCAGCTCCTACTAAAATTGGCAAATTTCCCATTGTCTCAAATGGGAAAAAATTCATGCCTTAATAACTAATGACCCATAATAAGTTACAAGAAAAGTAGGACATGAAATTCAGATATGAGGCCAGCTGCAGCTGAAGAGAAAATTACAGTGAAGATGGCAACACTACAGAAAGTAAGTTAATGATAGTGCCCAAAAGAATCAAATCCCTCTGGCCAAGAAGCCACCGCTGGCTTTACATCAAACCATTGCAGAAAGCCGTTAATGGAGGGATACATCTTGGATAGCAAGGAATTGTGAGCTGCCTGCAAAGATACTCCTGGAATAAAAAAAAAGGAAGACAGAATTTCACTGTTAAACAATAAATGTGACAGATTATTTGCAGGAAAAAAACCCCAAAAATGTACTAATATCTTGTAGTTTTGAAGCACTTACACAGTTTTACTAGCAGTAAAACTTGATTTGGATCAATGCATCCATTCCTTCTTAAATGACTGTTCTAACTTCATTGACACTTGTTCCAAGTCATTAAATATGCATGATAACTTCTCTGGGAGCTTTCCTTAAGCACTGAACTGTGAAGTCAGGTCCCAGTACTGGATGTCCTACCCACAGACTTGTAAGTAGGAACCTGACCTGATAGACCTGAGTGTTTTCAAGGGAACCAGATGAAATCATTACAGTCAAATGATAAGATGAAGGAAATAGAAAACTTGTATTCTGGTCTTGACTTCATTTCTTTATGAGTGATCTTTTGCCAAGATTTGATTTTATCTTTCTGTATAAAGGCAGTAACAATGACCCATCTCCCAAATACTGTATTGATCCATGACTGGTTAATATGCCAAAAGAGATAGAAGACCCTTGGAAGCAAGTAGACTGCAGTTGTTCCACTATTATTGTATCTCAATTATTTATGGGGAAAGTCCTTCAGATTGAAGTACTTACACTTCCTGTCCACAAGTTTTCATTTTCCCTTGAAAGTTTGGAGTATACCATGATCTCCTCCCCTGTTTTGAAGTTAAGATACCGGCAATCAGGCCCTAAGTAGTCCGTGGTGGCTTGAACTCGGCACATTGCCTCTGGAATAATATGTGGAAAGAAATAAACAAATACAGCATTCATTTTGTTTGAAGCCAGGTTACTGAAGAAATATGATATATATCAAATATTGATGTATTAGCAAACATTTTAATGTATGTGCTTTGTTATGATACTAATCCTTTTATATCAACAAGTGGAAATCAACTAACGCAAAAAGCAGCCCTGTCTTGTTTTCTTTCCTGTGTATTGCAGACATCAAGGGGAAAAGCTCTTGTCCTGTATGGACATTTTCCAGTGCTTGTTTAGCCAAGGTTTCAATGCTTAAATGTGTATGCAGGATTAGCAAATTCAATTACTAAAGCCAGACCTAAACAGCTAAAAAGTATTTCCTGCGCATGTTTATAATTTTATATTTTAGAAATTCTAAGTTAAATCTAGTAATTATTTCAGGGATTTTGTCCTGTATTTTGAATACATTTATCTTATGACAAAAATACGTAAATCTAAGCAATATAAACCTTAAACCTGTTGTTAAAATGAAAGTTTCCAATTCAGTTTGAATTTTTTCAAGTTTTCTGTGTCTCCAAAGTTTTCTTTCTCCCCATAGAAACCACTACTGATGTGCTCTGGTCAGTTTGGAGCCCATTTCACATGCTGTTCCACAAAGACAGACATCTCTGAACATCCAGAACCTACTGAAGTTGGTATGGCTCCACAAGAAAATAGAAATTGATCGGCAGAGGAAATCTAAGGTCTCTTCCACTTCAGGAGAAGCTATCCACATTGAAAATACAACACTTAAGTCTGCCAAACCAATGGAAACAGCTTAGAAACAGCTTCAACTATGATTATGACAGGTTTCACAATGGTAATCAGTGGATAATAAATGGAACATTATTTGCCCACTTGTGATTCAGGGGCTCTAGCTCCTGCAGAGTTACTTACTCTTTGAGAACTACATAACTAGTTACAGCACACACTTCACGTTAAAGAAGAAAAAATAAATAAAGAGGAAATACTAACAGAGTGTTTTGTAAGAAGGATTACAAAAACCATCCCAAACCAGTTTGCTTACAGTAGGAAAAAAACAGAGTTCTGCAGAATGGGCTATTAATGTACTATAAACACATGATAAGGAGTCTTCTTTCTCAGTTTATAACCTACCGTTTTTATATTTTTTATTTATATTTTGTTTATTTTGTTTTGTACCTATAAAGAATGAGTTAAAAATACTTTAAAGCTGTTTTCTACTGCCCACTTTGGGGACACCTGAGAAAAACTAGCTATTCAAAAGTATTTTTACTGAACTTTGATCTGTATATCTTTACACAACAATCCAGCAAGTATTTTTTTTCTCTTTTTGTTTTAAAAGTTTAAGCCTATTGCTCATAAGCTTAGTATATTAGCAACAAACATTTGATATGGCTACTCATTTTCAGTCTGTTTCATTGCTAATTTGAGATTATGATTCCAAATAGCTGCATATACACCACAGACTCCCTTTGAAAAAAACAAATTTTTACTTACTCTCACATTCCAGATCACCACACTTCTTCCATTCTGAAAGCACCTTTATACTCTGTACACTTGCTGAAAATGAAATTACTAACAGCAGAATTCTCTGATCCAAGATCCTTGACATTTTAGATTAAATCCAGAATGCACTGAAAGTGTGGAAACTGCATTGATGTGTGGCTAGCAAGAATATTCTACATTTTTCTTAGCCTAACAAAATGTTGCAAGTAAACTTTAAATCCTATTTTCCTTCTCTGATCTGCTTAAACAGAAGTACACTATGCTAACCTGCTAACAATCTGCAGAGTCAGGTGTCCTGATTACACACATGCATTAATAATTAACTATGCTCTGATAGCTAGGCTGAAGTTTTGAATACAAAGGAAGTAGTTCTGGTCAAATCAAAATTTAGCCTCTATCAGATTCTTCTGTACTGAGTTTGTAGAAGATTGTACCTGGGGAAATTCAACAGGAGTTGTATTAGGATTATTTCTGGATTATGAATGCATTTTTAATATACATCTTCCATCTGATTTTAAGGTGGTGTAGGGTGATGACCAAGAAGCCTGGCAAGGGCTAAGACAGCCTACTATCTACAGCCTACACCACATTCCTTCTACATTATCTTTGCAGATTGAGTTCTGCATAGTTGATGTCAAGAAAGGATGAGTGGGCTGGAGGAGGAGGCCCTGTGGGGATAGGATGGTCCTGTTTTGGCTCTGAAAAACTGAGCAGAACAAAGTCATATGACTAGAACTTTGAAGGACACCATGGCCAAAAAAGTAACTTTTGCCTGAATACGGGTTTAAATGTTTAAATATTAAAGCATACACCCTGAGAATGCTAATAAGATTATTGAAGTACATGCTACCACATACATGACTATATTACTTAATCCTCCGCTTAGATTATGCTACATGTAAAGAAGGAGGAGGAAAATAAGATTGGGCTGTATATAAGCCAGGTAGAATTTTCATGTGCTTAGCAAAAGACCCGAAAAGATCTTGGAGTCAGTTAGTGGGTTACTCTCCTCTCTTCACAAGCAGGGATGCCTGCTTGGTAAGCTTCTGCATAGGATTATTGTTATTATCCAGGATAACACAATATTATTGTTATTGTTCGAGCTCTGCCACATCCAGTGCTGTTTATCAACAGCAATTCGAAATCTGTGTTTCTGTTGTTTCAATACACCAAACTATGTGTGCTATGTGTGAATCTGGGACAGTGAAGGTTCTTATTAAGCACAGCTTTACCTGTATTTTTGGACTGGTAAATTGCTCTATTTGTGAATCTGTGCTTGTGAAAGTTCTTATTGAACACAACCAGACCTATAGTGCCAAATTGATTATAATCATAAATCAAGCCCAGCCACATTCAGACCCTCTGATCTCTAAGGACCAGCTGGAATGGAGGGGATGTTATTTTCTGTCAAATTGATAGATGAACTATCAATTTTATGGTTATATTGATTTGCATTAATGCTAACATAGCTAGTGACAGTGTTCTAGCTTTTTTTTTGTTTGTTTCTTTAACAAACTATTTTTTTCTGTGCACTGAGATGTTTTATATAATTTATAGCTGTTCATTGGGAACTTAGAACAGAAATTTTTTTCCACATATTCTTTTGGAGCTTTCTCATGCACTAGATCTAAGTACAATCCATCCTTTAGCATGGTGAATGCTTATGTGGCTTGAACGTCTTAAAGGTGCCTGGCAGTTTTCAGGCTTGTAAGACAAGTAGAAAATCCATATGCTATCTCTGCATCATATATCACAGAGCAATATAGCAAAGCTAAGCAAATTACATGCCCTGCTTTTTAAAGAATACTCTGTTTCTTAGCAACCTATTATCCAATATGTAGTTATAAATAATTTATTCTCAAATATATTATGCTTTAAAGTAGTCATTATGCAGGGAGATGTACAATAGTTATACAGGTATGAAGTTGTGCTATAAATGAAAACCTGCAGAGAATCAGAATACCAGGTTGAGAGGAGACCTTAAAGTTCATCTGGTCCAACTTTTCTTGGTAAAAGCATGGTCTAGACAAGATGGTCCACATGAATCTTAGAAGTATCAAAACATTTGGGCATCCACCGCTTTATGCGGAGATTGTTCCCATGGCCAATTGCTCTTGCTGTGAAATATTTTCCTCTTCTATCTAATCAGAATCTCCCCTGGATTAACTTGTACTCATTGTCTTTTACATGTGACTACTTGTAAAAAAAGTCTTCATTTTCGTTTGCATTAGAAGCAGGCTTTGCTTCAAAGGTTTCACATCATTGTCCCACACTTCTTTGGTGACCTAAACACAATACATCTTATTAACCTATAAAAAAAGCTTCACTTTTCCTTTCCTACTGTACTGCATGAGGGAGCCTCTTCTCCCTGCCTTCTTGATAGCACCCCAAGAAGCTGCATTCCTTCCCAACTTGATCTTTGCAGTCATATGGTTCCTAGTAAGCCTGCCCCTCCTTCAGTCCTGAGTATGACTCATGCAGAAGTCACCGTATTCTCTTTCCACAAACCTAAGCTGTATCCTACGTGCAGCAGTTTCCCCTTCCTTCTGCCCCACAACTTGAACCTGCCAGATGCTGGTGCTTAGCCTGATCTACAGAGCCAGCAAAGAAAGGGCACAGAGTGAGCCAGGGTCACCTTAACCAGCAGTGGCCTGCAAACAAAAACCTCACAGAGATGACATGTCCCCCAGTTGCAATCTAACACTTTGGCCCCTTCCTTTGCCACATGACCTGATAGTCAGGCAGCCTCTCCTATGACCTGTTACACCAGCTGTCTCTGCTGTTAGGTAATCCACCGCAGAGCACCAAGGAACGCACTACAGATCAGCACCCCCTGTCACTCCTGACTAAAGCTGCCCCATTTTTTTCATTCCCAAGTCTCTACAACACAGATTGGTGAGAAGGAATATAAAAATAATTTATATTGGAAGGACTCTCTATATGCTAAGTGTTGTGTAAATTAAAAAAAAGAAAAGAAAAAAAAGGAAAAAAAAGTACATTTTTATTCAGCTATTTACAAGTCATTCATAGTGTTGCACACCAACCATAGAAATGGGACAAAACCCAACAATGGGCCTAGAAAGGTTAACAGTCCCTTTTTGAGCCTGGCAACATGGAGCCCATTCACCTAAAAAAGGAAAAGTGAGGTATTCTTAAATTTATGTACTTAAGTGGGTTTGTGGGGGAGAACAATCAGACCCACATCTTGAGGTCTGTACATTATTGCTGTATTTGTGAAAATAGCTCTGAAAATGGATCTGACTTCAGTTTCATATAGATACCAAATTTAGTCCAAGTCTTTACATGAAGGTAAAATAAATATCTCATCTTAGCTACTCAGTTGAAACTGCATTTGAAATTTTCAAGTCATTCTGGGCTGCTCATTGTGTTGCTTAGTCTCAACAAGCATTCTTCAAGGCTTAAGTGCTGACAAACACTGCTCTGATCTCTCTTCTATGTTATTTGTTCCCCTAGTAACTTCAATAATAAATCATATTCATACCAAATATTCTTTTCTTTTGGGTGCAAATCCTATACATAGCATATGCTAAACAAGCATAACTTCTTATCACCTTTGAACTGAAGTCAAAGATTCATGGAGTTTATTATAGCTAGATTCCAAAGGACAAAGTTGAAAGCTTTATAGCAGATAGAGTGAGACTTCAGTTAATTTCTGTTCTGCAGAACTGAAGCACTGAATGTGAGTACTATTGCACATGCAAAGACAACAGTAATGAAAAAGATCTATTTCCAACAACTTTCATTAGAATGAAGCTGTTTTTATTTGCAATGACACTTTAGTAACTACTGAAGTAGAAAGGCAGACATCTCTTAAAGCATACTAAAATTCAAAGAAGGGTCAGAATTAATTGAGTAGTAATTGAAATAATCTGAGTAGTATGGCACACTGGATGGCTCTTTTAAGACATGGCTTTGTAGAAGTGAAAATGTTGCATTTCCTATACCATTCAGTATCTGCATTAATAACAAAGATCAAATCAGAAGTTGGTGAAAGTTCTCCTAATATCTATTTCATAGTAAGAACAGAACAGCTTTGGCCATACTCTTTTGACAGCACACAGAATGTAGAGTTTTACAGTGTAGAATATTGCACAATACGTGGAAGAATATAGTCCATGGCAAAAGCACTTGTAACAATATAGTTCTCTTGACTTTGGATGTTTGGATGAAAATACAGATCAACTTTTACATTGAATCAAATGTCATCCCAGGAAAATTGAATTTTTTTTAAACAAGTATCTTTTAAGAAATAAATCAAAGGAAGAAAAGTAACACTAATTCACTCTTCCAGTTAGACAAATCTAAGCAGGTAACAGTCATTCATCACCCAGACGTAAACCAACCTTTTCAACCAGGATAACAAGTAGCAATAAAAAGCCACTACTGCTTCTCTATTACAAGAACAGTTACAAACATGACAACTGTAAATGCATTTCTAAAAAATCATGGAAGTTGTGACTTTTATTACTTTGAATCTTGAGGATACATTTACAAGCTTTGAACACCTCACATTTTGCCATAAAATAGAACGCTCTCACCTAATAACAACTGCCTGAACCAGGAGAAAAAACCCCAAGACTGAAAGAGCAAAACTGTATCCCTCCGTAACACAGATCTCTATACATTACTAATGCACCACTGCTGCAGCATTTGATCCCATGATAAATACACATAGTCTCAGAGAAGTTCTTCTTTGACTAGGCAAACTCATTTTAAAGGTCTTGGACATACATTAAATGAATATGTTTACCCTGTTGTATCACAGTAATTGCTATAAAATCAGCAGCTGAATATGAATCTTACATCTGGGACCTAATCACAAGACCATTACTTTCTTGAGAAATAAAAGATGTCCCAGAAATCTATTTGTAAATTTACTGGTTTTGAAATTAACTTTGCTGGAGGGGGGTGTTCAGTTCTCTAATACCTACTGTCTGCAGAAAAATTATGTTCAGGTTTCTTTTGAATAAAATATAAAGAAGCTGTTCCAAGAACAGTCATCACCTTAAAGAGCAGGAATTTGAAGTGGTATGCCTTTTATCCCAAGTCATGTTTCAGCTTATGCTTAATAAACAATCTGTGTAACATCTACTCTGACAAGAGCTCCAAGCGGAGCGTTGTGGAAACAACACATTCTTGGAGACTTCCAGCTTATCTGTGCATCAGGACTGAAGAAAAAAACAGCAAGTAATGGTATAGAGTCAGTGCATAGTATAAAGGTTCTAAAAAAACCAAACCACCAACTGCCTTCTGAAATTATACTTAAAGCTAGAAGGGACCATGTGATGGAAACACTTCAAAAGACAGGCATAGAGCATACATGGTATGTTCCCTACTCACATAAAGCATCTCTACTTCATTCTTAGAAAAGAGGAAAAACTTATCATTCTTTTGTCCACTTTACGTGAGTGAAAAGAGAACAAGGCATTTTCCTTTGATCTCCACTTACCATTGTGGGGAAGGGACATAAGAAAATGTTTCAATAATTTCCTACCCGTACGCTATCTGCACTAAATGCTCAGAAAATACAAACTGTTCCATCAAATTTAGTCTTGAAGTTGTCAGCTATTTTCATGGTCTCATTCCTATCCACAGCTCTGATATTGTTTCAGGATACGAGGAGGGGACCTTGAAGGAAAATGTAACGTTACTAGAAACACTACTGCTTTATGGCGCTAATAGTACCCTACTATCTTATACCATTTCTGTAGTGGAATCTTGGTTGGAATATCTAGCTTTTAGAAAATCTCAGTCTTACAAAGTTATCACACACTGATGTTTATGTTACACTGAGCTGCTTAGATCTAGGAATGCTAACAATTAATGGCACTGCTTAACCATGGTAGTTAAGTTTCTTCTAACAAACATTAAACTATCAATTGCATCACTAGCTTTGTACTCAGCAACAAAGCTCCTGTATTTTCACAGTAAAAAATACATTGCTGCCGGGAATATAACCTGAAACAACGTAATCAGTCCAGTCCTTGGTTCAGCTACCAGGACCCACCATCCTGTTTTCATAAACCCTGTTAACATGCTGCTCTGAAACAGTGGTCAGAAGCTTTGCCCACTGACTCCAGTATCAGCCATTTAAACCTGTGCAGTAAATGCACTGCAGCAGTGAATCACACACGCTCAAAATAAGAAACATTAAAATTACTCAACATTTAATTGACAAAACTAAAATGGCTTCCAAAGGCAATTTGAAACCTGAAATTAGTCGAAACATGTAAACCAGTAACATTTACTCAGTTATTCAGTACTAGTTTTTTTTTTTTTAACATTGTTTAACATCTTCAATAAGGCATTTGAACTTTTGTTTGTTCTTCAAAAAAGACAGCACATTAAGCCATGTTCTCTGAAGGGAAGGAAACATTGTTGGAAACTACTGACAAGAACAAAAATTACTCTGTTGTAGAGGCAGAGGCAGATAGGATATTGAAGTTGCAAATGGACTGAAGAACCTGAACTCCTTGAGAAATGGGGAGCCTGCGTTTTCCCACGGTATTTGTGCTGCACTCCATCCCCTACTAGACACACTTCTTGAAGTCATGACATTCAGCATTTCAGAACACATAAATCTGTCACTACTCGTGAGTTCAGATGAAAACTGACACACTCCAAGCTAGAACTTGGCAACTACATTCCAGAAAAATAGGGTGTATATGGCATTTCATACACTAAACCAAGCTTACATGTCCTTCCATACTGAAATCTTTCTAGGATTTCCTGGTCTGTGATTTGGCATATCAGATAACAGAATTCTCTTCCTGTCAAGACAGCATGGATTACAGCACTGCATGGATTACAGCACTATAGTTTCATACTCGGATAATTGACAGTTAAAGCTCCTAAGAATAATTCTGGAGAATTATTACAGAGCTTGTAAGGTACAGCCACCTGCAATTACAATTCCCACTTTAAATGTAGAAAGACTAAGGTAATACACCTGTTAACAGAAAAGATCATAGGCATCGAGAGAGTAGTCTACAAAGCCACATTTATTTGCACATGTACAGAACAAAGCAACAGATGTTATTATTTTCCATACAAAATTATATAAAAACAGTATTCACCTTCATAGATAACACTATACCACCTTAAGTTTTATTAAATACATTCAGAAAGCATTCTTGCACGCACACAACATTAGTATTAGGTAGTCCCAGGTAACTCCAACACTGTAATGTAATTATTCCTAGTGGTATGAAGGCATCAAAGATTAGTCTGCAACTAAAATAAAAATCCTGGTTGAGAAGCAAGCTGAAGTCTTTCTTCCACTGGCCACCAAAACAAGGGAAATCACTGAACAGATTAACTATATCTAGAACATAGATGTAAATACTACCAAAGCACCTGCAGAAAGCACGTAAGAGTGGTTTTCCAGACTGATTGAGCTATCTTGGCCAGTTTTAACGTTCCCATTTAATCACTGCTTGCCTATGGATAGGAAATTTTTATAAAACTGGAAGACAGATAGAATTGACTAAGAGCTTGCGGTTACAGAAGAAAACAAAAAGTATAGATTCAAATCAATTACTTTCCCTTCCTACCCAGCACTGGAGAGATTATTTGCTTTACTAGGTCTTAAAATTCCCATTCTTGCAAGGAATAGAGGGGAAAGGCAAAATTTTATATTTCCCGCAATACTGCCTTCCTACATATAATCTAAAAACGGGAATTTAATTGTCAACAGGACATCTCAATTTATTTAAAATGCACATTTATTTCTACAAAAAAAAGTGTATGATACAGAAGAAATGATCACATCTACTTTAAAGGTTTACCTATTAAAATATACAGAGGATCTTAATGAATACAGGATATTTAAAAAAAAGATGCAAAGGAGTGTTAATCTTTTATTTTTACATTTTCAGGAACTTCACATAATTTTGGTAAGTAACCTTTTACAAAATTATGTAAAAAGTACAAGAATGCCTGGTAAACAGTCTGCATTTCTCCAAAAGATTTTTTACAGCATGCAATTCTTAAGGCAGCCTTCTCTTCCTCCTTACAAGGAATCCTTTCACTCAAATAATCTTCTGCTGCAAAGATTAGGCTAAGGAAGCTTGGTCTCTTCTGTTAACGCCTTTTGTCTTTCCTGTCTGATTTACGGTCTCTTTCACTCCGTGAAGTTCTCTTGCCTGACCGACTACTTTCTGATATAGATCTCTTTCTGTCAGACCTGGAACTTTTATCCTTTGAGCTTTTGGTATCTCTGCTACCACCTTTTGAGGACTTGTGACTTCTATCTACTCCTGAAGCATCCCTTCGCTTCCTGTCTGTGCTCCTTCTGCGTTTTCTGTCTCTGTTATGCCCTCTTCCTCGGCTTCGACTTCTACTTTCACTGCTGCTAGAGCTACTGCTGCTACTGTCCCTGCTCGTACTTCCACTTGTAGTGCTGCTGCTGGTGGAACTGCTCCGACTGGTACTGCTGCCAGTACTGGAACTACTTGCACTGGTAGTACTGCTTGAAGTACTACTGCTACTACTGCTGCTGCTACGGTTATGACCCGTTTTGTTTCCTGCCCTACCCCTGCTTCTACTCCTAGTCTTACTCTTACTTTCTGCACTCGGTGCCTGATTCTGCTCTGCCTGGGCTTCAACCACCTTTACAGACACCACTGCATTTTCATCCTTGTCTGCCTGGGGCTCTGTATCCTGAGTGGACTGAGACAACTGAGGTGACTGTGCTAACGGCACAGACTGTGGCTGAGATAGAGCCTCAGCCACAGATTCTGTCTGAGCTTCAGGTGTTTTCTCCTGTGTTTCTTCAAGTTCAGCTTTATTTTCTGTTTTGACACCTTTCTCCTTCTTGGGAGAAGGAACATTACACACTTTTTCTGGCTGAGCATCACACTCTGTTTCTGGTTCTATTTCTCTGCCATTTTCATTTTCTACAGGTTCTACACTATCTGCCTCATTCATTTCAGCCACATCCTGCTCATTATCCACTGGCTGAATGTTTTCACTTTCCTCTTTTACAACTGTGACCTCCTCATGCTGACCATCCTGTTGCTTGTCATTCTCCCTCACCTCAGTAGGCTCTTCTACTTTCATCTCCACATCATGTTTCTGTTCATCCTCTTCCTGTTCTTTTTCTGCATCACTATGCCCTGAACCTGAACCTATTTTTCCCTTTTCCTCCCCTACCTCCTCCATTTCTACATCATTGTGCTGATTACCTGTCTCCATCTCTTCCACCTGCTGAGCCACCTTACCCTCTTCCTGCTCCTTGTTCTGTTCTTCCTTCTTTTCTTCATTCTGCACCTCCTGATGTTCTTTTTCCTTCACAGATTGTCTTCTGGGCCTGGCCTCCATTTTGTTAATCTGCTCTGCAAATTCATTTCTCCTGCTTTCAAAGAGCGCTAGGGAATAAATGCATAAATAATCATTAAGATAATCTACAGACACTGAAGTCTATTTACCCTTTAACTATGAGCTAGTAAGTTATCAAATTGTTCAACTTATAAATACTGCATCCTTGTTCTTTCTGAAGTAGCAAGCCATTCATGCATAATGAAAAAGACTGCTAGTTACCTTAAGAAAACAAAGCAAAGGGGAGAGTAAGCTCAGCTGCGTATTAGAACAGTAAAGCCCTAAATCTAAGCTAACAAAAACTTTTTGACTTCATTAAAATCAAATCAACCAACAGTATCTCAAAATAATACCTTAATTTCCTGGTATTTATCTATTAAGGTTATACTTCCTAAGGTAAACAAAAGACAGTAAAAATAAGCAAAAGGCTGGTTAGGTATTAAGAAAGCTTTATTACTGTAGGCTATCCAGACAAGTGAGCTACCTTCTCTTATCCCCCAACCCCACCAAATGAAGAAAAGCTCCTAAGAAAAAAACAAACTGATACATTCTTAGTTTAATAAAAAAAGAACAGTAAGACTACCATCAATCGGAGTATTTTAAATTGTTTTCCAAAAGAAAAATATAGTCATCCTGTGAAACAGAAATGAACACACACTGAGGTAAAAAAATAATCATAAAGTTCTAATGCTATGCTTAAGAAAATACTTCTCAAATGCTTTGTAAACACCTGCATTTCCTTTGGTCTTCACAGAATCTGCCTTTTAAAAAACTAAGTTGCTGCACTTGGATACATCTGGGTACTAAAGCTAATATAAAGGACTGTTTTAAACACATACCTCTGAAATTATGCATATACATCTTTTGACTTCTTGTAAGAGAATCAAATCCCATTCAATATGAAAATAAGCCAGTGAAAGGGTAATGTCCACTTATAATGAACACTCGTGTAAGAATATAGTTCGTCCTAAGCATGAAATCCATGTATTTAAGCAGAGACTTAAAAGAAATTTGTACGGCAAACAAAGGGAGGCAAGAACAAGGGCCTTTGTATCACAAAGACAACTTACCATTCATCTTTTTCTGTGACTCTTCCATCAGCTTCTGCGTAGCAGGACACATTCTGCCAGGTATGTAGAATAAATGGGGTTTCGTCTTCGTTCTTATGTATTTAATTATTTTAGCGTTATGTTCATTCCATTCTTCTTGCTGAAAAATGAAAGAAAATAACCCTGAGATACACAAGAATAGCTTAAACATGAGAAAGATCAAGAACAAACCAAAAACTCACCAACTGGGCAAGCTCAACCTTTTGCTCCAATAACCGCAGCTCTGTCTGTTTAGCACGTCTTTCTTCAAACAGTTCTCGCCTCTCGTTCTCAACTTGCTTTCTCTCTTCCTCTGCCTGCACTTCAAGTTTTTGTTCAATTTCTTGTCGTCTCTTTTGCTAAAATAAAGGAAGTAGCATCTTAAATTTTTCTACATCAAGAGAAAGTGTTCTAGTTTGATCCACTTAAAATTTTTGAAGTATTTATACCATTAAAGGCATTCCTAAAAACACATTAGGAAATACCGCCTAAACTACAGGTAACGGAAGAAAAGAGTGTCATTGCTTGCTGGCACCTAATTTTTTGTTAGTTTAACTATATAGTTATGAGGCCCTGTGAATTTCTGTCTGCTTTACTATCTTTCAGTTTGGATTTAAATTTTCAGTATAAACTTCAACAAGTTGGGTTTTTGCCCCAGTGGCAGAAAAAGAAAAGAAATATATTTGAGGTATCAGGGAAATCAGGTAAATTTCCCCCTTGGGAGAGAAAAGTCAACTCCCCCAGAAACAAATGAAGGACTGCTGACTGGTGTTTGTACCAACAAAAATTAGATTGTGAATACTTCCAGAATATTAACTGCTAATTAGATATATTACTACAATCCAGGAATGCCCTGTTTGTATGCCCTAGACTGCCATGTGCTCAGATTGTACAACAGTTGTCCATAAAAAAATAGAATTTACTGCCAGGACAACAAAATAGCTGTGTCCTAAAACTCCTCAGGCCTCTACTTTGATTTATAGCAAGTTTATATGTATGAAGAAGAAAATCTCTATATGGATTCTCAGAAAAATTTTGCAAGGAGCAGTAACTCCTCAAAGTCTCTTTGTGCAAACACGTACTACTATAAATTAGACAGGGACTCCATGTTTCTAGACCATCCTGATAAACAGTTTTTTGTTCTAATGCAAGAAGACAAAAGTGAACTTTGGTTTTATGTGCCACATGACAAGTTAGCTAAACCACCCAAATACTGAATCTGAAAGTAATCAATACCAGCACTGTGAGTCAGCTCTGCTGACACCATACAGAAAAGGCTTTAAATTTAAATCTGTCTATCTGCTTCAACTGGACTGCTGAAATTAGAACTTTCAAACACTGTTTTTAATCTAAAGGTTATTTGTATTAACTGAATAACCCATTTAGAGCAACAGTAAACAAATACCACAGCCTTTGCAAATTAAAAGGGTAAACTAGGAATAAAGTTACCACCATCCCATATACAAGTTTTTTAAAATAATCACTAAGCTATGCAAAGCTTTTGCTTCAGTAAAATCGCACACTCATTTATTAAAATCAGAAATTCGGGTTTTCTGTACTGGAAAGGGAAAGGCATTTTTAGACAGACAGCATAACCAACCATAGATTTCTGTATACTTGGTTATAATTTAAACATCTGGAACGCACCAGGACAGGCACTGCTTCAACAATACTGCATCACTATTATTTCCAGAAACAGCCTATGACCTCTTAAATAGTTATCTGATTAAATTCCATTTAACATTGCCTTTTTGCTTTTACAAAGATCAGAAATAGTGTTACAAAGTCACAGTAAGAACCCCTTTCCTGCTTCCCACCCTCATTTCCCTGCATTGAGATAAACAGAAACCTACAGGCACTCTCACCAATTTGCTCCACCTGCAACTTACACTGTAGGGAATTTTCATTCTTACTTGAAATAGCTTAACCACACAATTTTGCTTTATTATTTACAATCTGATAGAATTTAAAATAAGTACCCTCTCAGTAGCAATGGCAACTGTGGACTCCTGTTTAAATTTTTGAAGAGTGCCCATCAACAAGCCAAATATACGTCGATTCCTGAAAAAAAATAAACCCACAACAAAAAGAAATTTGAGATTCAGTTCAAGTACTAAGATTTTTATTTGCATAAACAATCAGAGAAACGTTCCACCTCAAAGACACTTGTTTTTAAAGGCTCAGTAATACCCAAGGCCATTAGCAATAGAAGACACACTAACTGTGCCAACAGTCCAGGATATAATTTACAGTGACATATCATTTTGCTTAAGAGTAAGACACAGCTCTTACCCACAACACAGAACAGCTAGCACTGGCAAAATTGGAAGCCTGCACATTTCTCATCTGGAAATAGTAACACTAAGGAAATATTTTTAAAGATCTTAAAGCAGAGAATACTGAAGAAAAAACAGTCAAGTAAATAGTGTGAGCTATCAACAAGGCAGCAAACTGGGTTTTCTGAAAAGCATAAGCTCCCCTCTCCACAATCTGCTTAGACTATTAAGGAGAAACGGAGCCACAGGGGAGTGAAAGCTCATCTATCACAGTTGCCCAACAATGGGACACTGCACTGTGGGATGAAACCAGAACGACTCTCAACAAATTAGGTGTTGTTTTGAGAAAAATAAGTAAAATTCTTCAACAAATTCCGTTCTTCTGAGCCAGAACTAGTTTCCTGACTTCCACCTTTTCTTTCTTTTCATTCAATCCCAAATAAAGTCTTTATAACAAGAGGCAGACTCTCTTATTTGCCTTGAACTTCTACCTGATTAAGAGAGAAAGGAAATGCTACTGTCTTCCCAAAGTACACTCTATGACAGTGGCACGAACCATACATGGAAAGGTAAAAGTGTATTTAATACTAGAAACAAGAACACAAGAAAATTTGAAAGCCAGAGATCACTGAAAGTGCATTTGTATATGAATGACATCCCAGAAGACACTGAGCAAAATGAGGAGTTCAGTGGATGTTGTCCTCTTAAAGAACCTCCTTCCACAAGTCATAGAGACAAATACTGGTTTTCTCATCTCCTTAGAGACTACTGAACCGAAAAGCAGTAAAACTACAGTCCTGAAGGAACAAACTTTTAGTGCTTGAAGCTCTAGGAAGTTCAGTAAGAATTTTGGAAGTCTCTCTGTGAGGGAAGTGATCAGAAGCTAGTAATGGAAGCAAGAACAGGCTATAAATGGGGTTATAACTAAAAGAAGCAAGCCAAGTGCCAGTTTATCTGTGGGGACTTATCAGAGAAGCTTTCTATAGCTCCTTATTCCAGTTCTCATTCTTCTGTTTATTTGAGGTATAATTATTATTGCACCAGGTGACTTGCAGTCTGAAGTGGATGGAGTCCAAGAGGTCGAACACAGCTGCAAATTCGATTTTCCAACACCTCTTACCAATGGAGCTGCATTTCAGCTAGAATTTTAATGAGCTACCCCTGAGACAAATAAAATACAGTAAAAAAGGAGATATACATGGGAGGAATCTAAAAAGCAGCACGCAAAATGAAGGTAAGACTGTACACACAACAAGAAGTCAAAGCAGTAAGAGAAAAGAAATATGATGGAACCATTGCGTTTAAAAAAAGAGGCAGAGGGAGTGAGGAACCATACTCCAAACCCTCCTTCAACCAACAAAATAAATGATGAGCCAAGACAGCTGTAATAATCCAAGACATTAAGCAATCAATGAAGCTACAGATACTTCTGTCTTACTCGAAAGATGTTAAAACAGCACTAGCAAACCTGTTCCTGTAGGTGGCCTGAGAAGTAGAATCCCTGTCAGTTATGTGTGAACAATGCACATGTTGCTGCTTGCGAGGTATTGTGAGAGAGTATTTTTTAAATTAAATTTTATACCATTATGATAATTCTTCAACATAATCTTTTGATACACAACAGCCTGTGTGCAATACTTTTTAAATCTAAAGCTACTTCCTATGGTACAACTCCAAAGTATCACATTAGTGTAAAACAGATTTCTGCATACCTTTGTTTTCCTTTCTCATCCATATTTTGGTCTTGGATAAGGTCTCGACGTGTTCGCTCTTTGGAGGTAGCAACAACAGAAGATGGCAACGCTGGCTACAACAAAGAAAAACAAACTACTTTGTTCATCATGTTGCAAGTAGGTTTCTTCTTGCACAGCTCCATTTACTATATATTACCTTTTTAATATCATCATCCTCTGCGTCGCTTTCTTGGCGTGATTCTCTTCTTGTCCGACGTTCTCCACCCAGCCTGAGGAACAAAGTTAGTGGTCACTAGAGAACATGTATTTAGGAGAGAATCTCTTCCAGCATGAGAAAAATACAAGCATATCTAGTCAGAAGAACCAACACTTTCAGTAAAAATCTCCCCACTGTTCCAACAACTGGTAAATAACATTTTATAGACAGAATCTACTGTTGGTGAAAATCAGTGAGACAGAACAGTTTGAATTTTAATAAAACTTGCAGAGTAATAAAAACAGAAGAATCCATGTAACTACCATATTTGACTTTTTAAAATACATTTGGAATTTATTTCTTCTTTTAAATGTTTGTGCTTTTCCAGAACCTCTCAAATGGCTACTGGTGTAAAGGGATCACTAGACAGATTTAAATGCATTGACATGGAAAGGCTGGTACAATTTCTTAAACAAGAAATGCTATTTAAGTTACCTACCGAATACCTATGGGAGAGAGGCAGATGGCTTACCACTTGAGACATGGATGAACCAGGGCTTTAACAAAGAACAACTTAAAATAAATAATGTAAATAAAACAAATCCTAAAATAAATAAATTAAGTCGAAGTTATTTTCAGCCTTCATTTTCAGCTTTGTGGCACAGCACTTTCCTGGTTCCCAGCTTCATTTTCTGCTAACTCAAAAATTCCAAAGCAAGCTTTGCTTTGGTCAAGAACTACCATTGCATGTTAAGTGCCCACAGCACTTAAGCTCACTATTATCAGTCACATCTGATGGATTTGCATCCAGATGTAAAAGCTCAAAACCCAAGTCCATTGTCACATTGCCTGTATTCAATTTATTGAACAGGAGATCTCAGTCAAAATTCAATTTGTGTTCACTGCAAACAAATGTGACTACTAAGAAGAATGCAATATAGGAGATTGTATGCCAAATAAAACAGAAAATTTCAAGTATCTTTTTATTGCTGTATCTTTATATTATTGCTACCATCTTTATATTACTCTAAGGTATGAAAAATATTTCACCACAGTGATTTGCTATCACTCAAATTATTTCCAACAAGTCTTGAACATGAAATCTCCAAAGAAGACAATGAAAGTCACCAGTTACTAGCAGTTATTGGTTTACCATTAAAAGTTCTCATTCGGAAAAGCAAGTTTGCTGCATCAGCTTTTGTACTCACCTACTGGATGCACCTTCAAGATCCCTCTGTTTGGCTGGGGGTCCTCCTCCACTGTCCGAGAATCCACGCCTAAAAAGAAAACACTTGTCTTAGAACAAGTTAGGTTAATCCCTGGCCCACCTCAAGTCTGCACAATTGAACTATAATTTGGTTTTATGGTCATGATTCAACATAAATTTTACTCAGCTCTATCACCATTTACTGTTGGTATTGCAGTGAAGTATTCAAACATATTGCTTGTGAACCAACTAATTTCACCTTGAATTTCTGCACTAATTTAACTAAGCAGCTACACTGAAACAAGGATCCCATTATGTTCAAATTATCTTATCTGCAGTAACTCTCAAGATGTGCTTTTATCTACATGTATTTTAAAATCCCACCTGGAGCATCACCCCGTTTCTTAATCACCAGGACACTTACCTTGAACGATTTCAAAGACAAGGTCCCAGCCACTACACAATACCTCCCTTCATTTCGACGTTTCCCCTTATTTTTCAGCCTAACAGCTGAGAAGGTCGGGGAAAGCCACCCATTTAAACTTGTTGCAACTTAGAACGAAAAGGCACTTTAAATTTAACCCATAAAGCCCTGTAGGGCAGCTCTGGTGCTCATTCAAACAGCACCGCAGCGAGCAGTGGAGGCAAACGAGGAACACGACACGCAGCGCAATGGCACGAACCACTGCCAGAGGAAGGGTGGATGAAACTCCATTGCCCGTTCTGCACCTCCTTACCTTAGCAATAAACTCCCGCGCCCTCTACCTCCACCAGGGCCTGTGAGGGCTAACAGCCTGTTTTGAGGGGGCCTGAAAGAGACGATAGGCGCTGTTAGTGGTGCCTGCCCGACCCCCAGGCGCTGCTGCCCGCCCGGCCGGACGTGCCCACGGCCGTTCCGTCCCGCGCTCCGCGCCCGCGCCCCCCGCCACGGGCACAGCTCCCCCATCACCGCGCCAGCGGAGCGGGGACGGCCGCAGAGGGACGCGGGGACCCGCGGCCAGCTCTGCGCCGCCCGCCCTACAGGCCCGAAGCGCGCCCCCCCCGGCCGGCCCTTCCTTCGCGGGACAGCGGCGCGCCTGGCGCTCCCCGCCTCACCTCACATCATTGGGGTCCCGGCCCGTGAGCTTGCGGATATTCTCGTCTACGTGCTTGAGACTTTCCTTGGCTTTCTCCAGCTGCTCCTGCAGCGCGCGCACCGCCACCGCCATCCCGCCTGCCGCGCGGCCTGGCCGGGCCCTGCGCGAGGCACCGCTGGGAAACGGGGGGAACAGGCCCCGCCCACTCCGGTGGCCGCGGGCCGGGGCGGCGCAGCCAATCGCACCCCGGCGGCCCCCGCTGACCGCCAATCAGCGGGCACCAGGGGAAAGGGCACGCCCCTCGGGGGATCGCCCAAAGCGCTCACCAGTCACAGGGCCCAGAGGCAGACTGGCATCCCGGCCGGCCAGCTAGTGGAAGGCTCTGCGTGCCAGCTCGACGAATCAATGAAAGGGGCCGCCGGAGTGACACGACACAGAGCTAATAAGAACTTAAACGTCATTTCCCTGTAGCCCACTCAGAAAGCCATTTCGAGGCCACTTCTTTCCACCCTCCCGGGACCCATCCTGCTTTCCCACTCTCAATGGGGCCGAGGAGCCGGCACGCGCGGGACTCGGGCGGGGGCCAATCACCGCTGCGCTACCAGAGGCGGCCGTGCCCGGCGAGCCAATAGGCGAGGGCGTTATTTGGCGCTGGCTGGGGTGGCGGCCTCACGGGTAGCGTGTGCCGGGGCCGCTCCTGCCTTCACATCCCGCTCGGAGCGGCGTGGCAGGGAAGCTCCGTACTGCGCGTTATTCATGGCGCCCGGGGCAGCGGCGAGGCTTTAAACCACGCTCTTCCACGGCAGCAGCCGGCGTCGCCCTGTGGCTCCCCGCGGTGGGCAGGGGAAGGCACGGGCACTGTCTTGAAGGCAGTGACACACGCGCGCCCCGCCTGGCTCCAGCAGTAGGGTGGGCGGGGCAGCTCCGCAGGAGGGGCGCGTTTGATCCCCGGCTCCGGCCCTCGCTCAGGACCCTGGGCTGGCGGCGCCGCCGGAGTCCGCGGACTCTGCAGAGCCTTAACGCGAGAGCCCCTTTCCCAGCACTTCCCCGGCAGGGAAAGCCTCGGCCGGGAGCTCCCGCGCGTGTCCGGGCCCGCCCGGAAGGGGCCGTGGCCCCGGCGATGGCGGACGAGGCGCTGTTCCTGCTGCTGCACAGCGAGATGGTGGCGGGGCTGTACCGCGCCGCCGAGCAGGGCGAAGGGGTGAGTGGGGCCGGGGCCTCCCCGGGGCCGCCCGGCAGCGGCCGGGGCTTGACGCTGCGGCGGCGGCACCTTGTGTCTTGCAGGAGAACGGGCGCTGCACCACCAAGCTGGAGAGCATGGGCTTCCGCGTCGGGCAGGGGCTCATCGAGAGGTGAGTCCCCGCCGGGCCCCGGCAGCGCCCTCGTCCCGCTCCCGCAGCCGGCGGGCGCTGCTCTTTCTCGGGGCTTTCACCTCGCCGGTAACGCAGACCTGCTCGGGCAAAGTGTGGTGCTTTGGGTGGACAGAGAGTGCATTCCTCCTATCATCTCCTCGTATCTCATTCTTGTGGGGACCTGTGTTTGCGTATCACGGGACAGTTTGGGAGTGTGTTGTTTTCCTAGTGCTTCCCGTCATGAAAACCGAGTCAGGGTTTATGGTTACTTTTAGTACTTAAAATTATCTTTAATTCTACTTCGTGTAGACTTCTGCATGTTTCCTGCTTCTGGTACATTTTATGGCTTTATTCTCTTTTTGATTTACTTCTTAAGCATAATATTATGATTGGCCGTTCATTTATTTCGTTTTTTTAAAGTGCTCTCAGTCCTTGCAACTTCGCGACTGAGCAGCTCGGGCCCTTTGGGGACCCGCGGTGCAACTCCAGCGCCCTCGTTCCGAGGTCGTGTGGAGAGTCTTGAGCTTCTGAAGTCATGCTTTTGTTGAACGAAGTGGTGCTTTAGTGCCAGATAAAGACCCTCAAGGGGGGTAAAGGGAGAGAAGTCTGAAATAAGCAAGAGAAAGAGGTCCCTTCTGAAAAATGGGAACAAGTTTTAAATGTTTGTTCCTATGTTAGAGCTCTTTTGCATATTTGAAGGACTCTTTCCAAGGAGTAGTACAGGTGTGAACATTTTGTTTATCTTCTATTTAGATATTTTGTTGAAGATAAAACTGATGGAGTACTTTCCACCTTTCTGTATGTCAATTGTGTTTAATAATCATGGAATTAAAACAATTTATTCTGCTATCATATTGCAGATACTAAGATAATATTGTGTTGTTCTTAAAGTACTTGATGAATGCACAGTGAAGCTAGAATGATACTGTACGATGGTTGGAAAACTAATTTCTATAATAACCTCAAAAATTATGTTGTACAGTACCATTTAAAAATTATTTCTCTGTTTAATTGGTCAGGTTATGTGTACCATCATTATTGATATGTTTCTCACTTACCTCTTAGGTTTACAAAAGACACTGCCAGGTTCAAGGATGAATTAGATATTATGAAGTTCATTTGCAAAGATTTTTGGACAACTGTATTCAAAAAACAAATAGATAACCTAAGGACTAATCACCAGGTACTAATGCTGTAGAATAAGATTTAACTTAGAAAATTGGTGAGAGTTTTAAGTTGCTAGTGCATTTTTTGTTTTTCTTGGTCTAGAATGAATTACTAGATAAGAAACCCAAAATGTTCCATATTTGTTCTGTTTAAAAAGCATGTTTTTCAATATTCATATTATCATGTAGCTTTAGAATACAATTTAATAATTGCCTTGTTTTTAGTGCCACCCTGTTTGAAAAGACTAAATGCTTTGAATGTCATATGCACTGTTGCAGAGTTACAGAAAGGACAGTAATGATTACAGCTGATTAGCATTTAAACAAGAACTTTTTAATCTAGCTCCTAATAAACGTTAGTAAAAAAGTAGTGGAAAAAGTGATGTTACTGTCTTAACATCTATTTAAGTAGAATGGCTGCCATGATTTTTTTACTTTGAAGAATATTAAGAGTTTTCAGCAGTTGAGACAGTTGTACTCTATTGAAAATACTTGTATAAGTAACAGCTGAGAAACTTCTCAAATTTGCATGTTGGTGACATTGTGCTGTATCCATGTGCTTTCCTATATCAACAGCCACAGTTCTTAAAGCCAGATCAAAATAACTTAAGGAGCCATTTTACTAGAGTAAAAAATCTTTTCCCTGTTGAGTGACTTGGTTTTCTTATGGCCATTTTCCTGTTGTGTCAAATTAGGAAGAAGAGAATTGGTACAAGGATTGTGCCAAATAAAATAGGTTTTATTTTTCAGTGACTTGTTTATCAAGTAATAACAAATAATAATTACCTTAGAAACTGGGGTTTTAATTCATAGAAAGCTGCAGTATTGAGCTTAAGGTCCTAATTGTATATGCAGCCTTAATTTAAGTTCAAGTCTCTTAAGTTCTCAAGAAATTCCAAAGTAGAAGAGTCAGTGGCTGGGAAATTAAAATGGCAGGTGTAGATAAAGCTGTACTGTGTTTATACTTAATTTATTAAGATGCATATTGTTGCACAAAATTTTATTGTAGAAAACTCCAGACTTTTACTCTGATTGTCTGCTGGATGTTGTTGCCTGTATTGCTGTTAAGAAAAATAATTCCCACTGAATTTGAGAGTAAGAATAGAGACTTGCAAAACCCTACGAAGATTGAGATTTGAATGTGAAAATCAATATGCATTTGATATATTACTAAAGACTTTCTAGTATGGAACTATTTTTTCTGATCACCAGAAGGACTCTTCCAAGAAGAAATGTGCATAAACATTTTTTAGGGTTAACTGATCATATTATCATCTAGGGGTTTTGTTGTATACTAACAATGAAGTATATTTTCTTTTGATATTCCTTGTAAGTACATAATCCAATTTAAACTTAAATTACATATGCCTTAATCTAAAATTTTGTTTTTCAGCATAAGATTATATATATGTTATCTACAAATCAAATCCATTCACAGAAGATGTTGATTCTATATTACTGCACATTTAACTAAAACCCCCAATTTTTTCTTTTTAAACAGGGTATTTATGTCCTTCAAGACAATAAATTTCGTCTCTTGACACAAATGTCTGCAGGAAAGCAGTATTTAGAACATGCACCAAAGGTATCCTTTGATTTTATGTGGCGGGGAGTCTACCAGTTTGATTTGAATTACCTTGATCTATTAATAATAACTTTAAATTTTGTAATTAAATAGATATAAACTCTTCAAAAGTGCAGCTAAAGATAAGTCTTCAGAACCTGTGTGCTTTTTAGAAAGGCACCTTGTTTCAGAACAGTGGATTTGATTTATGGTTCAAAAAATGGTCCTGGTTGTTGTGAAACCTGCTGCTGTTACATTTGAGTTATTTCATGGTGAAAGCTTGTCTGCCACTCCCTGCCACTGTCACACAAATTCTTTCTCTTCGGAAAGCATGTGTTTTCAGAAACTTTAAAATTCCCAAAACACATTTGGAAGATGCTATTTGTTACTTAAAACAAGCTTCTGAGATGATGTGAATGTTCAGAAAGATCTTCCACCAATTAAAAATAGTTTTGAGTGCAGATGTTGAGTTAGGGTAGTAGTTCAGGTAAGTAAAATCAGTGCCTCTGCAAAACCTATCATGGAGCACTTTGGTTCAGGTGGATTAAGAAATGGGACATTCAGTTCTATTTTGTGGTTTCTTAATTCTTGATCTTAGTCCTCACAATTGGCTGCTGTCCTTGGGAATTTTTTTTTGTGTTTGGTGAAACATTTTTTCTGTTTTGCGACACACATTTTAAATATCTGCAGGCCTTTGTATTCTAAGGTATGGCCTGTGCAAGAATGCTGCCTTGGACTGTTTCTTCTTCGTTGACTTTAATACCAGTTGCTAATTTCAGCCAAGTCTTGGGAATAATTGTTTTAAGGATATTAAGTTCTACAGGTTTAATGGAAATAGAAAGTGACTCAAAATAGTGCCTCTAATGAGAACAATCCGTGTAGTGAGCTCCACTCTACCAAATATTGGAGCTTTCATCTGTTAGAGACCTGACAAAGTCTCTCAAGCATGGTAACAAAACCTCCATGGTTTTCTGTTGTCCAAGTATTAAGTCATGTTCTTGAATACTTAGTTTTAATCAATAAACTTCACTGTTGACACTTATTTGAAGTGCAACTTTGTATTTAGTATTTAGCATTCACCTGTGGACTAATCAGAGGAGGCCTATCGAATCTGGGAATAAAGAGTATTGTAACAGCTGAAGTTTCATCAATGCCTGCATGTAAGTAGTACTTGGACTATTCAATTATTAGCTCACTTGGTAACTTTCCTGACTGAGTTAGTTGCTGTTATAAGCATTTTTCAAAGTGGGATTTGTTTGAAGCTGCTGGGCCATAGGAGTCCATGTGAACTTCATGATATGGCTTGCCACTAAATCCTTTAGTATTTAGAAAATACTGACACAGGATAAGCCTCCATGATGTTGAGTGGAAAGCAAAACTAGAAAGTTGTATTTACATTTGGGAACATCAAATGCGTAAGGATGTGTGTCCAGAAGGTTATTTGCACAAGTGAAGATCTTTCTCTATAGGAGTCATTAAGAATGTTAGTAAGTGAAGACCATTTTAACTACCTAAGATGCTCAATTAAAAATTTTCCACAGACTTTGCACAAATTCTAGGTTTAGCTGACAAAACTTCTGTGATCTGGGACATGGTCAATTTACAGAAAAAAGGAAAAGAGAAAAGCTGTTCAGTGTGGAGTTAAAATTTAAATGCTAAATTTAAATAATGGTTTAACTGCTTACAATTAAACCGTAAGATTGAAATGTTCCTTACTATTTCTTTGAAAAAAATTATTACAAGAAAATAATTACTTAGAGAAATAACTCTAATGGTAATACTGTGATCTGACTCTGCTTTTCTTGCAGGTAAATTTCAGGTGATGATACAGAAGATGTAGAGCACATTCAAATCTGGGTATCTACTTTAAAAAGCCTTTGTGTGTGGATTCAGTATCTTGGCTCAGTCTTGTATATAACATGTAAATTATAGCAGTGTGCAGCACAATTCCAAAATATATAATAAATGCTCATCAAAGTAACTTAACACTATGCTTGTGTCTTGGTATGAAATTTATTCTATACCAAAGTAATACTGTCCACATGGTTAGAACTGTGTACTCTACAAGTTTTCAGCAAAACATTTCACTTACCAAAAGAGCCTGGAAGACCAGAGGCCGAGTTTGAGAACAGAGAAAAATCCTGACCAAGACTAAATTTGAATAATAATCTAATGTGTGTTTTGTTGCCCAAACTGAATGCCCAACTGCTACCTTTCCCCATTCACTCTGAACTGGGAGGCAGCGATTGCTTTTGTATTTCTTTGATGGAGCCATTAGCACGTGAGCCAACAGCATTCATTGAAGATGTTCGGTGGAGATCTTTGTAGGAATGTTGTTTGGGGCAGTAGAAGACAACTTGTTTTTACATAGTTTGACAGTTTCTCCTATGTCCCTAAAATTAGCAGCTGTTGCTTGTGTCAAAATGATTTTATGCCTGAGGTCCTCTATACTGGCCAAAGAAGGAAATTTGTTCTACTTTGTTGTGCATAAACTCAATGTTAATGTAATTGTTTTTAATTGCTAGCTATGGTTCACTTTTGTAATGAGTGTGTGCAGGAAGATGATTAGGCCTGAAAGAAGCTATAAAGGATCTCTTCAGGACACTGGGATTTGCTAGATACTACCTGTTACAAGATTTGCATAACAATACATATCTTGCTTTAGGTAAGCATGAAAACATCTTGTTAAAACTTCTAATAAATTCTGCTGTAAGACTTTTTTGTTGGCAGGTTCAGGCCTTATACTTATCTTCAAATGCATCATAATAGAAATTTACAGTGTTTATTCAGAAGTGTGAGAATGCCTTGTGATAGATTTGGTTTCTGTTTTTGAGACCAGTAAATAATGGGCTGGAAAAATAGAAAAGCCGGTTTGTTAAAATAGCACCTTTGATATAAAATTAGCTTCTATGTTTGGAGAAGTGTATGTTGTACAATTGCATGGTGGGCAAGAACAGTGGAAACTGTTCTCCTGTAAGTTCTAGGAAAAATCTGAAGCTTATAATGGCTCAAGCCTTTTCTAGAAAGCTGTCACAAGCTGTCAAGCTAGAGATTATAAATATGATAACCAGAGTTTTATTATGCTTGAGCTTAAGGTGTGACTAAGCTCTCATCTTCTCAGGTACTGTGAATGCTAGTTCAGATTAGTTGTAGCTGAATAACTTAACAGTTCTTGGAAACATGTAGAGCAGAATTTGAACCAGCCGAACGCTGTCCAACTTTTTACAGAACTAGCAGAGGTAAAAGTAACTACAGTAGTATGGTACGCAGTGGGGATTTGCAGTTTGATTGAAAACCCTGCGTTCTTACCCTGGCTATTCAGGGGAAGATGGTGGTTATTCATCTGTATAAGTTTTGTTTGGAGTTGTAGGACTGAAGAAGTAGCTAGCTAGTATTCTTGCATTTCATAGGTTCTTCAGCTGCCAACTCATCCTGCTTTCAACATGTTGAAAACGTTACTAAAGAGAGCAGAAATAATTTGCACTGTATGTCTAATAGATGGACATTTCAATGTCATCCCATTTAGGCATCTGCACTGGGGTAGACACTATCAAATGTACAAAATCTGTTACTTGCATCTCCAGAATTAACATTCTGTTGTTGTAATTCACTTTGGTTGTTCACTTGACACCTAAGACTACCATTCCACATGCAAGAGGGTCAATCATTCAAAGACATATTAAAGATGTATAAATAACTGGTTATGGCAAATTATTATTTTAAATTGTGAGGAGGGCGATTTTAATTGTACAATACACAGAAATCAGATGTCATTTAATACTGTTTATCTGCTGCTATCAGCTGAATTTATAGTTCTTTAAATTGTTGAAGACTATTGGAACCTGAGGGTCATGTATGTACCAATCAGATGTTGATCCTCTTGGCAAAGCACTCCATATTAAATATATATAAATAAGCAAGGTAATGTATTTGTTAAGATAACCATAGAGAAAATAAATTTGTTCATTCTGTTAATAAATGCTCCTACTAAAAGCATTGAATACAGGTGTGTAATTTTCACTGGTTTCTGCAACTGTTTACTAAAAATAGTATTACTACTCAAGAAGTAGTAATGTTTTGTTTTACTAAAACAATTGTTTCAGTAACATGCTGGCTATAGTTGAACTGCTAAGCAGTGCTAGAGCTCAGGCACCAAAACTTGAAAAAACACATTCAGCCCTAACTCTATAGATTTCTATAGTAAGGCTGCTGTTAAATAATATAGAGTGAGAAAACCCACAATGTTTAAGAACAGTCTTTAAAATCCTTTAGTTTTATTAAAAAAGCTCTCAATAAGTCTGTTAGAAAAAGAATAATAATTTGTAATGTAACCTCAGACTTGACCTAATAGCAGTGTGCATAGATGACTCAGATCGTAGAAATTTCTAACCAAGAATGTATTTTACAAAGACAGGAGCTTGAGAGATGATGCTGGACACTTCAATTACCACTTTACGATGATGGTGGTGGTGGTATTGGAGACACTGGCAATCTCAGCTAAAACTCAGCTTAAGTTATTCACAGTTGTCCCAAATGCATTAGCGTGAGGGTGTTCTGAAGGGATTGTGTAGGACTTCAGGTCTGAACAGTGCAGTGTCCTGCTGCTAACTCTGATAATGTTGTTTGTACTATGGCAATGCAAAATACTGGATGTTCTCAAAACAGCCTAGGAAGGCTCGTCAGCCAGGTCATGTTGATCGAAGTACCTAGGAATGAAGTGGAATGTGGTAAGAAACCTCCAATGCAACATATTCCTTACTTGAAGTTGTCCTACCCATTTTTAGTGTTGCTATCTTAATTATGGCTTTATGGTTCAGGGGGCTCATCTGAAGAAAGGAATAAGCTTACTTTACTCTTAGGTTTATCTTAAGTCCTTCTAGCTAAGTATATTTGCTGCACTGGCCCAGGGTACTTTTACTGACTTTCAATTTTAAAAGGACTTAGGTTAGTACAAATAATCACTCATTCATGCTGGACATACATTACTGGTTTAGGTGTATAATTTGTATTACCTGCTAACTAAGCAGATTATCAAGTTCAGAGCTGATATTTGTTCTTCATTCTTGCTCTCCTGGAAAAGAAATAAATATTACAACACTTCTTTTGTTACCTGTGTCAAACAGAGAAGCTGTTACATGCCATGTTATGTGTATTTGTAGTCTTCCCTTCATTCTTGAGCAAACTTAGAACATGAAAAATTAATTATTAGGACTTCTGAAAAATGATCCTCCTTACCTGCTAAATTCACCAAGTCCTTTGCACAGTTATATTAAATCTTACCTCCAGTACCCTGACTTCTGAACATCGTCTTGCCAGCTGTCGAATAAGGGAGTGAGCTTCAGGTAGCAAAGGTTTTTCAAGGCATGCCAACAGTGCGTAAAGCCATCTACCCTGTGAGGATCCAAATAACAAAATTTTAATTCTGAGCATTTCCTTGAAGATTCAAGCAATTCATGTTATACAGAGCAGGACTGGAGTTCAGGTCTCAAAACAAAATTACATTCAACTGCTATATGCCATAATTGAATTTTTAAAACCACATTAGACACTACTTGGTAGAGAGTTTTGTGTCTCTAGATAAGATTCTTGGGAGCAATACTCCTGGGTTTCCTGGCATTTTTTTGAATGCTGGCCAAGATATAAATTATTACAGCTACCACTTTTACAGTCTGAAGGAAGGATTATTTTAGTAATATCTAAATGTTATTACTTGGCTATTAATTTTTATTTCTGTGAAATAACATTCCTGAAGACTGAATATATGAACTCAGATCTTTGTGGAATTAGTGGTTAGATCTGCTTTAAGATTTGCACTGTGAGAACAAGTCCTTTGAGTTTTACATCACTGAATTCTACTGCATTCTTACAAACTTAATTTCTGCTACCAGTCTAACTTAGAATGTCTAGTGGCCTTCATTGTGGGACTAAAGTAGAAGTCAATGTGCACATCCTCTGCAACATACTGGTTGAAAAGAAAACAGTCTTATACAGGAAAGGACAGAACATGAAAGGCATTTAAGTGACTGAAAAGAAATAGTGTAACTATGCTAAGCGTCATGTAATTTTTCATTACTTTTTCGCTTTGTGGTACTGAAGGAGATGAGATGCATCCTCCAAGGTCTTCTGTAGATATGATGCCATTACACAACTAGTCAGTCTAGTTTTGGCCAAACTCCTCCATGCCAATGTAGCCTGTCACTCAGGAGTTCTTAGTAGGTTTCATTTGTCACCACATGAATGCAGCTAAGCTCTCTGGTCTGTGCTGCACGTGGAAAGATTAAATTTTTTAAATTGCAGTGTGTCTTTGCCAGCACACTAATTGGAGGTGTTGGTAAATAGTGTGCAGCACCCTGACAGAACCAAAGCTGCTGCCGTCTCTCCTCTTATATGCTGAGACTCATTGAGCCTTGTGGCTTAAGTTAGTGTGGCAAGTGATACAAAGGGGAGGGGATTTGGGCAGTACTTTTTATGTCTGTATCTGTTATGTTTTGTAATTTTAGCCTTCCAAAAACAACTGTGAATACTCATTTTAGTATCTAAGCTAGAAAGTTTTGAAAGTAACAATATGATACAACCATCTAGAGAACTCTTTAGAAGATTAAAATAATAGAAAACTGCAAACAATTTATTCTTTGTTTAATGCATTCATGTGCAAGTAGTTAGAATAAATTAAAAATTACCAGTTCTGGAGTAAATTTTTTCTCTCCAAACCAGCTTATCAGGTATTCTAAGACACTGGTTACTGTTGCCTTCAAAAGAGGAACAGAAAGAGACAATACAGTATCTGCAATGTTGTTTTGCTGCCCTTCTACCTGAAGGATTTTATTACATGAAAAATATCTCTATTCTACCATATTTATTCCAGGTTGAAGTTACATAAAAGAGTAAAGTAAGTGTTAAAGTACCACTTTCTGGAAAGAACTTTATATGAAATGAAGTAATTTTCTGTGTAAATGAAAAATTATGGCTAAGTAGCTACAGATTAGGAAAGAGACATCACACTGAACTGGTTGGTTGTGTGGAATGGTGACAAGTGGGAAATGTAGTAAAGGAAAGGTAAGTGTGATTCTTCTAGCCTTGCAATGTACGTAGAATTTCACAATCAAATTGAAGGACTGCACTTAAAACACTAAATGAGAAATTTAAAAACGTTGCAAAGCACCTATTGGGGCATTTGGAAAAAATTCAAACATTAAATGTTCTATAGAGAAATTACAACAACAAAATACTTTCATAACTAGTCATGAAAAATCTTTGCTAGTAAAGTTATTTGTAGCTGAATATTAGATAATCAATACATGTTTTCCTTCTAAGTGTACAATGAATAGAATTTGTAATAAACAATTGTCTACTCTAGGCAAAGAAAAATAGATAAGCCTTCTGCAACAGACAGAATATGAGAAATAATGATTTAGGCAATGTCACTATATCATTCTAAGAGGTAGGCTTACCTGACTCATCCTGCTTACAATACTTAGCAAAGGGGGAAAGCCCACCTGAAAGAAATCAAGTTGGAAAACACAAACATTATCACAAACATTTTTGTTCTAATTTAGAACATACTAAGATTTTAATTTGATGTTCAGACACTTCTAGTGATTTGGAAGTCTGTTCTGAGCTTTGAAATTTATTAGAAAAGTATCTTCAAGAAAGTTGAAGGTCCAGTGAAGTATCAGAGCACCTTGCTTCTACTGTTATTTGTTAAAGTTTTGTTTTTTCAAAATGATGCAGTGAAGAACATGTTTGTAGGGTAACACATATGAGGAGGGTAACCGCGTATCACTATGCAACAAAACACTGAAGCAGACTACTGAGAAAGCTTCCATTCAAGTGAGAACAAAATAGTGACTTTAGCTGATAAAGGATGCGGGAACTCTTCAAATTTTGACTGAAGACACAGACTTAATTTTCTGCTTCACTTAGTTTCTGCTTAAAAAGAATGTAAAATGGGACTTGCTGGGATCACCAGAGCCTACTTTCTATTTAGCACAAAGTGGTAATAAACAGAGGATTGTTTCTGGCAGTTAGTCTAGAAAATAGCTGCTGAAAATTAAATAGAAGTCCTATACTCACCTTGATGTAATCAATTCCTAAATTTTCATTATCAGATAGTGCATCTGTTTCTGAGTATACTCTTTCACCCAGGCAGAACTTCTTCCAGCCTTCTTCATCCTCTGGTTTTGGCTGAAGTAAATAAATATAAATTAAAACTGTGTGATACTGTTATCTTGAAGACACTGGAGAAAAGACTTGATAAGACTCCTAAATTGTTACATGAAACTATAAAGCAAGATTAACCAGGATTTAAAAAGGATTTAATAACTGGGAAAGCAAACCACAGAGCACTGTTATGAATTCTACTCACCATAGTAACATTGCTGTCCAAATGTTGTGACCGCCAGTGATTCCTGTGCTTGTTCAGGCTCTGAGTAATTAAAACAAAACCAAATCACAGTTTAACTCTGCAGTTATTTTATCCTAACCATAAGGGCTTTTCATTATTCTTAAAATGTATGAAAAGTGTATTTTACGACTTTCTATAAATCAGTGGATTTATAGCCAGCACACCTGGCTAAATATTTCCTATGCCTCTTAGCAGAAATGTAATTAAGATGCTCATGCTGGGTTTTTGGAAGTAATGTTAAAACTGAAGGCATTTTGAAGTCTACTACATAAGGTTAAGCTGAGGTAGTAAGCTTTAATAGTCTTCTAGACTTCTGGTTCAAACAATCTTAAGAAAAAACCCACTTTGATTTAATCCAAAAGCACACATAAAGCCAATATCCTATTTCCAACAGTGGTCTGTATCTGTATCGGAGGTCTACAGAATTGTTTGAACGAAGGCAAGTGTGCTTTCTGAGCACATTTCTTCTAGCTGGCAGGAATCCTGTGTTAAGACAAATTGGCCTGCGTGACAGTTACTTGTAGAGAGCTGTAACTGTTCTGTAGCAGAAGAAATTTGTCTCCCACTCCAGTTGTTACTGTAGCTGTATAAAAGACCACTAAAAACGCTCTAAGTAACAGCAGCTGATGCAGTGGTTGAACAAGTGAATTCTGATGCTCTTTTCTGGTTTTAAATACTTTTTATGATAGTCTCATACTTCACAGTGTTAATTGTGGCACAGATGAGAAGACAATTGATTTGAGCATAAAAGAAATATCTATACAGTGAAAAAGCCTTAAGACGTCAGTCTCCTTAGTTCTGCTAAAACCTCAGATTGTGCCTAATATACAGGATGCAATGTGATCCCTCGCAGAAACAGGGGCTAGCTCAGTTACTGTTTACAATGTAAATGCAGTAGTACAGATCTCCTCCTTCACTCACTTTCCTCCCTGAAAAAAACATGGTACATGAGCTCATGCAGAGTTCAGTGCTAGAGCAGCTCCAGCTCAGTTGGTCACACCTCAGTACTTGAGGTACTCCTACAATGCAGCATCAATGCATTGTAAACATGCTGTCTGCAGCACTGAAATAACAAATGATCTCTCTACCTGTATCTTTATTTTATTTTCGATTTCACCCTGTTTGAACTACGCATAGAGAATAGTAGAATCATAAAAAGATTTGGGTTGGAAGGGACCTTCACAGGCCATCTAGTCCAACCCCTCCTCTATGGGCAGGGACACCTTCAACTAGATCAGGCTCAGAGCCCCATCCAACCTGACCTTTAGTGTTTTGAGGGATGGGGCATCCACCCCTCTCTGGGCAACCTGTGCCAGTGTTTCACCACACTCACTGTAAAAAATTCTTCCGTATATCTAATCTAAATTGACCCTTCTTCAGCTTAAAACTTTAGTAAAACTTAGCTGAGCTTACAACCTTTACCCTTTGAGACTGCTTAATTTTCTATTCTTGTGTTATTTCCAGCAGGGTGCAAATGTGTCACGAAAGATTAAAGTCTGTGCTAACTCTACAACTTTACAAATATGTTTTACCAAATCAGTATTTCTCCTCATAATGGGTTGCCACCTCTATCAACAGATTCCTAAATGGACTCTGTAAATGGACTTTATGAATCTCCTGATAGGTTAGAGTCCACTTGGTTCTTAGTTAATGTTGAGTTCAGCAGAACATTTCCTGCTAGCCCTAGGTTTTAATATAACTGCATAACATCACAGGGGTTTTTGTCCTTCCTCAGCTATGCCATATAATTTAATCTAAATACTGACATATTTTTGTTGAAGGAGAATTTCTTAAACATGACTCTCAAGAGTTTTATCAGAGGTTTAAAAGCCACACAGTATATGCTCAAATAGCTTTCAAGAACTTAAACCACTTGCCTATAAACATCTATCCTGCTACAAAATCATAACATTTCCATACTAGATATAAAGTTGTCCCCTGTAAAGCACAGGTATGTTCTATCTAGACCGTGCAAACCCCTCACGGACTATCTTGTACCTGACGAACAGCTGAGAAATTGGCCACTTGCTGCTGCTGCCACTTGAGTGTTGGAGAGTATCCTTCAGGAGCAGGCTGACATCCGGAAATCTGAGAAAACACTGGCAATAATTATAATATAAAGAGAGCTTTATGAGAAGAATCCTTAAGAACTAGAGAATCACTAAATGTTTACTGTCAGGTAAACAATATCCTTTAAATCTTCATCTAAGAAAGGTAATTTCACGACCACATCCAAGACTGAGTTAAGAGTTTGGTTTAGACAAAATATATTCTGTTTGACTCTTCTCATATGTACATAAGAAGGAAAACCAAGTGTTCAAAATACATAGTCAAAGAATTACTTAAGGTCTTCCTTTCAGCAACTGGTCTGCTTTAATCTCCCTGCTCATAAAAAGCAGGATGCTGTTGCCTTATCTGTGACAGATGGTATCAGTCTTAGGCGTTCTACTTGTCCAGACAGTAAGTTGAGGAAGACAAGACCACAAAACCATCTAGGAAATTAAGCCTGATAGTTAAGTAGATATAACATCTTTAAAGATTAGCATGAAAGAGTTATTAAACAAATTAAAATATTTCTCCAAGTGTTTAAGAATGCCACTACACAGATGAGACAGATGAAGAGAATGGCTACAGAAGTTAAAAGGTCATGTCAGTACTAGAAACTTTCTTTGAGCAATCTAGTAGTGAAATCTCAGATTACATCGTTTTCATTGGAGAAAGGCAAACTTGGTCTCTTTAACTATTTGAAAGTAGATTAAAAACCAAGCTGGCAGGGCAATGCAACAACAGAAAAATGTGCTTCAACAGTAAGGAGAAGTTCCAATAAAATATTCCTTCCAAAAGGAAAGAAGTGGTGCTAGAATTTCATCTAACTTTAGTAAAGCTTAGCTGCACTTACTACCCTTATGCTAGATAAGGTAGCATAACCCAAAGACAGGTATGGAGATATCTTTCTTCTAAAATTTACGCAGGTTTTATGATTAAATAATTGTAAAATTTAATGCAACATTTGATTTCCTCAGACAGTAAAATAGTCTGCTGTGTATCAAATAGTATGGGGATTATCAATTTAATCAGTTAGAAAGACTGCTGTTACCCAGCAGTTGAGCAGGGGTTTCTTCATATACAGACATTTAATTCTGTAGATGCTTTTAGAATCTAGCAGCGCTATTTAGTTATGCCAATGCCTCCCCAAAATTAATACTAACATCATTATAGTAACATCTTTCCCCTTTTTTTTCCCCCTCTCAAAACGTGTAGAAGCTCTCAAACTTACTGAAATGTTTACTGTCTGCTTCTTTTTCAATTTTCTGGGATCTATTTGTGCCACAACCACGTCAGGACATCGAGCTGCTTCAATCCTGCAAGACAGAATCAAGTGGGCTGCATTTTTTCTTTCCTGTAACAGGTCGATATATGCCGGATGTCTCTGAAATACTCATAAAATCATGGAGGGACCAACTGAGTCCAACTCCCTGCACAGGACACCCCAGAAATCACACCCTGTGCTCGAGAGCGCTATCCAAACGTTTCTCGGACTCTGTCAGCCTTGGTACTGCGACCACTTCCCTGNGGGCGGCCCGGCCGCGCTCGGGCCCTGCGCTCCGAGAGGGGCCTTGGCCTTGCGCTCTGAAGGGCCGCGACCTGCT
>VWZW01006253.1:316714-406310 GCA_013397115.1 Edolisoma coerulescens
GCGGCGCGGGGGGCGGGGCTGCTCCTGCGGAGCCCTCAGGGCGGCCCGGCCGCGCTCGGGCCCTGCGCTCCGAGAGGGGCCTTGGCCTTGCGCTCTGAAGGGCCGCGACCTGCTCCGGGCATCTTGGCTGCCCTGGAAACCACCGGAGGGGAATAAAGGAAATTTGGCCAAAGAGCAGTGGCAGAAAGGGGTTTGCCAATTCACTGCCTATCAAACTAGGCCTATTTTTGTGGTGAATAGGTGTAAACCTTTAGTAACTTCTTTCATTAGGCCCTGTGCCATTATTCTAATGCACAGTAGTTTTTGCAAGTGGTTCTTTAAAGCTCACCCATTAGTACTCTCTTATTTTACCTGTGAACACCCAGTATTCATAATACTTGTCCCTTCCTTGAAATGCTTTGAGATCTGTGGTTAAAGTCAATTACATAAAAGTTGATGGTTATAAATTTACATGGAGTGCCTATTCTGGAAGGGTCAATGCCTGAGTTGTTGCTGTATTGGTTTATCTGAAGAGTTATTATGTGGGAGCACCCACATGCCAGAAAGCAAGGTAGCATTTGCACAAAGGGGCATTGTTTCTCAAGTAAGATAAAAAGCAGAAGGATGATGCTGTAAACATTTACATTGTGCATTATGAAATTCCTGTTATACAAAATGTCAATCAGTATATTATCTTTCCTATTAGTTCTGCATGCAAAGTCAGTTTAGATCTAATATTTCGGAGTAGTTTTAGATACTTCTGACATAAGTTCAAAAAAACCCAACGCTTTTTTTTTAATCCCCTGCATGTCTGTATTTTAGCAATTCTAAATAAACACCTACCTTAACTCCTCCTCTCCAATGGCTTTTGTTTGTTTTAAGGTGTTTCCAAAAGCACCTACGTGTACCAGGGAGTTTTATTTCTGAAACCCGGATCTAATGTCCTAGTTGGGTATGCAGCAATTGCAGTCACTACTAGAAATAAAACCTGCTTAAGACTACAGTGATAACTCTGGAAAGGCTGACTGATGATCAAGACAAAACTTTGGTGAGTCCAGCTATAAAAAGTTCATCTCTAATACTTAAGTAAATTCAGAACTTATTGTTCCTATTTGTTTTAAAGTCAAGAACTATGAACAGAAGGAGAATCCACAGATATAAATACACTTTAAATATACTTTCTATCTTTAGATTACTTTTTCTTGACCTTTCCATTGATACTTTTTAAACAAAGCAACATATTTTTAATTATTACAGATAGTCTTCCACAGGTAATAAAATTATTCCTAACATGTCTTACCAACAATGCTGATGCAATAGCTAGCAAATATGACTCAGTGGAGAAAGAGGAAAATGAAACTGGAAATGTATATTCTTTCTCTTCAACTACTTAGTTATGAAGGAAGAGTACTTTTCCAAAGAAAGGGTGAGCTGCATTAATGGATATGCCCTGTTGGCTAAAAAACCAAAAAAACCCCAAAACCCCCCACATAAATTCTGCATTATGAAAAATTAAAATGCTTTCAGTCTACATTCTAATATGGGCAGCTAACAAAACATTTTCTTATAATGAGTATATATGTATTTTCTGTTCTACATTTTTCTTTCTCCTTGATTTTCTCTGTGGTTTGCATCATCATAACAGCTGCAAGACTTTTCTTTAAGTTTAGGGCACTGGATTGAGTTCTTATGTAATGAAATTTAATTGTGCTGAAGACTAATTAAAACTACTGAATATCTTTTATTTGTAGTGAACTTCTGGAGTTTTATACTTTCCTGTTTTCCCTTCTTGCTCTTTGAGTGTCTTTAAATGTCAGTTGCCTCTTTTTCTCTTATTTATAGAGTTCATTCTGCAGTTTATACTTCAGGACTTGCCTCTTTTTAAGGTAATTTTCTGAAAATATTTCACAAGGTATTTGAATACTTTTGAAATTATAACACTGAGTCACTTTCTGTGCATCTGTTTGAAACTTGCCATGTTGTGGGGTTTTAGGGTTGGTCTTTTTTTTTTTCTTTTGTGTTCAGAGTGAGGATGTTATATGTCATTGGCAAGCTCCTGCTTAACACTCCCACGAATGGCAGTGAGATTTGTGGACAAGGAAGTTCAAAATCCCTCCCCTAAATTCTGCTGTTGTTCACCTATTCATGTTTTTAGACTGAAGAGGACTGGTAAACCATACTGGAGATAGTAATGGCAAAGAAATTCTATCATAATCACATTTGACATATAAGGAAAGAGAATAAGATTGTTTTAGCCATTTATATTTGGTTGGTGGTCACAGAATGTTTTCCAAGTTGTAATGAAGGAGGATATGGTAGTCAGTCAGCAGAATGTTTTTCAGTCCTCCCCCATGTCTGGATTAGTTGCACTAAGCTATCTCAGGAAAGACAGAAGTTACTGTTATGGCCTTTCATGACAGGCTTATTAAAAACAACTCCTGAAACTGAAGAGTCACTATAACTGGCATTTGAGGATAATAAGCTGACCACACTAACAAAAAACACGGACAAACCCATACAGTAATGGCTATGTGATAGTTATTGTAGAGATAGTAAACAAACATGTATAAATATTTATAAATACGAGATATAGGATTGTTTCATGGTAAAACCCACCAGGAATATAATTTCAATATACTTTTTTCCCCAGGCACTCAGAAGAAACACGTCAACAATCTTCCAGATTAAAAAGTTGCCATAAGTACACATGATGGAAGATGGGAACAAGCAGGGTGAGCTCAAGGGCTCCCGGAAGCGCGGCTGTTTCGGTGCCGAGAAATTCCGTGCCGGACAGAGCAGCAGCGGACAGAGCAGCGCAGCCACCGGCAGGGCCGCAGGCAGCGCCGGTACCCGCGGGCACGGCACAGGCGCAGCACGGGGGAGCGGAGCGCTGCTGGCGAGGAGAGAAGGCAAAACTGCCCCTGGTGGTCGGGATGCCTTTTTTCCTGAAAGGATTTGGGATCGAGATGCAGACGACCGACGTTTACAAGAAAGCCGAACAGGGCAGAGAACAGACACACGCGAGCAGGAGCCGTCAAGGCGGCGAAACGACGGTCAGAACTGCGGGACGGCTGAGGCCGGCCCGCTGCGCTGGCCGGGGAGGCCCGCGGGCTGCCCCGGGGGCGGGGGAGCTCAGCCCGCCCCCGCTCTCTGCCCCTTGACGTGGCGCGGACTCTCCCATCAGCCATGTTGATGCGTCGGCAGCGCCGAGGCGGCTGCGAGCGGGCGGGCGGGGAGAGCGAGCACAGCGGGAGCAGCAGCGGCGGCCGGGACGCGGGTGAGCGGGCAGGGCAGGGCTGAGGGGGCAGCGCAGGGCGCGGGGAGCCCGAGCCGGCCGAGCTGAGGTGCCGCGGGGAGGATAGGCGGCAGCCCCGCTCCCCGCCCTGGGAGGCACGGGGAGCATCCCGGGCCGCGGGGCCCCGCACGGCTGCCGGGCCTGGAGCGAGCGTGGTTGGAGGTCCCCGCGTCCCCTCCGTGGCAGTGGGGGATCCCCGGGTGCCCGAAACTGCTCTCGGGGCCCCCGGCGGCCTGAGGGTCCGGGGCAGCCGCCGGCGGCTGGTTAGTACTGTCCGCGGCCTCCCGGGCCGGGGGTGCGAGCGCCCTTCCCGTGCGGCGGGGAGCGGCCGCCAGCAGCCCCCAGCTCGGCCGGGGCTGCCGGCGCTCGGGTAGGGCCGGCGCGGCACGGCCTTTGCACGGCCGGGGCTAAAGGGCGGCTCTCTCCGGCAGCGCCTGTGGTGCTCCTGTCCCGGAGCTCTGCTGTACGTACGCCGCTGTGCCACTGTCGGGGGTGCTTTGCAGTATAGGTAAAGCTACAAGAAATGCAGGCCCTGCTGCGTTTGAATATGTGTTTGTTTTTTAATTTAGGCGGGTTATCACATACCCTGGTTGTTTAAAAAAAAAAAAAAAGTTCTCAGTGAGAGGTGTGGGAGAGCAGGTTTGGAGGATGACTGCGTTTGAGTGGTGAAAATGTCAGCAACTTACTTTAGATAACTATTTAAACCATTCTACTCGTGTATTTTAGTTCCTTCTTGGAACTGAAATAGTTTTGTACCTGATATGTGATTTGGACATAAAAAATTAATTAAAGGTTCATTATTAATAACTTTTACCAGGTTGTTAGTGCATAATAAATGGAAAGAATAGGTGTGTTGTAAGAAAAGTGTGCTGTGTCCTGTACTCATTTAGTGGTATTTAAACACATGGTCCTATGAGGGATTTCAGTCTGTCTGTGTTGGAGCTCTTACAATGCTGTAGAGAGAAATGTTTTGATTTTGTCTGTATATGCATGCAAGGATTAGGGGATATTATTTCTGGGATATTCTATATTGGGACACATTTACCTGTCATGTGTAAATGTTTAAAGGTGCTGCTAGTCAACCAGTGACTCTCAACGCAATTCAAGCGTGGCTTCTTTTGTGACACACAGTTGAGATTGTCGTGGTGCAGGGTTGCAAGGTACATTCTGCCTTAGCAGTGGGAGGGAGGAAGCAAGCCAGAAAAACCCTCTGTTTTTTTCTGGATATCCTAATCTGCAGCAAAGGTAAAGCAGTGACGCCCCAGCGTGGGAACTGTTGCTATTCATCTGTTCTGAAAATCCTGTCTCTGTGGTTTTCTGAAGTGGGCAGTGTGTATTTTGTGGCATTCAGGGGTCTGAAATTTGGTGGGTAGCCTGTAGGCCAGGAGGGTTTGCTGTTCTTGTATAATGCAATACATCTCCACACCTATCCCAGAAAATGTGTCTGCATACCTATAACAGTGGTACTGAATGTAATTTGTCACACCAAGAGTTCCACAATTGATAAATGATGAAATAGGCTCTTGAAAAGGATAGAAGAAAAGGTGGAGGAGAACTTCATTATTAGCCACTTTTCCCTTCTTAATAGGAAATCCATGCTTTATGAGAAAATAACAGTATTTAACTCAGTAAATCCAACAAATCGTTTATTTATGTGTGTGCACGTGATTAGTCACTGCACACTGATGTTTGTACATTGCCCTTTAAGGAGCAGTAACTGAGTGGTAAAATAATATCCACGTACAGCCATTTCAAACATAGATTAAAATGTGGAGAAAGTGCTTTGAAGTCCAGTAGAGAAAGTGTGACACGTTGCAGTGTTTGGAGCTGGATTTGGTGAGCTCTGTAGGTGATGCCAGTGAATGGCTGAAATAGCCTTAAGTTGCAATTTTCTCTCTCTTCTCAGGAAATAATTTTTAGATGGAGAGATTGTTCAGTTTGTGGTTATACTGGAGATAGCCTCGTGCAGATTCTTCCATCAATACCCCATTTTTCAGAGATAATGTTCCTTCAGCTTTTTTGCAAAACACGGATGGATTTTGATTTAATAGGAGAGAAATTTCTTAAATTCTATATCCTCTTCAAATGCCAGGCCGTTCTTTCCTCTCTTAGCTGAGTTAATTTCTGTCTCTGATTTCTCTGTGGTGATTACAACTTCCAGATATTCTCTCTTTTGCTCAGTTTTGTTCCCTGCCCAATGGCTTTGCAGCAATTTGAGTAAAAGCAATGGTGGAAGTGCTCTTATGCACAAAGTCCCTCATGCTCGCTGTGTTGTAATTGCCATGACTTGTCTAGATAAGAACAGATTTGCTCCTAAGATCAGTAAGACATACTCATTAAAATATTGGCAGTTGATTATTTCCTAAGGATATTAACTGTGAAATGCGACACTTCCCTTTGCTTTATCTATTTTGTTAATCTGTTTTCTTAAAAGTCAGGATTAGAATAAAACCATTAAGTTAGGCTATAATTTAAAATAACATGGAAAGTTTTTAGCTGTCATAGAAACTAAAGGTGCAAATCCATTATAATTTTGATAGAGGTAGGTTTTGATAAATTGAGAGTTTCTAGGAGTCTCCTGTAATGTATGTAATGGCAAGATTAGGAGTGTCAATGTGCTTGTGAGAATTCCTGATTTAAATCCCAGTTCAGGAGGGTTCCAGTGTTTCTAATAGCTGTTCATTAACTTTGTACAGTATAAATTGAGACCAAGGAGTATTTCTACTTCCTCTTAGGTGGTTCATGTAGGCTTTTACAGTAAATCCTTAATTATTAGGCTGGCTGTGTGAGTTTAGCTATCCTAGATCCTGGAAAAACCTGTGCTATGTGTACTATAAGAGGTACTGTGTAGCATGCAGCAGATAGTCAGGAACAGTGTGTATATAGCTGAGGAGTTTGGGACTTGGGGGGAGGGAGTGCTCCTTGCTGACTTTCCGAGATGCTCACAGGTACCTGCTGAGCTTTTCAGATGTGTCTGTGCTCCCCAGTCCTCCAGCTTGTAAGTCATCATAGCAGAAAATTCTGAAAGCCTTAGGTCAGTGCCCAAAATGGTAAATTTGAATTCAAAGAATTGTTGAAAATTGCTTCTTGGTAGATAATGTATTGGAATATGGCACTTGTATTTCTTACAAAGTTATTTCCTAGCTTTGCTGTAGGAATGTACGCTTTTGGAATATCATGTTGTTATTCCTTTATGTTTGCATGTAGGCTGCATCATGAGATACCAAAAATATGGTTATAAAATTTTATACAGCAGTATTTTTTTTTCCCCTTAGAATTCTGCCTATTGCATTTAGGATTTAAGAAGCTCTACTCAGTGTTTTATTGACTCAGTTACAGTATTTGAATGTGTGACTGTCATTAAGTGCATTCAGCATTTAGTGGATAAAAATATTTGCATGTCAACATTCTGTTCACAGTTATGTTTTTATTTTAGTGATAAAGAGAGAAGTTGACCATGACAACCTTCCTGGAATTTATCCAGCAGAATGAGGACAGAGATGGAGTTAGATTCAGCTGGAATGTTTGGCCTTCAAGTCGTCTTGAAGCTACAAGAATGGTAGTCCCAGTGGCTGCCCTCTTCACGCCACTGAAGGAACGGCCAGACTTGCCTCCTATTCAGTATGAGCCAGTGCTGTGCAGTAGGACCACGTGCCGAGCTGTTCTGAATCCCTTATGGTAAACCCAGTGCATATGTGATTCCAGTACTTTGCCTTAGAATCTTGAGAACGGTGATAGCTGAACTGTGTGAAAGATCTGGTGCATGGAAGTTTGAGTACTCCTCATATCATTATACAGCGCAGACTTACAGATCTTAGAAGGTTCTGTACATAGATTTGCATATGTAACATATATACTTAAAACATAGCTTTCATTTAATGAGTTGTTTCAATGTTCTTGCTATTGATTAGGTACGTTATTTTTTTGGAGGTATACATCTTTGGAGTTAGTATACTCTTGCATTTTGCCTCTTGAAAATGACTTGGGTAAAAAGTTACAATACTGTATCTTTTGAACTGTTGGACCCTGATATAGTTTAATTTCCAAGTGAAGTAAACTACATTTATTACTGACCTTAGTTCATCTGTGGACCAAAGCAAGTCATCTGATTTAGTTTACCAAAACAGAAGGTGATGGACCAAAGCAGGTTATCTGGTCTAGTTTATCGAAACAGAAGGTGATAGACAGACAACATCAGAAGTAGGCATGAAAGAGGGTGGAAAGCTGTTTAAGCTTAAGGGTGATACTGGCACAAGCTGAAATGATTGTGGACTAGTCATGGATAAGTTTGGGTTGGAAGCAGAGGAGGGGTTTCATATGTCATTCCTGTCATAGAAGTATGGAAAAGAAACAGAGTGATTTCTAAGTTGGACTTTGATAGGCATGGGAGAGGTCCTGAATGATAGAGATTAGACATGATGTCAGAGAACCTGTAGAACAAATTTAATGTTAGGAGTGACTTGTCCCCGTTTGGGAGAAAAAACAACTTCAAAGCAGATGTAAAATTGTGTTTCAGTATTAAACAGCCACAGTGGAAGTCAGACATAGTTGAAGTTTACTTTTTCAGAAGCATTATCTTTTATTGAGGGTTGGAAGAAAAACAATGAAAAGGCAAGCTTGTAAAGGGTCAGACAGATGCCAACATTACAGTGAACTGTGTACATTTTTACTGTATTGTGTGTGCAAGTCATGACTGGATTTTTTTTTCCCCCCTGAAAGAATGATTAGAGACTCAGTTTGGGGCGACTTTTGAAGCCTGTGTGGCACTTTGGGCTAGGTAATTTGCAGCCCCTATGACTGGTAAAGATAATTAGATAACAATAGATCTGTGTTTTGTTTACAGCATGCTGGGACTTACCTGAAGATTTAATGATTTTTTAAAAAAGATTTTTGCTCTTGTAGACAGGAGAAGATGTAATAGCAGGAAGTGTATATTGAGAACTATTAAGTTGACTTTCCCTTAAGATGTGATTAGGGCTTTGTTAAGACATCTCTGTGGCATGAAGATAGAATTTACATTTTTTATTTAAACTATCTGGATACTAATAAAAATGTACGCAGGAGGAGGTAGACTCATCAATTGAAAACAATGTTGTTTTTGTTACAGAGATAGCTGTTATGTTGGAACCTGTTTTTTTAGGGCATAGTGTATATTCAGGATAGTCCCACACTCTGAGAGCTAATAGAAGCAGAAAAAGATGAAAAATATGAAGGTAGAGTTAAAAAGATTTGCTAAAACCATGGAGGAAGGTTCTAATATAGGTGTGAAACCTGTATTTTTCAATTTCTTACTTGCATCTTTTTCGTGAAGACCATTCCTTTTCCTTAAACACAATAATTTGCCTGATACATCTGTGTAAGGCTCCACTTATTTTCAGTTTGTAACGTGGGTGTTTAGGAGAAAGTATATTAGAAGGAAGCTTTTTCAAAGTCAATGTATTTTTTAAAATTTTAAAGAAAAGTATTCTAGGGACAGCGGAGGAAAAAGAATTGTTCATGCTATATAAACTTTTCCTATTGTATTTTTATAGCCAAGTGGATTATCGAGCAAAACTCTGGGCTTGCAACTTCTGTTACCAGAGAAACCAGGTAAGAAAACAAAACATTCAGCGTACAGAAAATATTTTTTACAAGATGAAATGAAAATCTTGATTTTTCAAATTATAGTTGTGAACTAAAATTGACAGCAAGAGCAGGAGTGTGCAACTGTATCTTCAGACATTGCATTGAGATTTTTTTCATCACAGCAATAGTGAATATCTGTTGAAAAAAAGTCGTTTTTTTTGTAGAAATTGTAATCTTTTATTTATATTTAATTTTTGTGTTTTTATTTCCAGTTTCCTCCTACTTATGCTGGCATATCTGAAATGAACCAGCCAGCTGAACTTTTGCCTCAGTTCTCCAGCATTGAATATGTAGTACAGGTAAAATCATTAAATAAAATCTTGAACATCTATTGCCTTGCAATATACAAAAAGAATAAATTTTGGTTTTACTTCTCCACTGTATTTTAGTGACTGTGAGTATGTATGTGTTTGTTAGTAGACTGAACATTGATGCCATCAATTGGAAAAGGAAAACATTTGAGGTTAGGATGGCTAATAAGACTGGTTTAAAAATCAAAGAAAAAGAGAATGCTCCTCTAAAGGTGATACTTCCGTTAGGTCTGTTTCTTTACAATGAGTTTAATTTGTGTTTGTGTCAGGAAGCTGCTTATCTCTGTTGCTTGCTGAAGTAATTTCGTTCAGATTTGACTGTTCGTTCACCCCTCATTAATCATTTGAATTTAAGTTTGTATTTGAATGATGAGTAGTTAGTTTTAGTGCTGTTTGGTTTAGAGACAACAGCTAATACATATTCAATTCAGGTGTTTGAATTTTAATATTCATCCTTTTTCAGGATAGAGGTTACTTTTTATAGAAATAAAACATAGACCTAAACCTCTAAATTGCAAACATTTGCAATTGCAAAGTTTTAATCTCCAAATTCCATTTTTGAGGATTAAAGTTTGTAAGACTTCAGTGAGACAGATCGTAATCTGAATCCTCACTGAAGCCTTACAAATTTTAATCAAAAGGAGGAGTGAATACTGAACAGAATCTGTACTTTTTGCGAACTCTTGTAATGCAAAGAAAATAGAATGTTTGCTCATAGTACAGCAACATCAGTTTAGATAGAATAAAAAGTACTGATGGTCTCTAGAATAAAATTATGAGGTGAAGTGCCATGGAATGTCATCAGGCTAGAATATTTTATAATTGTGAATAGCTTTATGACTGTTATGTTCACTTTGAGCAATAAAAAAAGCTCATTGTATATTAAAAGATGTATATAATTGGCTCATGCTTCAAAACTATCTGAAATCCTGAAAGGATTTTTTTCTTTTCTTCTGTAGTAAGCATTTCCTTTTTGTACGGAGTTCGCTTTGGTAGGGGTTTTGTTCTGGATCCTGATTGCTAATTGAGAGGGAGTTAAGTTAGATGGAACATTGACATTACTGGTATGATTTAAATTAAAACTTTTCCAAGATGTATCTTAATTGTTCATTTTTAATCCTTTAAATACTGCAAGACTTGTTTTTCATATGATTATAATTGTGTTTCTCAAAGCGTGGTCCTCAGATGCCGTTGATATTTCTTTATGTTGTGGATACATGCATGGAAGATGAAGACTTGCAAGCTCTGAAGGAATCCATGCAAATGTCCCTCAGTCTCCTGCCACCAACGGCATTAGTTGGTCTCATTACCTTTGGCCGAATGGTGCAAGTTCATGAGCTTGGCTGTGAAGGAATTTCCAAAAGTTATGTCTTCAGAGGAACAAAGGACCTATCTGCAAAACAGCTTCAGGTAATGAACAGAAGCAAATTAAAAAAAATCATTAAGATGCTAATGGTGAAATAGTCTGTAAACAAATTTTGTAATAAAATCTTATTTATTTGACTACAGGAAATGCTGGGCCTTACAAAAGTAGCTGTTGCACAAGTCGGGCGGGGTCCTCAAGTGCAACAACCACCACCTTCCAACAGGTAATCTGCTTTAAACATCTTAAGGATAAGTACCTTGACTATACTGATGTACTGGAAAACCTAGTTTTTATGACCATGAAAACAGTAAACTGACAGCCAAACTTCTTGGTCAGGCACAAATTTAATAGTAGACTGTTCTTTCCTACAGTTTGTACTGGGAAGAAATGACTCAATTGGTAATAGTAATACTATCTGGATGATTTTTGCAAGTGTTCTGAGAGGCATGTTATAGATACATAAATAATAATAATGATGCTTCTGTTGATTGGTGTGCTGGAAAGTGTTAATAGATGCTTTAGTGCCCCTTTCTTATGCAGATATCCAGTTATACCTTCCCTTTTTCTCCCTCTTCTAGTTCTCTTCCCTCCCCTTTAGTCTCTCATTTGGAAATTACAGACTGGTGTTTGATTTTCCTGTGTATTTCATGACATAGAAGAAATTTATGAAATTGCAAGAAAGAAAGACATTTTGCCATCTCTGCCCTCCAAAAATTAGCTGTATATGTAGACTTACTGCCATGCACGAAAGAGATCTTAGGTGTTAATTTTTCTCCTGGTCTTTGATTGTCACTGAAGTAGTGAAATGTGTTTCTTTTTGAGATTCATAGGTCATCGCCTGCTCTGTTCTTTTGACTAGGTAGGGTTCTTTCTGGGATAGTGGTGGGATCTCCAAGTCTGCAAGTTTCAGTTTTGCAAGCTCTTTGCTGAACTTCTTAAGCTGAGTGTGTAGTAATTCCAAACTGCTTTATTTTGATGAAGCAGAGTGACTGTTCTGAATTCAGACTAGAATCTAGAATTAGACATTTCAAATACATGTCTAATATATTGCTAGTGAGCAGTTGATAAAATTTTTATTTAATAATTTAAATCTAAACTGCTTCCACCTATTTGTTTCCAGATTTTTGCAACCAGTGCAGAAAATTGATATGAATCTTACTGATCTTTTGGGTGAACTGCAGCGGGATCCTTGGCCTGTTCCACAAGGAAAACGGCCCTTGCGTTCTTCTGGAGTGGCCTTGTCTATAGCTGTAGGACTCCTTGAGGTAATGGCTTTAACTACAGCTGTGCTAAAACATAGATAATTTTCTTGCAGAAAAGCTGCCACAATCAATATGTAAAAACCTTGCAAATTGATGTGTATTAGATTTGTAGGATGATTCTGATGGATATCATCCCTTATGTGCATAGAATATCATAGACATTTGCACATTTTAACAAGGCACAATTGAGAATTGAGTTAATGGCAGATTTAACTTTTTGGAGTGAAAAAATGCAGTTATTGTTAAAATCCCAGCAGTGTGATAAATACCCACATATCTATTTTGTTCAGCTTGTAGCAAAACCCAAGGGTTTTACTTATCTTTTATTTCCTACAGTGCACTTTCCCTAATACTGGTGCACGCATAATGATGTTCATTGGAGGACCAGCTACGCAGGGACCTGGCATGGTTGTTGGGGATGAATTGAAGTTGCCTATAAGATCATGGCATGATATTGAAAAAGACAATGCAAAATATGTTAAAAAGGGTACTAAGGTAAGAGATGATCATGGGATTTCATACATCTTCCCAGTAAGTAAACATTTAAATTGCTTGGCACTGTAAAATGCTGTTAGTAATAGCAAATGTGTAAAGAGGTGAGAATTGTGAGGTTTTGTTTACCTGGCTCTGAATAGTGGTATGTCTCAAGAATTTCTTCAGAAATTTCAGTATACTGAGTTAGGAATTTTCTAGCTCACATTAAAGTTCTTTGGAGTGTATCTCTGGTTTAATTAAAAAAAAAATTTTTTGTGACCAAATGGTGTATCTAGTGTTGTAAGCTGATGCTTTTAAGACAGGTGCTCAAAACTGTCTCTCTCGTTGGGGGAGGATTAGGCTGTAGAGTTTAGTCATAGTTAATTTAATTTAGTACATTTCGGTTGATGAACTGCATCGAAAACCTGTTAAATTCATCTTGACTGATTATAATGGGAGCTTAAACAATTAGCTCAGTTGCAGGCACCTCTCATTGTAGACACTTGGGATTAGGATAGTAAATTCAGTTCTGTGCTGGATTTAGTACTAAATGCAAAGTTTAAAAGGAAGAAGATCAAAGTAATTTTCTAGTTGAAAGAGCAACCATGGTTCTCTTTAGTGTGAATCAGGCTCTCAGCTGATCAGAAAAAACCCCAAGTATTGAAAATCCCAGTCTTAGTTTTAACTTCAGGGAAAAAGATACTTTTATGTGAAGAAAGTCTGATAATGTTGTTTTAGAAAAATTTTGTAAGTTTAGGATTTAATATGAAGATGAGGAGAGTTCACATTGTAAATTGCTATGAACTGTATTTTCGTCTTGGATTTAGCATTTTGAAGCCCTGGCTAATCGAGCTGCAACAAATGGTCATGTTATTGACATATATGCATGTGCATTGGATCAGACTGGTCTACTGGAGATGAAGTGTTGTCCCAACTACACTGGGTATGTGTCCATTTGCTTTTTAGTAGTATATGAAGATGCAGTTTTTTAGTTTTTTAAATTGTTTAACAGGAAGCACTTGCAAAAAACATTCTGCTATTTAAAAAAAAAAAAACCATAAACACACTGATAAACTGTGATGGTTGCATTTGTACTGAAATTTTGGAATATCTTGGCCTCTGGCAGATTTGTCACCACAATTTTGGGTTTAATCAGAAGCGGGTTTGTTGTTTTCTTTTAGTGTGATCTTTTTGAGGTTTGAATAACGTGGATATCTTTTAAACAGAATGTTTATCAGATACCCTGTTTCCTGTTTTTCTGTGTGTACTTGTGTAAGTGGCAGGTTTCAGTAATGATAAGGACCTGTCATCGTTATTTTTCTTGTTCTTCAGAGTGGTGCAAAACCCTCAGTTATCCTTTCTGTCTTGTTTATGCCATTCTTTTATATATTGTTGTTTATAGGTTCAGCTACTTGTTTAGATGATTATCAGGTACAGCTCCTGAGTTTCAGGCCAGCTTGGCCATGCTAGTCACTGCTTCTCTTCAGAGCTGTATATATAGCCTTAGCTTGGGAGCCTTCACTGTTCAGACTATTTATGTTTAAATTTGATTTTACCTGCATATTTGACACCTATTCCTTTTCTGCATCAAACTCAAGTTGTGTTTTTGCTTATACTGTTTTGCTCTTTCTGTCTGCTTGTGTGACTCACCCTATTTCTGTAGCCTTAATGTATAGTTTGTTTATTTCTCCTACAGCTGTTCTGTTTTGGTTCTGGTTACATCCTGCATACTGGGAGGAATTTCTGATTCTGTCCATGTCTGTTTTCTTCTATTTTTGAGTATCCACCAATTTGGGTGTAATGTTTGACTTATTGACATATTTTACTAAAAGGTTTCAATTAACGTTTTTTGATGACTGAAAATAATATCTCCCATTACTGTTTTCTAACGGCAGGGTATGATATTTCATAGCAAGTGGCAACTGTTGCAGTTACATCCACAGAATATTGCTAAGCATAAAAATAAATCATGCTTCTTGAGCATAGATTTAACCTGGAAATAGTGAATGAACTACACAAAATAGTGTAGTTTGGAATAATAAATGTTAGAAGTAAACTGACTTTGTGTGACAGGTTCTTAAGACATCCTTAGTGTTGAAAGTCCAGTATAGTATTTTCCCGGTGAAAGAGTTTGTTACATAATATAATGACCTTATGATGCATAGGGCAAAAAGCTCACTTAAAAATTTCATCCTTAACATTGTAGCAAAATTCTAATTTAACATTTGTCTATTTTAAGAAGGTAAAAATATGTCTCACAATGAGCTGTCTTTAGTCTTTAATAAAAATGAGCTATATAAATAATTTAGTTTTACTCACGGGTTTTGTTTGTTTTGTTGTTGTCTAGAGGCTACATGGTAATGGGAGACTCTTTCAATACATCGTTATTCAAACAAACTTTTCAGAGAGTATTCACTAAAGATATGCAAGGACAATTTAAAATGGGATTTGGTGGCACATTAGAAATAAAGGTAAGCATACAAAAATGCAGTCTGTTAGTGAAACGATGGAATAGGATTCCACACCAAACTGTGGAATCTTTGCCCTTTTAAGGAATTTTTAGGAGCATGCTAAACAGATGTATTAAGATTGGCCTGTTCATAGCTGTTACTGCCTAGCTATCTTTCTGCAGTTCTGTGATTCTGTAAATGTGAGTTAGGTATAATGGTAGTTCCTTCTCACCTTGCATTCAGTGACAGCTAAAAGAGAGACTAAGGTAAAATAAATGTTTTCATTAAAAACTCACAATGCTCTGAGCTTAGATTTTGATATCAGTGGTTTCTTGGTTTTAGGTAGGTCAGTTTCTCTTCGTAGTCCAGGACAAATTTTCTTTCATTTTCCATCCTTATCAGAATCCACTCTGGCACTTAAACAATGTTATTTTTTACCTCTACCATTGTGAAAAGCTTAGAGCTGAATGTGCTGTAGGTTCAGGCACTGTCTTCTTTGATGTTTCTTGAAAAGTATTACAATCCCTCATTGTAGAAGAATATGAGGCTATTTTCATTTTTGGTAAAATTGTGTTTAAATTTTTACCACTAGGACAAATAGTTGAACCCTCTTTTTTTTTGTATGCATATTCATGTGAATTTCATTGAAAGATCCCGGAAAATGTAAAAAGGGAACCCCAGTTCTAGAGGGATGTACAGATCACTTCAAACAGGAAAGTGACACTGGAAGAATGTAAATAACTGGATCTTGCTTTTAGCTGAATATGTTTAGGACATAGAGTATAAATTCCTTGTCGGGTGTGCGTAGGCTTATCTTACTAGTCTTCAGTTTTAATCTTACCTTTGAATGTTTTAATCATTTTGTTAGAAAGGAAATATTACCCAGTGTACTTTATAAGCTCTTATGTTCATAAATAAAGCAGCTTTTCTCCATGTTATAATTTATGTTCATGCTGTTGTTTAAGATATACTAATTGGTATAGCAAACAAACGTAACTAAGAGTACAAACTGAGCACATGAAAAGTGTCTCCAAATGTATCAAGCATTATTATATGTATAACCTTTCCTAAAGCTATCAGTAATCTAATATGTATTGAGGTTTTAATTATCTAATGATAAAATGAGACCGAATTCTTTAGCGTGGCATGTTAATGTATATTTTTATTTGAAATATGAAGACTTCAAGAGAAGTAAAGATTTCTGGAGCAATTGGACCCTGTGTCTCTCTGAACTCTAAGGGACCATGTGTCTCAGAAAATGTAAGTAAACTTCTCCAAAAGAAGGTAATATCCTACTATGGAAAAATAGGATTTTAGATTTCTGGATTTGAAGAGAGGCTGGAACTTTTTCATAAATGGAACAAAGTGTTCATTTTTTATCAGTTTTAAATTAAATACATGCAAGCTCACATTCATTACTAGGTCAGATTCAATTGTATTAGACCTTGCAGATCCCTTGTTATTTGTTTAGGTATGTCCACTTGTTTAGATTGTTTAAATTTGGTTGCTTTAAAATTATTATACAGAAGTTACATGATGATGTAGCAGAAACCAAATAGAAAGTGAGTTAGCATGCTTTATTGTCAAAATCAGAGCTGTGTCCCTTTAATCCAAAGTGAGCCGTAAAAATGCATTTTTTAGAAAGAATTGACAGAACAGGAAGACACAAGAGTTTGGAAACATCCCTTTTATCTTGACTCTGTCTTCCCATTTCTGTAGCTGTTTCACCAAATGCACATTTAATTAATTGATTGGAAGATCCAATCATTTTGGGCTCCTGAAGTAATGCCTTTAAATTATATTAGACTTAAATCATCACTTCTTTTCTTATCAGATAATATTATTAACTTTTGATTACCAATAAAAAAAACAATCCCTGCAAGTGACCAAAATGTCTTACGTTTGAGAAGTCTCACTTTTGTTCCTAAGAATCGGCATAACAGAGCACTTCCCAGTATGCTCACTTCCCAGAAAATGCTCACAAATGGCCTGCTTTAATCAAGCACATTTATTCCTTAACTTTTCCTTGTATTTATGATTGCATCTTTATGAATATAAAAATTTCAATATAGTCAGCATTTTATTTTGGCGATCTGGTACAGATTTTTCTCATTTCATTGCCTGAAGAGATTGCATATATTACAATAAAAGTTAAAACCACCAAAAATAAACTGAAGGTACATGTCCTTATTTAAGCTACATACCTATTTCATAGGAGATAATAGGAAATTCAGTTGTGAGGTTATCTATTGCTTTGCAATTATATCATGATTAATTTATATTCCAGCCTCCTTTTTGTTGAAATTATCTGAATTAAAATTTGAATATGAGTAAAATGAGCATGCATGTAGCTCATTTCAGTGGTAACTGGACAATTCCTCTAGCCGTAATGCTTTCAAGTGAATACAGGGAGAGTGACAAAGTGCCAGCATAGTTTTCCTTTAATGTCTTATTTGGTTTCACTGTGTCCATTATGGATGAGGGATTACTATAATTGGTTTTGCTGGATGTTTATGTTGCTTTGATGCCAAAAAGGAATTGTCAGTTGAAATACATTGCTATCTGTGTACAGTTACCTTGTTAGTTACTAGTGAGTGTGTAACTACATAAAATACAGTATGTAAGTTATTACTTAAAGTTTTACTGCTGCGCCTTAGAGGAGTCATTCCACTTACATGTGCTTTTTGCCTCTTTTGAGACTGTTTAAGCAAAGTCTGGTACTTTTTCCTGTTTCTGACTTGCATTTTCAATTTTTTTCTTATGCCAGCTCCTGATCTTTCTAATGTATTAATTGTTTAAAACAAAAATCTCTTTTTTTAAATTATTCCTACATCCAGTGCTGCAGTTGCTTTGCAGGAGTGTTTGTCTGAGAAGGTGGCAGAGTGAGCAGGGAGAAAGCTTGTGACAGAGTCGTTGCAGTTACCTATAATGGCTAGATGCTGTATTTCACAAACCAGGAAATACTTCTGGTTTATAAAAGTATTACAAAATCTTTCTGCAGGAGATTGGAACAGGAGGCACTTGTCAGTGGAAGATTTGTGGTCTTAATCCTACTACAACACTTGCACTCTACTTTGAGGTGGTGAACCAGGTAATAAATATTTGTCTACTTGTCTACTAAACACAATAATTTTATTTTATGTGACTGTTGAAGCTCGTATTTTTGTATGATTCCCCCAAGCACAGTAGCAGGGATAAAAATTAATGTTGCCATTTGTGGCATAATGTTGTCAAAGTTTAGAGGTGGACACTAACTGCTTAATGATGGGCTAATCTTCTTGTATGTGATAATGAGAACTAAAGAACTCTACAAATTTTGGAGAGAGTTGGTAGTCTCTAACTCCAAGTTTTTCTTTCAGTGTGTTACTTATTAAATGTATTTTAATTGCATTATATAAAAATGCTGTAATCTGTATATTTAAAAGTGCTTTTCAATATTTCTCTGATGTTTTAGTTACAAGGTAATTAGTACATAGTGTTACATTTTAATTTATTGCTCAGTATTTGCAAGCGAAGATTGGTTTCATTGAAATGCATCAGGGGCAAATAGTCTGGTTTCCTGTTTCCCTGAGGGGCTACTAGAAAAGGGGATGAAAACATGAGGAGCAAGTGTGCTACTCATTCTCATACCATTTCTTATTCCAAGATGGAGCTCAGGAACTGAGCTGACTGTAATTTCTCTATATTTAGTATGCTGTATTTCATAGTTTGTTATCTATGCAGAGGTTTGAAAACTTGAAATTACCTTAGCCAGGTTTTGATTTTACTTTTTTGCATATTTATGTTTGGCTCGTTTTATTAGTAGCTCTAAAACCAGCCTAGTCATGGTGTGTAATAGTTAATTTCAACTCTTCTTCTCTTTTGAATTGCTTACATAGCGTGTAAACCTGTATTTTCAATGAGCAGAGTTTTGAAATTTCAGTTTACACCTGGATTCCAATCTTTGTTTTGATGGTACTATTGCAGATTCATTAATCAACATTTTAGACTAGTATCAGTTTTCTTATCCTATAGTTCCAGTGAATCATACGGTGTTCAAATAGAATGTGATGAAACCGGGAATTACAAGGCCCCTTGGAAAATGTTGTCTCTGTAAGGAGAGAGCATTGGTTGCTTTAAGGCTATCTGGTGAAGCCAGCAACTGCTTCTAACATCCCTTAACAATCACCAAGTTGATTATCTGTGTTTAATAAAGGTACTTAACATAATAAAAACACCAGACTATGCATTTATATAACTGGGGCTGCCTGTTGCAAAGAATGTTAGGATTTTCTATTAATTAGTTACACATTTTCAAATTATACTGTAAAATCTTGGGATTCCATTTCATTTATTTTCCTTCTGTACTTAGCACAATGCTCCCATTCCTCAAGGAGGACGTGGTGCAATCCAGTTTGTGACTCAGTACCAGCATTCCAGTGGACAGAGACGTATCAGAGTGACCACAGTTGCCAGAAAGTATGTTTTACTTGTTGTGAATAATTTTTGAAATGTCAGGATATATATATATATATATATATATATATATATGCCTTTTCCTTTGTGGATTTTGTAAGCGGTCTCTTGTTTGAGACAGTTGCCCCTCTTGTTCTGTGGACTGTTTCTTCTCTGAGAGGTTATAGTGGTTGTATAATGTTGTTATAGCAGTGCTCTGAAGAAAGCCGAGTGATTCTAGACCAAGGGGAAGCTTTGAGTGAAATTCTGTGGCCTGAACTGAGGAGATGTTTGGAATGGCAAAAAGCACTTCATGAGAGTGCTAACTGCAGTTCAGAGGGATGTAAATACCTGGTATTCCATGTATAACCTTTACCTGCAGTTTCCTTGATTCAATATACTTCACAATTTTAGGAGATGATGTTTAATATTTTGAAGACATTTTTCAATGTCCAGTGACATTTATTTACTCTTAAGTTGAAGGAGATCGTTGCTTGGTTAATTCAATGGAAAATTCAGTTTGTTGAGAAGAGCATTGCCCTAACTGTTGATATGACTGTATTGTTAACATAATTAGTTGTATCAGTAAAATCTTGGTGACTGATGAAACTTCTGATTAATAGTTTACTCTGTAAGTTAGAAAGAACTGGCAAAGTACACAAAAAATTACTTATGTGGGAATTGTGATTAGGTTTGTGGATGGTGTTTTCTGTAACAACCTTTCATCATTAATTTTTAAAAAAATATGATAGCTGTTCTATTAGTGACATTATATTTTATTTCACTGGTTGCATGGTATCTGTACAAATAAAGAAGATTTCTAGTTAAAGAATGGTTAACTGGGAGGCTGCTCATTTAATCTACCTAGTAGATTTTTTGAAGCTTCAGCATGAGTTTATTAAACTGCTAACTGTTTAACTTTCTTTGCCCTAACTTTGAGGGGATATTTTGAGGTTGGATTTCTTCCTTTCACTGTGATGCGAATCCTTGTCTTTTTCTCTTGCAGCTGGGCAGATGCACAGACCCAGATTCAGAACATTGCTGCATCTTTTGACCAGGAAGCTGCTGCAATTCTCATGGCTAGATTGGCAGTGTACAGGGCAGAGACAGAGGAGGGGCCTGATGTGCTGAGGTGGCTGGACAGACAACTTATACGACTGGTAAAACGAGCTGTATTGAGAGAGTCAGATTGGTTTCTTGTTTGCAGACACATAAGTAACTGCTGTTTGGTGATGGTTTCTTTTAAAAAAAAGCAAAAAATGAACTGAATGCTTAATTTCCACACGAGGTTATACAGAATTAACTAAGATTTTCTATTTTAAATTAAAAAAAGAGCAGATGTGTTTTTGGTTGATTTATTAATGTTTCCTCAGCACATGATAATTGCCAGGAATTAAGAGAAATTATAGCGTGTGATTAGCAGAAACGAAAGTTTTCCCTGCTTTCTGCTGCCTATAATGATATTGTAAATATTTTTAGCAAAAAAAAAGGAGGCAAAGTATCTAGAAAACCATATGGGTTTTTTTTTTATTTTCAAAAGTTCAATTTTCTGTTTGGTTTTTTAAAAAATTATTTTATTTTTTATTTGTAAGTAAGCTTTTATTAATAATTTAATTTTAAACAATGTCTTCTGGACTGTTTATTCATCTAACTCTGCTTAGTGATTTTAGAGGGGAAAACAACCAACACACAAAGTTGTTAAAGCCTCATGTGCAAGAAAATCATTGCTTGTTAAAAAGAGAACTTGTGTCTGTGTTTTTGCTAGATTTCTGTTTGTTTACAAAGTTGTAAGCACCACAAGTCACGTGCCTGTTAAAACCAAGCTTGCAGTAATGGCATGACCAAGCGAAGTATATTTCTTAATATACATTTTCTTTCTCATTTACTCCAGTGTCAGAAATTTGGAGAATATCACAAGGATGATCCAAGCTCTTTCAGATTTTCAGAAACATTTTCACTTTATCCACAGGTGAGTTTGTCTGTAGGAAGGTTTGTCTCTAGGGATAAAAGAGAATGCTCAGTGAAGAAAGAGTCCTTGTAGCACTGAGTACAACAAGGCATATCAGGATGAACAGACCCCCTGCCCCCAACTACTGTCTGACATGTGACATTAGGAAAATCACTTCTGTTGTGTGTGCTGCTGTGTCCTCTTTTGCCCTCTGCCCTTAACTTAAATGTCTAACAATGTAAATTTTTTGTTTCTCCTACAACGAAATCCTTATCTCACCTGAATTTGTAATTCATATAATGACACTTTTTAAAGGGCCGTTCTAATGAAGAAATTCAGAAAACATAAGGAAATAAATAGGTTTGCTTTGTTGTTTCTCTCCCATATGATTTATGATACTGACCAGAAAAGAAACACTTTTCTGTGAAGTGAACTTAACCTTGACTGTATCAAACTTCGAATAGTTTCTTTGCTAATAATCCATTCTGATAAATTTCTCCATTCTGATAGCGCCAGATACTTCACTTTTGGACTCTTCATACACTTCCATGATATTTCTGTTTCAGTTACCTACCTATCTGTCTGTAGGTGTTAGGTGTTGTGTAGAGATTGACTCAGCATGTGGAGAATTTGTTTCACCAATGGAAGCATATGCTTTTACTAGCAAAGTTTGACTTTGCTATGGTTAATGTTCCTTTTTCTGTTCATGCGCTATAACTTACTTTGTTCCAGAACAGCAACCTCCCTCGTAGGAACAGTAGAACTTACAGTAAAGGAAGGATTTCAAAGCTACTTTGTAGGTTTACCCATTCTGATGCCTCTCTTACTGCATGGGAGTGTGTAAAAACTGGCAAAGGTGCATATACGAATTAGAAATGTTAAAGGAGTTGGAATTCAGTTTTGTTGTGGCATTGGTCTCACATAGTTTGTGGAAAATATTTTTCTCCTCGTACAACTGTCCTTTTTATCTGTCAAAGTTCAAACCAATGGTGCTTGTTTTGCAGTTCATGTTTCACTTGAGAAGATCTCCTTTCTTACAAGTTTTTAACAACAGTCCAGATGAGAGCTCCTACTATCGTCATCATTTTATGCGTCAAGATCTAACCCAGTCGCTTATCATGGTTCAGCCAATTCTTTATGCCTACTCTTTCAATGGACCTCCAGAGGTATCAGTAAAATAACTCCATAGTGGGTTAAAAGGTGCTTTGTTGAGAAAGAGGTGATTGCTGTCTTCACTGTTACATGTTATAAAATGTATTGGTTTAAAATTTATTGTATGAGAAAGAACATTCATTCAATTTAAAACAGCTACGAACAAGGCATATCTCAGAATTCTAATGTAGCCATCTTGAGAACAAAAGTAACTTTGTAAAGAGGTTATGTTTTAAACTAAAGGATGGTACTTTTTTGTTAGTTTTTGAGAGCTTTTTTGGTTTTGTGGTGCCAGAATGTAAACATAAACAAAAATGGTTTTATTTAAAAATGTACTTTTGCTGTTGGTTGAAAGAAAAGTTGAGGTTTTTTTAAATGTACAAAATTTCCTCTATTTTCCTCTATTTTTAATCCAAAGCTTCTAATTTTGGTATGGTTCCCATTATGTGTAGATTTAGTACAGAACCTTCCAGATGACCTTGTCATGGCACGTTCTGTATAAATCTAAAATAAAAAGCTGGTCTTCCAAAAGGCTTCTGAAAGAAGTGTCAGACAGCAGATAACAAAAGTCATCTGTTACATAAAAGAGAGTGAGGCAGTGAAAACAAACATAGTAAGTCAAGGATGTTGGCAGGTTGGATTTCTGACTTTTTTAGGATTTTTTTTTTTTAGAGTATTTATGAGGATATAAAAAAAGACTTTTAGAAGTGGCATTTAAATGAAAGTAATAAGGTGGTTTGTGACGAACAGCTTGCAAGTGTAAGATCTCTCTCCCATGTATGAAAAACAAGTAGTTCCATTAGTGATTGAAGGAGAAATATGATTAAACAAAAACTGATGTCTCAGTGTAGAATGAATAAGAATTTTTTTTTGTGATTCTTGGAATAGTTAATATTTTTGTTATCTCTGGTAATACTGGTTCAATTAAATCATATAGCACCGATACAGTGTCACTACCCTTAAAAAGGTGACTTAAAACCTTAAATATTACATTAGATTTCATAAATCATGAGTATTTACTATATACAGTATTGGGGGATATGTATGCACAGTAATAATATACTGCAAGAACAAGACTAAAAAAAACCCCAAACAACTTACAAACCCCAAATCTTATTCTTGAGTAACTGCTGAATCCTTATGCATTGAACTACAATTGAAGTTAATGGCATTGTATGGGTAAATACGGAGGTACTTGAAAGACTAGAAAAGTGCATAATAATGGAAGGGGTTTCAGCTCTTGAATACATTTTTTATTACTTTCATGAAGTTTTATACATAGAATCAGGCAGGATAACTTCAAAATGAGATTCTGTGGGTTGCAGATGTGTAACATGAAAAGGAGCAAATACAGAGCTTTAGTACGTGATTGAAACAGTTCCGAAGATTCAGTTACTGATTAAAAAATCTGGCAATGGCATCTGATTGCTCAATTCTGCATCAGTTGATAATTTTTAAATTTATTTTTAAATCTTAGCCAGTTCTTCTGGATAGCAGCAGCATTTTACCAGATCGCATTCTCCTTATGGACACCTTTTTCCAAATCCTTATTTATCATGGAGAGGTAAGAGTTGTCATTTCTTACATAAATACTTTTTTCTGTAGGAGTGCTACATTATGGAAATCACTGGAAGTCAGGCTCCAGTTGTAATGCACTTCAGTGCTTGACCCTCTCATCTGCATGGCTGACAGCAGAATCGTAGTTTGTGTTTGCACTTTGGTAGTTTAACATGTCTATATGCAGATACCTGACATGGCTTGATGTTTTGGTCCTGTTTCTTATGATAAGTTTGAGATGAATTAGCTTCAATATGCAGAGTATTTGTTTAGATCAATATTTTTCCTACTTTAGAGTGTTATACCCTGCCTCCCCCTCCTCCCCACTTTTCAGTCCTTTATTTTAGATTGGATTAAGTTGGTTCTTCAGGGACAGGAAGTCAGAACACCAAGTTCTATAGTCACCCTTCATCTGTACTGTCCTGGAAGAATGGACTGCACCTGGCAATTAGGCAGATGGACTTTCCTTAGTAATATAAATTAAAGTGCTTGTGACTTGCTAGTGCTCTGCCTCCCTGGAGGAATTGAGCTGCTGCTTTTTACTACTTTGCAACTGTAAATTGTTTGCAGCTGAGAATTTGAAAAATACTGTTCTGGATCATGTCCTTGTAGCTGCACTGATAAAAATATTTACTAAACTTAGACACTTCTTAAGTGGCGGAATGTTATCTCATTTTTGTAATGTGCTATCAGTAAGCAGCAGTAGTGGACTGCTCCCTGGGGGAATGGGAACAGGGAGCTGAGCATCACTGCAAGGCAGGCAGGGTCTTACAACTGAGGACACGTCCCCAGTGTACCTGAGCAAAGCAAGCAGAGCAGTTTTGGGCAGTAGCCAGATGCAGCCTTCAGTCCAGATCACCAGACAAGTTCATGGGGATGAGGCAGGTCCAAGTTCTGGCTATGAAATCAAGTCCCTGAGTGGGGGTCCAGATCAGTAAGGGTACATGGTCTGGTACAGGCATGTGGCTCAGACTGGAGCCAGGAATGAGACCCTCGGTTTAAAAGCAGCTGCCAAGCAGAGGAGGGAGGAACCCCCCCTGCTGAGGGTCTCTCCAGGTCTTTCCTAACAGCTGCCTGTATCAATGAGCTGACCTTGAGCAGCCAGCTTCGCTCCTAGAGGGCGGGGAGGTTGTGCTACAGACTGTGAAAGATATCAGTATAAATACTTATATGTCATTGACATGCATATTAGAGAAGTGTAAATAATGTCTTTGACCTCCTCCAAACAAAATAGTTGGCATATAAAAGATGACAAAAAGAATAAATACAAATGGACCACAAATTGTTTAGAGTTTGGAAAAAAAAAAATCTAGTGGCATGTTACTTGCACATCTTGGCTTTTAAAAATTAACTTACATACTCTAGGGCAGAAAAGGGATGAGTGATAGAAAAGAGGCCAGCAAAGGCACGTTCTCTTCTGAAAAGACCTGTGTATCCTCTAAGAAAGTTTGGTGAATCAGTTCTAAACTCCTGTCTTTCTCCTGTCCCCAGACCATAGCGCAGTGGCGTAAGTCGGGGTACCAGGATATGCCAGAATATGAGAATTTCCACCACTTGCTACAAGCTCCAGTAGACGATGCCCAAGAAATTCTCCATTCCAGATTTCCAATGCCCAGATACATTGATACAGAGCATGGAGGAAGCCAGGTATGGTGAAGTATATATTATATAATCTGGGAAATGATGTGTTAGTAATGTTGTGAGATATTTTCCACAGTAAACATGCATTTCTGTGCTAAAATATACATAAATTGCAAATCAGTGTTTTGAATCTTAAAGCTTTTACAGAGCAAGATATTTAATAGTAGGTTTCCCAGTAATTTATGAATCCTGCCATTTGTTATTATTTTAACCATACTGACTTGGACTCTGATTCTTTGTGTAAGGTGCGTAGGGCAGAAAATACAGTACTTGTCTGGGTCTCTGAACCAATACCAGAATTACTCTTCTGTGTTATTTTTTTAGAACTTACTAATTAATGTCTTGTTGATACTCACATTTGCTTTGCTAGTGCTTGAAAAAGACAAAAGCTTATTTTCAGCTGCATCAGAAAGTTGTTAGCAGTTCTTCATTACAGCTGTGGAGTCCAGCGAGTGGCTTTATTTACAGAGGTGTTGTTGGCAGTGTCTGTATCTCCAGATAATAGAAATGACATATTTTGTGCATATGCAGCTCTTTTCTGAGTGCAGGAAAATTCTGTTTGAGAAGATTAATTTATTGTCTTTTATTTTTTTAAAGGCTCGTTTCCTGCTTTCAAAAGTAAATCCCTCTCAGACTCATAACAACATGTATGCGTGGGGACAGGTGAGTATGAATCTGCTGATTAAGCTTGTATGCGTGATTTTTTTTCCCCCCCCATTTCAGAAGGCAAGTGGCACATTATGTACATATAAGTAATAATGTGAAGTTTTGAAACTGAAAAAGAAATGCAGTTTTGGTCTAATAAGACCAAAATTAAAAAAGTTAAGAAAAATGGGCTTTATTTCTTCAGGCAGAAATGATCTGGTTTACTATTTTAAACTTCTCTTAGGCTGCTTTCATGTCTAGCCTATTTTCTTAGACTGTTGTCTTAAAACTATGGGTGTGATGTTTGCCTGACAGAACCCCTCCAAGGACTTGCACTGAAACAGTTTTGCAAAGTCAAAAGAGAGTTTATTGAGGCAACAGATAAAAAGATTTGGAATAGTCACTGATAAGTGCACTTACTGCCTTAGCACTAAATATACTAAGGCTAGACAATGACTGATTAAGTTAAGTTTCCAATTTCCAATTCATTAAGCTTAACTTCACCAGTAATTAAGTTTAGTTTCATTCTGCTAAGTAGCAGAGATGCAAATCTTACCCAAGGGTGTTCCTGCTTTGGAGGGAGAGAGGAGCAAACCCATCAGCCTATCTGAGAGGTAGAATCATATTCTTGTTCACACCATGGAGGACTTTAAATACCAAATTTATACCTGTTGTAGTCAAATAGGATTGGTTCCATGTTGCTGCTGTAAAAGATGGTAGAAGGGCAGCCACTTCATCATTTTCATATTGGCAGGTGTATTTTTTCATAAATAAACGGGTGACGATGAGGGCTTAGGTAGCTTTGGCCAGGCTGAGCTGTCTTGTGGATGAAAATGTGCATGTATTATTGCTCAAGGGCAGAAGAGACCTGTAACACTTCAGTATCACTTCTTCCTCCACCTGGCTGAGCCATTAGTAAGGCTGCTTGACCTTGGCCTGGTGGCCTCCTCTTCAAGTCAGCCTGTTGCAGCCTTGTATTGTTATCTTCTTGTCCACCTGTCTCACAGAGCTTTAGATCTCATCCCTATAAATACCTTCAAAATACTGGAAATGAGAGTGCTTACCATACATAAAGGCTAAGGGACTTTTTTGCAATAGGGGAAATAAGTGTTGAAGGTAGTTATAAGCAAGAACTGGAAAATACACCAGTGCCAGTGTACTGACATTTTCCAGAATTTCTGTGGCCTGGTTGACCAGGAATCAGTTTTCAAATCGTGTCTTTAGGAAGGAAGTTATGTTCAGAAGTTAAACATTCTGTAGCAGCTTGTATTCTTGAATGTTGCATCTCTGTTCCATGTTTTCCTTCCCCATTCAGCTTCTATAGTGGGAAGAGAAACACTGCTGTGGCTAAGTGCTAGTACAGTGTCATCTTCTCATGCAAATGTAATGGCATCAGACATTTGAAGCTACATATTAACTGTGCTCTTAGAGTATTTTGCTAAATGGTGTACAGTGTTGAAGTCATGAGTGAGAAAGCTCTGTAGCAATTTTATGGCAGTCATCTTTGTCAAGTAAGTTTTATCAGGGTACATTTTCATATGAATGAATTGGTTCTAATGAAGCTTCTGGTAGTGAACAGCACTGAGGTCCAGAATGAAAATACTTGAAAATTCTGTACTGAGTCAGGTCCAGCACAATTTGAACACAAATCCCAAATTCTTTTGCTTCCAAAGTTGGTAATCTAACCAGCAGTTTGTTTCTCTTCATCATGTTTCCCCTCGACATACACACAAATCCTGTAGTTTGGAAGGTCTTATTTTTGATCTAAACATTACCTGGAATTTTTTAAGTTTTCACATTTCCAGCAATACAGGACAACTGTTTTCTGCTCATTTAATTAATAAACAAATGGAATGGTATTCCATATGTAAATACAAAAAAATTCTTTAACTGATCTGTAAGATAATTTTTAATTCTGGACAGATGAGACTCTGATACATCTTGCAAAAGATAGCTGTCTGTTTTAATGCTGAAAAGAATTCAGTTCTAGGGTAACATAAGAAATGGTGTATTAACCTTCCCGGGGCACTGCAGTGTGTGTGCTCAAGATAATATGCTCTTGTATTTGCAGGTTTTTTGCAAAAAAAGTTGAATCTAGTACTAATTATGAAATGAGAAATGTAATGTCTGGGAGAAATTTAATACTGATTTGCATCTTGCTCTTTTTTTTCTCATTACCTTCATGATTGTTTCATATTTTATTTTGTGCACAACTGAAAGTCACATTGACCTGAAGGGGGCACCCACACACCACTGAAAATGTGTTTCAGGCAGTGATGAATTGCCTAGTTTGGTTTTTAATATTTTAAGTGAAGGTTTTCTCTGAACTTTAGCAGGCAAGTGCCTTAATAGTATAGAAAGCATTTTCAGAAAATAACGATAAACTTTTTGTGCATTTCCATTATGTGGTTGGTGTTTGAAGATGCAGTTGAAATTTTCAAAAAGGACCTGTGAATGCTGATTGACAGCTGCTGAACATGAGCCAGTGTGTTCCCAGGTGGCCAAGAAGGCTCCTGGAACTCTGGCTTGGATCAAGAATAGTGTGTCCAGCAGGACCAGGGAAGGGATCGTCCTCCTGTAGTCAGCACTGGTGAGGTCACACCTCGAGTCCTGTGTTCAGTTTTGGGCTCCCCACTGCAAGAAGGACATTTTGGTGCTGGAGTGTGTCCAGAAAAGGGAAACAGAGCTGGTGAAGGCTCTGGAGCACAAGTCCTGTGAGGAGCAGGTGAGGGAGCTTGGGGTGCTTAGTCTGGAGAAAAGGAGGCTCAGGGGAGACCTTATCCCTCTCTACAACTACCTGAAAGGAATCAGGTAGGGGTTGGTCTCTTCTCACAGGTAACAAGCAATAGGAAAAGAAAAAATGGCTCCAAGATGCCAGAGGACATTTAGATTGGGTATTAGAAAAAATTACTTCATAGGAAAGGTTGTCAGGCATTGGAACGGACTGTCCAGGGAAGTGGTAGAGTCACCATCCCTGGAGGTATTTAAGAGACATGTAGATGTGGCACTTAGGGACATGGTTTAGCGGTGGGTTTGGCAGTGCTGGATTAATGGTTGGACTTGATGCCCTTAGAGGTCTTTTCTACCTAAATGATTCTGTGATTCTTAAATAAGAGAGCTCAGACATAGCATTTGACAGGCTTGGAAGTAGAGCGTCCTTTAATCTCATCTTGCTGCCATCAGATGATAGATAATGTAGTGTGCCTTCCCTGAGAGTGGCTGTGTATTGTAGTGATCCAAGAAATCTTGCTGTACTTGGATTTGTCCCTTGATCACTAACTGAGAACTGTTTCTGGCCAGTTCTCAGAAAACAGCACCAGTTCTGAGCATCCTTGTTAAGACTTTTAGGTCTGTGTTTTGGAAGACTTTACAAGAGTTCCGACAGCTCTGGTTTAATTTGGAAATATGGATTCTTAGTATCTTTAAAAAGGTTGAATTGGTGAGATTAATAGGAATTCTTCCTACATCTGTAAATGGAAATAGTGGTAGACTGATCTCAAAAGACTTAAGGGAGTTACTGTGTAATATTTGTGGAGTTGCCAACTGCTAGTTTATTTTGACTGTACATTTGTTCAAAAATAATAATTAAAACATGACCATTTTGAACTTCTTAGATTTGTGAAAATACTTCTGAGGTTAAAAAGTAAATTGCAAGAATCCACCCGAAAGGTTTTTTCAAATCTTTTGTGATCTGATTGCTCATGACTTTCACATGCTTTTGGTCTTTCTCTGAGGTGGTACAGAGCTACAGGAGAGAATAGGCCCACCTCTCTTTGGGAAAGCCAGGTGACCTTCACTTGGTATCACATCAGACCCTTAGGGGATTTGTTTCCTCCTTTCACCATTTTGATATGTGTGAGCTTCACTGACAGATACTGATTTGTTGGTTGTGTCACTTGCATATTACTGTTTCTCTCCCTTTTGCTCTACTGAGGTAGTAATGATGCAGGAACTGTCCCATGGAAAGTTTGTAAGTTAGTATTTGGCAGCTGTCAAAAAACTCTTTGAGTTTTGTATGGCTGATGTAAAGATACTGAGATACAGCAAATCATCGCTGTATGTGTTAATATGGAAGAGAATGTAGTTGTGGTTTATGCTTGAATTCATATAAATGTATGAAAATTTATGTAAATGTACAGTCTGCTGGTTTTTTTTGTCAGAGAATTTCAGCAATGATATGCTTCTAAGATCTTGCTAAATTTATAAAATGTTTATTCAATGGAACATATTGTGCCTTAAAATGCCTTTTCTTCACAATGTGTATAATCAGTTCTCCTTTTTTCCCTTATTTCATAGGAGTCTGGAGCACCCATTCTTACTGATGATGTCAGCTTACAAGTATTTATGGATCATCTGAAGAAACTCGCTGTCTCTAGTGCTGCCTGAGATTCTGCAGTGCACTGAAGGCACAGACAAACTGCAGCCATATTTCAGCTTTTCCCTCCTTTACCCTTTTCCATGTCTCTCTTGACAGAATGCTCTGATATGCACAAGCTGCCTGACTAGATGTAAAGCAGTGTTGTTTTCAAAGAAAAGCTTTTGTTATCAGCAGATGTTTTAATGTGAACTGCAGTTTTTAAAAATCACAGGTAGTAGATTAAGTTATTGGCAGAGGAAAAAGAGCAGTCATTTTGATTACTGTGATACTATAATTACTTTGAGATCATTTGCAACAACTTTGAGATGTGATTTCAGTTTCTTGTTTAAATGGTTGCGGTTGATTATGCTCTGCAGTACAAAGGCCCATTGAACAATAAAGGAAATCTTTGGTGATGTCTGGCTTTCCAGACTGCCATATAATTACTTTTGCTACTCAATTTGAGCATGAAGTGAACAAAGCAACAACAAAAAGCATATAAAAATAGTATTAACTCAGTCTTCTGATTCAGGCTGATGAACTTGTATTTCTTGCAGAGATATCATTGTTCATATATTGTTTATTTTAGGAGTATTTAATTTCAAGTATTTCTTCCCATTTACCCTGTTTGGTTCTTTGGGAGCAGAGTTTTTCTTTATTTCAACATAAAGAATTCGAACTGAAAAGGTATAAAATCCACTGTTGCACAGAATTTAAATCCACATATATTTTGACCAAAGTATCTATTATCAAACACAGTAACAGGTGAATATGCTCAAAAGTTAACACTTTCAGCTTGAGCTAAGAAGAAATTTTACACTACCAAAATGAACTAAGAGTACAGCCTTGATTTTTGTCTTGGTGAGTATACTTAAAAATAAAATTTACCTTTTTTATTGTTGCCTTATAATGTTATTACACTAATGCATGACACTGCACACCTGCTTTTTGTTTCTGCATCCTTTTTGTTATGAATTCAACAGGCTATAGTTCTTGTTGAAACAGTATTACATAGAACATGATGTAATTAATTTGGTATTTAGTTCATACTTGATTTTTTTGGGGGTGGATAAATTAGTAGGCTTTTCCATTTACTTATTGAAGTTTACACATAAAACAGATGTTTACATAGGTAGTAAAACATTTTGACAAGCAAAGATGTGAAGTGTGGTAGTGGGCAATAAAAAATTGTGCCAAGTCTAAAGGAATAGAGTTCGTAGGAAATTCAGTTGTTTATTGGTGTGATAAACATGAGGGTGGTTTTTCTGTTTTCTGTAAATTCTTAAAAACTTGATTGAATCATTTGCTCTCCATTTCTTTGATCTAAATGAGTTGAGCTCCTTTTGCCTCAATACAAATAAAATACATGTTTTTCTCTCACTTTTTGTATTTATTGCGCTGGTTTATGTTAGTTCTTGAAATGTGGAAATAAAGGTAGTAGTGATAAAATTTAGAATAACTTCACCTTTTTTGTTTATGTAATAATTGATATCAAACTAATTTAACTTCCAGAGGTACTGAACAATTTATGCTAGTGGCAGTTTAGAAAATAATAATTCAGTAGCCTTTTTGACTTTCTTTTGTTTTAGCTAATAAACAGCCTAAATTGTCTTGTAACACCAAATATGTCCAGTATATTTGACAGTTAGGTCCAGTTTGCCTAATAAATCAATTCGTCACCAAGTCATGGTAATGAATGGGGTTTTTTATGCTTTCCTTCCTACCCTTTAACCAGCTTTCACCTTGTAATAGTTTTTTTAATCAAATTTCTTAGCAACATTAGCTTATCAAATATTTAACATTGTCAAAGACTTTTTAGGAATCCAAATAGGTCTGGTGTATCACCTTTATCCTCCTGCTTATTCACCTCTTCTGAAGACTCTGTGGTTAGTGAGGCAGGATTTTCCTTCCTAAGAAGCATGCTGATTCTTTCCAAAATGTCTGTCTATCTGTCCATAGGCTCATAAGTCTCACTACAGCCTCTACAATTTTGCCAGGGATTGAGATCAGGCTCATCAGTCTGTAACTTGCAGGATTCCCTCAACAGCCCTTTTTGTGGATGAGAGAGACACGGGCAGTGATCTGCCAGTCATCTGGCACAGCGACTGTAATGGTAGTTATAAGTGTTCCTTGCGCATCTGCCCTTCCATGTCTCACTTCCTTTAGAACTCCTTAGTGAAGGCCCTCCAGACCTGGTAACCTGTAACATCTCATTCATCTACTTAATCTAATACCTCCTGCACGTTGGCATAGGTCACGTGAGTAGGGGAGGGAAGCCATTTGTTCACTGAGAATTGATCAACATTTAAAATAATGTGTTGTAGGGTTGTGCTACAGGAGAAAGTGGTTTAAAAAAGATAAATTGCTGCGATTTGAAGTGCTTGCTTAATGTCTGTATTACTGGGTTTCTTGGTGAAGAGTTTCTACCAATCTCCAATATCCATGACACTCAAGGCTGATCTATTTATGATTGCTGTGAACGTGTGCTTTTGCCTGGAAACAGATCGGAAATCAGAGGAAGAGTTGGTCAAATGTTTTTGAGAAAAAGACTTAGAAGATGTAGCCTTCTGCAGAACAAGGGATAAAACAGTTGCTGACTGTTCTGTTAAGGACTGGCAAGTTACAGACTGAAAATTTAGGGAACAAGCAGCTGGGTGCTGCTTTCTCCACATCGTTAGGCAGGCTGTGAGTTCTGTGTGAGATCTGTTCTTGATCTAAAGTTCCTCACTGGACATATATGGGCCTGAAGCATTGCCACCTGGGAAATATGTTTGTCTCAGAGAGCAACGTGGGAGATTCTGAAGTTTAAGTTTTGCCAGGATCATAAAATCAGATGGAGCTCATGGCAACGCAACAGCTGTTGGTGTTCTTTGCTATTCTTGTGTCTGGTGTTAGGACATACAGCAAAGCACATTGTGATTGACAGTGCTTATGTAGTGCCTGGTCTATAAGGTGGTTAGTTCTAGCCTGCTGCCTTTTTCTCTGCGCACCTGTACAGGCTCTACATGCTACACAACCATCTAAATTTTTCTTCTCTTTCCAGTGCCTTAAGTCCTGAACTTGACTCCATTTATTATATATATGCCATTGATGTGTTTAGATCAGCCCACAACACAAAGCTCCTACTGTCAGTGTCTTAAAGATTAGATAAAAGTTTCCTGGACCTTGTGAGTATGAGAGCTATCCTTCATTCAGGAAGAGAAATGGTGGTTAATTATTTTGAAACAAGCCATTTGGAGCAATAGAAGCCGTCATCTAAAATGTGGATGATAATTTAATATATATAAAAACCTTTAAACTCTGAAGTATTCCTGACTGGACCTCAAAACCAGAATAGTTGCCATCCACACAGGTATTTAAGTGTGCTGGAAGGAAGGTCAGAACATCCTTGACAGTGCTCTGCTCTTTCACTAGCAAGACATCAAGCCTCTGCTGTTTGGTTTCTTGCTGGCTCTGAGCTGTTGTGATAAATAGCCTGGCTTGGCCTCTTGGCTGCCCCTGCTTCACAGGACTGGGGCTGGCACAGTCAGTGTGTTAAGAACCTTCGGAAATACTTGACAGTAATTTCATCTGTTACAATTCAGGATCTCTTTTTTTGGAGAGTCTAGGACTGGGTTTTTTTAGCTACTCTGTTTCACATTTTCTGTTTTTTTAATACCAACTTATAATAATTTGTTTTCCTGGGGAAAAAGTAGTGGATTGCTAGCTATAGACTGTCTTCTTGTGCTTGGATGGGATAACTCCCCAGGTTTAGACACAGATTTAACAAGCTGAACCAGAAGTTGTAGTTAAGTTGCTTAAAGGCAAGTGGATTTGCCTAGAAATACAAATAGTGTCAAATTCCTAGAACTTCACTTCTTGGTGTGTGTAACATCAGTGAGTGGTCCTATGGCTGCCATCAGTGTTAGGAAAATTGCATTTTCCAGTGTTCCCTCTTTTCCTTGGTTGAATAGAATAGTTGGTGAACAGTGATGAGAAGCCTATCCTGTTCAACCAAATCTGAGGCAGATGACTGTATTACCTCCTGTCAGATTTTGAAGCACAATAGAATTGAGCTCAGTTTAGCTTTTGGCATTTTGTGTTCATACAAAAGTTAAATGTTACATGGAAGCCAACAAGCCTGAACAGAACAGATGGAAAAATTAATGAAGCTGTTGCTCTGCTCTGAATTTAATCTAAAATCTTGTTTAAAATAGCAGATTGTTCCTAATAGTGTAAGCTTTTGTCTGAAGGAAGAACTGCGATGCTAAAAGATAAACAATTAAATCAATGTCCATAAATTGATTTTTGGCAAAAATTAAGCAAAATAATCACTGCGTACTTTAACAAGGGAGGCTGTCCCCAGTTCCTACAGATTGTCCATTTTGTGTGTCTTTCCATCCTTTCCTATTACTGCCTGGAGGTTTCCAGCTGTGTGGTACACTCGCCATGAAGGGGGGTAAGACTTTGCTTGCCATCTAATGTGTGTGGCTGTTTTTTGGGTTTCTTGGGGAGAAATATGAATGTTGTATCATGACCTGCAGTCAGCTTAATGCATTGGAACTGTGCACATCTCTGGCTAGAGAATGGGCAAAGACCAATACACTTTACAAGAAAAAGAACCTGTGTCTCACAAAGTCCTGGCATGGCAGCCCTGTCATATTCTCTCTTCCCAAATACTGGGAACAGACAACCACTCACTCAAGGGATTAACAGCTTTCAAAGCATGCGTACAAATTATGTGATCAGGGTAACTTGGAACCATAGTGGTTGTTGAAGTGGGGTCAAAATGAAATTGGGACAGCCTCTGAACTCCCTGAACATGCACTTCCCCCTGGGTTAGAACTCACCTCTTTGTGGTTACCAACCTTTCAACCTCAGGAGAGATGCCAGTGACTCATGTATCAGAGTTCATAGTCTACAGATAACATGGAACTGCATTGCTTTTATAGGGTTATTAGTAAAAGTTTAGCAAGGGAGCATAGCCATGTGTGAAAAATTGAAGCTAGGCAGAGACATAGAAAAGCTTAGGTGGCACTAGATTGGTATGAAGTAGCCCTTGCATTTAATAAGTACCAAAGAAGAGGATTTTATGGTTTTAGCATTCAACTGTGAGCTCCTTTTCAGCTGCATACCATGAGCTGGTGTGGATTTTGCTGTTTTCTGTAGCAGCACAGACATGTTTGAGTCTTGGCTTGGATTGTTGCGAATGTTTTAAGGTCCTATCCTGTGTGACCTGAAGCAAGTGCTTCCATGGGAGACAGATTGTTTTTTCCTTTTTTATTGTGTTTCTTCCTGCTAGATATGTCAGCGCAACATGTTAGTTTGAATTACTAATTGAAACGTGAACAGTTTAAACAGAGCTATCCTGATCTGCAGACATGTCACACCTGGCTAACGAAGTAGTTTTATAAGAAGTTTATAGCACTGCTGGTCTTCATTCATCCTTGAGTGTACTTTCGTTAGCCGTGTTTTTTAAAAGGACTTGTATTGAATTTTTTCCAGAAAACTCACAGGAAGTTTATAGGTGGGCAAAGTACTACTTGCTGTGTTTTTCTGGCATGCCGTGAAACAGCCAAAAGAGCAGTGAATGACCCTCAGGTCTCTTCTTGCTACCACAGTTGCTGTCTGTGGGCATGGAAGACCAGCTGCTGACAAACTCCTGTTTGTCCAAGAGCAGATGTGAAAGACAATCTGCAAGGGGAGGCACTGACAGCTGGCCAAGCTGGCTCTCAAGGACCAAGATGGGGCTATTGATGTGGCTCCTGGTTTCAGGCAATGCTGCCAGTCTATTTAGGATCAAAATGTGACCCTCCCACACAAGTTGCTGTAATATTTCCTTCTCTAGGTTTACACCCTGCACTGAGGCGGAAAATAGCTCAGATGTGGCATGAGCAGTGCTTGAGCACGAGGGGATATAATTTCTCATTTCAGACTTGATCCCACTCACTTGCTGGAGGAGGAGATAAATGGAGATGACACCCTTTCAATGATGGTGTTGAACCAGACGATGGAACTGTTCTCCATTTTTTGCCCTGTAAAAGCAGAAAATGAGAAAGCTAACTTACTGCAGAACTCTGAAGAATGCATGTTTTTTCATTTAGAAGCTGAGGGTTTTATCACAATCTCCTTGAAGTTAAAACCATTTGCAGAATATCCAGTGTTTTCTCACTGGAGTGCAGATGGGTCTGGAAAGAGAGATTGCCATCAGCTAAGTCCCCACAGCCATACTTGCATAACAGAGACTTTGCTCAGGCAGGTCTATGTTTTGCTGTTTCCTCTGTGAATAAGATGTCAGCCACAAGAGATATTTTAACATCTATTGAAAAACTAACTTTTCTCACAAAAATGTAAGATAAAATTTGCTCTGTGACTTGGCAGAAAAAGCAGCTGAGATTGAAAGCATATGACAATGTCTGGGGTTCTCTGCGATAGCAAAGAATTTTAAGTGAAATGCCCAGATGACAGAGCAAGTTAGCCATGCGAAATGCAGGGAGGACCTTGGAGGTCCCTGCCAGTCCAACCAGTGCAGAAAAATCCTTGCTATGTTCCAATCAGGAAGCTAATTTAATGTGAAATGCTAGCAAGACACCCTGGAGCTTTCATTTGATTACGAGCACCAGTTTGGCATCCTAGAGCAAGCAGTTGTTAGTGGCTGTTTCCAAGGAAGGCAAAAAGGCCCCAGAAGCACAGCTGTGCCACGAATGGGTGGTGGAGCAGACTACTGCAGCCCTTGCAGAATAGGTTATACGGTATGTTCATGGCAAAAAGATCTTTACTCAGTTCTGTTTTCTGATTTTTGGCCCATCAAAAGCAAATCAAGCCAAGTATACTGTGATTGCTATTTTTATAATTTGGCTGACTACAATTAAAAGATGGTTGTGCTGAAATTTTAGTGCATAAATGTTCTGCTGTTGCTTCCTTTCCTTTGTGAATAACTGAAATTGCTTTCCTTTGTACTTATGAGATGTGTTAGTCACAAGTTGACAGGATACTTTTGATCATAGGTGCACAAATTTATGGCTGCAGCTTCCAGATCAAAGTGATTAAGTGACTTACTACCTAATATCCTCTTTCTGGCTAAGGGATACGAATGAATTTAGCTTGAGAAAGGAAGAATACAACCTTGATAGACAACTGTAGAAAATGGATGGATTTGGTAATTGCGTGTGATCTGCTGCAGGATAGAGAGTCCTTTTATTGTATACGCTACTTTTTACAGAATCACAGGAAGGTGAGGGTTGGAAAGGACATCTAAAAAAGACCTTCTTGTCCAACCTGTTCCAGCAGGCCCACCTACAGCTGGTTGCCCAGGATCTTGTATAGAGGGCTTTTTTTGACTTGAGAAGGAATTGAAAATTTACAAATTTAAAGACAGGTCCTTGCACAGGCTCCTGTTATCCAGCATAATTGTAGCCCAAATGGAAGTAGTCCCACAAACTGCAGAAGGTGGACCAAAAGCTCTCTGCTTCCTGTGCTCTTTTTGGCATGGTGCGAAACTACACGTATAAACACACAAGGAGTATTTTTTGAGAGATGATTTTAACTGAAAAGATAACACATGGGCAGGACACTTTCAAAAGCTTAATCCATCTTAATCAGTAGACTGAAAGCAGATTAAACAAAAAATTAAATTGTTCCATGTGTGTAAGTATCTCAAATACATGAAGTGACAGGTTCTCAGAGTAGGCCAGTTGCATCTGTATGAAAAATTATACTTTGTCCTAGTTAAGTAATGTATATAAATAAGTCTGGATTTATTTTTTGAGTTGCTGTATTTGGTAATGTATGACATAATGCTATTCAAAGCAGAGCTTGAAATAGCTTGGAATTAAGTTGAACAGAATAAATAGGACATCTGTTTTAGTCAGATTGCTGCAACTTCTTAATCTTAGATGCAACCATTTCATTTGCTAATAGAACTATATATCAAAAAGATGTAATATTTGAAATACTGCGTTGCACATTGCAATTGACAGTTCCTATGTCCTTGCAAGAAGCAAATAATACTTTTACAGCTTCTGCCTCCAGTCTCACAAAGAAAAGGAATAATTTGCTTTTGCAACTTTGATCCCAATGGAATAAGTGGTTGCTTTGCTCTGTGTGTGGATCAAATGTGTGTGCTAATCTCTTGCAGAATCAGAGCTTTGGTTAAAAGAAAGTGTTATCTTCTGAGATGAGTATCAGTACTTAATGCTAACAGTTAAGCCCTTTCCGCCACACTCTGGCTGCTATTGCATGTTTCTGTAGGATTGCAGTAGCAGGCCAACTGCAGAGAAAATAGTAATATGGATTTGCAGCTTCCCAGTGAATGGGAGTATTTTCATCCCTGCATTACCTTTAGCAAACCTCCAGACGGCAGTAGATACATGAAGCTTCTGGTCTGATTCTGGTTCCAATTAGTTCCTGGTGTAATCGAGTGTCTTTGGTTGCTCCTCTTTTACGTCCTGTTGTGGTTTCCCTCCAGTCAGCAACTAAGTACCACTCAGCAGCTTGCTCACTGCCCACCCTGCCTCTGGTGGGATAGGCAGGAGAATTGGAAAAAGTTAGAACCCATGGTTTGAGATAAGAACAGTTCAATAATTGAAAAAAAATTAAATGAAAGTTGCCCTGCTCCTGCAGTCTTACAAAAGCACAGAATGCAAATGGCAGGGCTTATCTTTGTCTAGCATTAAGTACTGGTACTTGCCTCACAAGACAGCATCTTCCTTTAACCAGTAACAACAGTAATAATAGCAATGAAAAGGAAAATGAGAGAAAGGAATAAAACCCAAGAACAACAAGTGATGCATAATGCAGTTGCTCACCACGTGCTGACTGATGTCCAGTCCATCCCTGAGCCACCAGCTGGCAGCTCCTGGCCAGCTTCCCCCAGTTTATATACCGGGCATGGCGTTCTATGGTATGGAATATCACTTTGGCCAGTTCAGTCAGCTGTCTTGGCTGTGCTCCCTCCTGGCTTCTTGTGCACCAGGAAATGTCCTTGGCTTTGGCTAAGCACTACTTAGCAACATCTAAAACATCAGTGTGCCATCAAACATTATTCTCATACTGAATGCAAAACAGAACACTGTAACAGCTACTAAGAAGAAATCTAACTTTATCCCAGCTGAAACCAGGACACATCCATAAAAGTGTGGGCCCAATCGGTGTAGAATTTCAGTTAAATTCGCCTTCACTTAGAAAAACACAGTAATATTTTCTTTCTTTCCTTTTTCAGTTTGAACTTTTATGATAAACTTGACAACACTCTAAAGTAAACAACATGTCATAAGCATTTTTGACATTTTAAGAAATAATGTAAAAGGAGCTACAAAAAACTGATTTAAAACTGAAACTCCCCTAAGTATAACAAAGCATATTCTTTTAAAAAGGTGAAATTTTAAGATGTGCATAAATAAACACAAGAGAGGGAATTCAGCAAAATGATGCTGTTTTAGCCTCATCTTCTAACAAGTATACAAAATAAGAAGAAGTTGAATACGCAGGCACTGATTTGCATGCATATTTTTCTTTTTTATACCTGTGAAAGGAGGCAAACAGGCTGTGATTGACTAAAAGAAATGTGTTGTGTCTATGGGCTGGTCACAGTCTTCCCAAAATGTTTACTCAACTGGAACTAATATAAGAAGACAATTATCTAGAAGGTGTAAAATGGCCAGGAGAGAACTTCTTAAGTTTTTTCAAGTCAGGATTTTTAGGACTGATTGAACACTTCTGATAACTCCAGGTTCATTTGTGGGGAAAAAACCCCATGGAATACATATAGAATTATTAGTTCAGAGAACAAGAGGACCATTACACCTAATCACTGTCCTAAGTCTCGTACAGTTAAGCAGCTCTGCAGAATACTCAGCTGGGGGCTGTCCCCTGGCATGAAATGGGTAAAACTAGAGTCTAATTGGAGACCTGTCACTAACCTTGGTGTCTCCCAAGGTTCAATACTGGGCCCCATACTGTTTAAGTTGTTCATCCATGACTTGGATGAAGGGGCAAATGCCTTCTCAGCAAGATCACTCACGACACAAAGTTGGGAGGAGGGGCTGATACCCCTGGGAGGGTGTCAAGAGGATGGATCCAGGGTCTTTGTGGTGCTGAGCAATAGGACAGGAGGCAACAGGCAGAAAGTGATGCACAGGAAGTTCCACCTGAACATGAGGAGGAACTTCTTTATTGTGTGGGTGACTGAGCACTGTAGCAGGTTCTCCAGAGAGGGTGAGGAGTCTCTCTCACCGGAGATATTCAAGAACTGTGTGGACACACTCCTGTGCCATATGCTCCAGGATGACTCTGCTTGAGCAGGGAGGCTGGACCAGATGACCCACTGTGGTCCCTTCCAATCTTATCCATTTTATGGTTCTGTGAAAACAGGCAAACCTGATGCAGGAGGTTCAAAGTGCCAGGAAGGAGAAGCAAATGATTGTGGAAGGCTGGAGCAGCTGCAGGTTCTTTTGCAGCTGAGGCATGGTACTTGTGACTTGTAGACATTATGGGAGAAGTTCTTACAATGATAAAAGTGGTGGCTTTGATGCATGGAGTCACTGTGGGGTGCATATCCTATTCACTACTGCCCCTTTGTCCACATAGCAAGTAATTTCATTAGAGAAATTAAAGAAATAGAGCCCAGATTGTCAGGGCTGATCTGCCCTTTGTAAATCCACACTTTTCCTCACTGCCTACTTGTCCTTCAGTTGTTTGGAAATGGATCCTCAAGAGTTGTGCTGCATGGTCTTTCTAGGGACTGAGTTGAAGCTGGCCAGCATTGAGTTCCTCAGATCCTCTGCAGCCTTCTTAAAGATGACTGTAATATTTAGCCCCTTTCCACGGACTTCCCTGGATCATCGTATATTCGCATGATGATGTGGCTTCACAATCATATCACCCAGGTTTTAATCATCCTTCCATGTGTCCCAGCTATCTCTGTAGCCATGAATATACCCAATATCTCTAAATAGTCCTTAACTCTCTTACTTTTGTGTTTTCTTGTTCCTCAAACTGCAGGTGTGTATGGAGGTCTGGAATGTTTTGAAGACTGAGGCAAAAAAATCTTTCAGTATTTCCTCGTTAAACACCAGTTTCACTTTTCCTTTGAATCTCAGTTTGCTACCAGGCTGCTTACAGAATTCTTTTCCTTTTACCTTTTACGCCCCTGGGCACCTTGAGCTTCAACTGGGCTCTGTCTTTACTGACACCATCCCTGATTATCTAAGCAATACTTTATTCTCCTCCTTTGCTGCCTGTCCTTGTTTCTGCTTTTTGGATTTTTTTTTTTTCATTTTAATGCAATAGCTGCTCCTTGCTTTGTCAATTGGGCCTTCTGCCAAAGTTTTTGGTTGTATACAAAATTAGCCTTTAATTAGAATTCAAGGGGATTTTTTTGGTACATCTATCCATTTATTATTTTTAGACTAAGTTCTGCCATTGGCCAACTCACAGATCTTGTGACCCAGTTTTTATGACAATCCTACTCTGCAGGAGCCACTTTAAATCTGAATGATTTCCCTCTGTTTCTTCATTCAGTAATTGGGAGTTTTTACTTTAGTGCAATGCAGATGTAGTTAAGGTGACATTCACTTGTAACCTTTGCAAGACACAAATGTAGCTCAGATCCAGCTGACCTATCTTTATGCAGATTGCTAATACATGCTTCAATATTTCTAAGTCTTTAATGTCATACACCACGGAATGTGTTTATTGTACATGCATATTGCATAAGGCCGTGGCTTTCAGTGGACTCAGCTTTTGGTAAAACAATGCTTTTATCTTTGAACACATTACTCAAGGTACACAAACTGGGAAAATAAAACCTTTGTTCCACAAATATCAGAGTCTCTATTGTTAGCTTGGAAGGCTCAGGTTACAAGAACTTCATTTTGATAAAAGATTTTATGTATGCGAGGACTATCGACACCTTGTTAAATTCTTCCCATGTCAAACAGAATTGAAGATTTTTCTGGGGGCAAAAAGATGCGTTGAAGGTCAGCATATCAAGTAGTGTGAAGTCAAGACTTGTTCCATACCATGAGTAATAGGGAGAGTGGGCTCAGCAGTGAAAAAAAGGTGGTTTTGACTGTAGGAAAAATCTACAGGAACAAGGTTATAGTGGTAACTTGTGACCACTAAATGAATTTTCAGATTCATTACCAGTAGTGAGAATATATTGACCCTTGTTTTGGGAAATAGCTTGAAAAGTCGCTTGCCTTTTTTTTTTTTCCCAGCTTTTTTTTTTATTCTTTTCATTCAAAACAGAGAAAATGATATAATAAAAACCTACCCAAAACCAGGCAATGTAAAATTACCTTCTACTACAGGATCATCCAACGATGACTTTGGTAAGGGCAAGATTTGATTTCACTTCCCAAGCAGCTGTTGCATGCCAAGGTTAGGCTGCAGACAGGAGCTGCTGCACCGTGAAGCAGCAGTTCTCACCGTGTGATTGAATTAGCTGATTTCCTGAGCTGTGGCTACAGATGTAGAGGCTCAGGCTTGACTTACAGCATGAAATATCGGTTGGAGGGAGTGAGCTGTGAACCCACAGAGCTCTGGAAACAGGCACTAAGACACTTGCTTGGCGTAAGACCTCATTTCTGCTTATTGTATTGGGTCAAGAGCCCCCACCCTGCACCCAGCCTGGCCGTGTCCTCGCTGCCCGCCCTCCTCCCTCCTGTAAGGGCGGCACAGCCTGGCTGCTCTAGCGTCAATTTCAGGTGGAGGGAGCATTTGTCAGGGCATCATGTTGGAAATGGAGGTATTTGGCTTCTTCAGTCTCCAGTGAAGTGCAGGAAATCCCGTTCCTGCAGCACACCCTGCGGTGTGTTCGCTCCTGCTGTGAGGCGAGTCCTGGGCTCCACTGGGGACGCCTCAAGCAGAAAAACACTCTCCCTACTGGAAAGCTATTGGGGTGCCATGACAGGGGCTAAACATGGTCCCCTGTGCACTCTAGGAGCACATGTCCAGGCACAGGGTTCCTTGCTGGGAAGGGGCTGGCACAGGCGTTTTCCTCCTGCAGTGAGGTCACCAGTCTGCCCAGGCCTCAGGTGCCACATGCATGGTGACATGGTGAATGTCAGACGTGTGAGGAAATGCGGGGTGGCTGTACATTCCTGGTGACTCCTTTAAATTTTCCAGCAGGACGTGAGAGAAGCATTTATTTAAAGCTGCCCCACGACTTTATAGTGAGGAATAGGTTAGAGAGCACATCTGCAAGGTCTGCATATGGTGCCACCCTTATGTTGATGCCACCATTATTCACCCAAGCACCAGACAGAGCCCAACTCCACTCTTTGCAGTGATTTTCTTTATTACAGAAAAGAGTGGTCATTTTGCTATTTGCTGGAAATAAGGGCAGTTTTCGACATTATCCTGCAACCTGAGAAGGAAGAAAGGAAGTAATTTGGAGATACTTTCTTGCTTTCTAAAGTACCAGTGGCTTAACTTCTCTGTAGTTTTTGTACTGCTGTAAAATAGCTCACAACTGTGGCCTGAAGCAGTATGGCAGATTTTTATGCAGCATTGTTCTTCCTTCAGTGCACCTCCATTATTCAGTGTGACTGCATCCTCAAACGGGATTAGATGAGAGCGTGCTTGGAGTGCAGTGCTGATTAAAGTCAAACCCATCTACTTCCTTGTGTATTCAGTACATGGCTTTTGGAACATAACAGGACCTATCTTTAAATTAAATTAAAAAGCAGAGTCATCCAATGGAGGTCTGAATTGCCATTATCTAAGGTTTTCACCAGTCATAAATGACAGGAATTAAGGTGCTTTTGCAATAAATAGGACAAAACATATAAAAACCAAATAAAAGCATCTAGGATTACAGACATCTTGCCTGCCTAGGGCTACTGCTCTAAGCAGGCTATGAGCTGGAAATAGAGACAGATGATCAAAAAATATAGAGGTAAATGATACTATGTTGCCTTCATGTTATTTCATGGTAAAAGATAGAGGCAACTGAAAACTCATGGGATCTCAGATAGAGATGTGTCAGAGCAACTTATCTGCTGCTCCTTGATTACTTTTTTTTCCCAAGCATTTCAAGTAATTGGGGCCACAGAGTCTATGAAGTGATGCATTTTTCTTTTTACTTTTCTGGGTGTGCAAGCACCAGAGGCTGCTGTAGCTGGAAAGCCCTTGGAGACATTGTTGACTTTGCTGGGCAGCACCGTGCAGGTAAATTTTCCAGCAGAATTCTGCAAAATTGTGTTGGGCAAAGCTGGCAATAGACTTGTTTTTGTGATCTGACAAGACATAAAACTTTTCTCAAGGCAGAGATGGAAAAAGCTCATGAGCTTTGAGTTCTTATTTCCTAACAGGCTAAAGCTTGTTATCTTGACAAACTTGTAGATGCTAAATCTGTAGATGGCTTGTAGATGCTAAATATCTCTCAGTAGATTAGCACTGCAGTCTCTGGGCCTAATCTGGGTATTTGTTTGTTGTCGTGCTATATTGCTTTACTGAAATGATGAAAGGGCTAAAGCTCTGCACTACAGGATTGGTTTATTGGTTGTGTAATTACAGTTGGTCTGAAATATTTTGGGAGAAAGTACTGATGAATGTTCTTTGTTGGAGGAGAAACTTTGTATTCAAAGCTTCTGATTTAGGGAGCCACACCAATCCTTTAAGTAAGACTAGCTGAATAACCAAGGGGACTACATTGTCACTGGGCATCTGTGAATGCTCTGATGACACAGTTTTTGTTTTAGTAAGGAGTACATGTTAACTTCAATAGTTGTGTACTTGTACTGATTTTATTTGTTTGAATTAAATGGGTTTTTATGACAAGGTTCAAGTTGCAGAATGTTTTAAAGCACTTCCATATTGGAATAACTGCTCAAGAGATGGATTTTCTGGTTTTGGTTTGTTGGGGTTTTTTTTTGGTTGATTGGTTTTTGTTTGTTTGTTTTGTTTGTTTGTTTGTTTTGTTTTTGTTTTAGTTTTACCACTATGAGTTGAAACAGTCTTAATCTTTAAAATGTGTATGACGTAATTATTAAATACATTCTTTTACCTGCTTGTAGGTAGGTGTATATGCTTAAATAAGGGAATGGTAGGGCTTACAGTGTTGCCCTCTGGGTTGCATCAGTCTCCTTTTTTCTTTTTTTTTCATAGTAAATATATGTTCTAAATCCTATCACAAGCCTTTGTTACATGTCTCTGTTATAGCTTTGGTTTTTTATGCAATAAAAGCTGTTGCAGAAGGAAAAAACCTCACCCTAAATTTGATTAGAACAAAAGCTGATTATATATAGGCCTAATTTACATTTCATTTTTCCTAGTAGGTTGTGCAAAATGTCAGTAGCCCAGTCATTTCTGTAATGCAGTAATCCTGCACTTTAACAGCAAAAGCTGTAAGTTTAGGTGAGGCTAAATAAAATAATGAAAGGTAGAGATGTTAGGAAAAACTACAGCTGTTTTCTGATTAATTTCTACTGCTTTCTGCCTAGGTGAGTCCTCACAGAAACAAGAGACCTTTAGCAAGAGATCTATTGCTAGATTGTCTGCACTATTGCCATTTTCATCTAAGAAATCCTTTTGAGTTACATGAAGTTACAGGATAGTAAGATTAGCAAAAGGACCAGAGGAATAAACACACAAAATCAGGGCTGTTAAGGCTCAGTATTTTTTTATTTACTGTTTTGTTTTCACTTGTAGATGACATTTAGTTACAGTATTTAGAGAATTTGGTGTCTTAGGCACCAAATGACAGTAGAAACACAAAAGGAAGACTCCTGAGCTTTCTTACAGATTCATCTCCCAGCTGAAAGATATAGTAAGACTACAGCTTCCAGTTATCATGGAATCATAGAATGGCTTGCGTTGGAAGGAACCTTACGGTTCAGGGAAGAGAAAATAATGTCAACACTTGAAGATATTACAAATAATGATGTACGTGTTGCAGCTTCCTTCTGACTTCCTTATTTTATAGATAGTGATACAGAGGTTAACAGGCTTAACCAGGAGTCTATGTCAACTCATGGCATCACCAGAGATGACTTTTCCATCTCCTGAATATTAATCTGGCTCCTTAAGAGAATTATCCTTCCTGTATGCTCCTGTGGCCCAATTGGAAGGTTGCAAACAATCCAATCCAACATGTTGATCTGGAAAGTCATTCCTCTGTAGTGTAAAAAGTTCAGTGTCTGAGCTTAATTCTGGGTCACCACTGACTCTGGCTACACTCAGTCTAAGTAGAACTAACCATGAACACATTTCTGCAGTTGTGTTGTTTCTTGGGAATATGGCTCTTGTTATGCTGCCTTGTTTTCTGATTAGGACAGAGTTATAATCTCATCTCCAAATAATGATAAGGGAAGGAAAATATTTCAAAATCTTTCTTCAGACCCCTGAATATCTGCTGCTAAAAGCCATCAGGTACTAACTTCTCAAGGGTGTGCTGGATTCCTTTGCAGTCACTGGAAGCTGAGAGTGGATGCTGCTTTCAGCGAGGCCTTTGGGTTTCAATAGTTTCAGCATGCACTAGACAGAAGCCTCTGTTAATGCCTGAATGCCACACACTGTCATATGAGCAGTCTCGTGGCACAACTGGATAAAAATATAGGTGGATAACTGAGATTCTTGGTCTGAAACAATATAGATAGGTCTCTTCACATAAGGTTTTTAAGAACGATTGCCTCATTTATAAACATGAGGATATAAACCTGTGATTTAATTGTCTTCTTCCCATTATACAAGTATTCTTCATGACAATTTCTCCTGCTGAATCTTTATTAACTATTTAATAGGCAACTTTTAGGAACTACCTTGAATGTGTTTTCTTTGTTCTTCTCTGTTAGCAATGATTTGTGCCTGATTTATTCAGAGACTATTGACTGTGCATATTAAGATGAGAGAATCTGTCATAGACAGTTTTCCTTTAAGTCATGAAATAAAAAAATTCTTCTGTAAATGAAATATAAAAAAGTAAGGAGGTAGCTATAAAGGTGGGCTGTCTTTTCTAGTATTTTATAAATAATAATAAATTACTTGTATAAATATAACCATTATACTTCCACCATTATAATTTTCAATCAATATGTTTTTATTAGACTTTTTTCCCCTAGGTTGTTAAAAAGATTATAAAACAGGTAGTGATACTCTTTGTGGTGATGTGATAACTTAGTAATGTAATAGTATTAGCAAATCCAATGATCTTCATACTAGAAGAGAGGAAAAAACTCAAATAAATGGCCTGTTAATAAGAATTAGTTAAATGGGTTTGTAATCCATTCCGTAAAGAAAATTTTTAAAAGCTTTCTGGAAAAATCTACCCTACTCTTCGTAATAGGTGGGATGCTAAAGACAGACAGCAAAAAGACAGTGATGTAAAGGACAAAATCTTGCATCTTCTGACACTGACAGGAGATGTACTGAACCCAATTTCTCTTACATTGCTCAGAGATGGAAAAGGTAAGTTGGTTTTGACTTTCTTGAGTAGCTAACCACTTCAGGAATATAAGGGAACTAACTCTGGTGTCTTTTTATGCCTTGGACAATGAGTCTGAAGAACAGAGTACCTCCTTAAGGTGTTAAAGAGTATGCTCTCAGCTGCTGTACTCAGCAGTCTCTGGCAGCTCAGGAGCATTTATTCTCTTTCAAAATCTGTGATTTAGCTCCCTGAAGGCATCTTTTTAGCTACTAAGGGTGAGAGATGGCACCTTTTAATCTTCTATCCATTTAAGATGCATGGAGGGGCCCTTAACAAACAGCAAGAAGTGATGGAAAGCTTCAAGCAATCAGCTTATGAGGAAGAACTGGGAAGAAGAGGTAGCCTGTGAAAAAAAGAGAGATAATGATAGTAATAATAGCCACAAAAATAACAGTAATAATAGTGATGTTGATATATAGTGGGTTTCTTTGGGCTTCTTTTGGAAACATGTTTAGAGATCTATTTAGAGATGTACTGAAGTGCTATAAATCCTACTGGACTTGTGAGATCAAGGGTTTGTCAACAGGAGCATAGTTTACTTGAGGTGAAAAGGTATTGGCACATCAAGTCATGTATCTGAAGTGAGGAAGCTTGAAGATACAAAATCAGTAGAGGTAAGCTTTATATTTTCAAGCAGTTGTTCCATTGTTTCTTCTTGGACTGTGGATGCTACTACTGCTGTTTGCCAATTGATATATTGTCACTTTCTGGTACATTTAAAATAAAGATTTTAGGTGCATATTGCCTCTTTACGCTGATGAGATCTTATGTTGAATTTAAACATTTCATGTGTCACTAAAGAACACAACTGACAAAATTAAAATGCATATTGAGCCCTTAGCTTTGTGGCTGCTATGGTGCGTATCTGAAATATCATTGCTCCTAAACCAGTTGATCTGTACTACAGCTGAGTGCACCCTAAACCCTACCCCACTGCAGATGTTGGTATTATGCCATGTAGCACCACAGGAAGTCTTTTGTAAAGTTGCAGCTCCAGACTACCCTGATCCTGGATCTCCTACAATATTATGACCTTTATTATTCTGTTTTTCAGATGATGCTTCTTTTATCTGTGTCTTAGGCCTAGGCTCCTAAAAAGCAGTAACATTGACAGAGCTGCAAGTGTTTGCTTGTCCTCAGCAAGAATCTTCTGGATCCCCTTATGCAGGCATTTGACTACTCCAAACACTGGATTTATGCAATAAAGCAAAAATTAAATGAGAAACATGGACATTTTTTCCTAAATGCATGCTGTTACTTTCTGCTGGGTTCCATAGGAGACTAATAAAGTTCCTGCAGGATTAAGGACTGTGAACACAGTTATTTAGAATTCACCCAATCCTGTAAGATCTGGCTCTCTTGATGCAGATGAGCATTAATAATGTTTTAGAATGAGTTTCAGGTCTGAGACTGCTGTGGCAAAGTCCTGGTTGCTCTAACTGTGCATGCATCTCTGGTTGAAGACTAAGTATACTTCAATGTGGAAAAGGATTGGTTTTCTTCTTCAGACTTTCAGGACACACATGTAGCTGAGGACATAGGTATGCCTGAGTTTTGAGTGGCAAGTGACGTCCTGGGTGTTCCTACTATGTAGGCTGATAACACTTGGAATTCCTTTTATCCTCCATGTAGTAATCAGTTTTCATAATGCTTTTCGCAGCAGATGTAGACACAGGAGCCCTAATATTTTGAAAACCGTTTTTCCTTGAGTTTCAAGATAAACCAATGCTAACTTTTACCATCAATATTGGAAAAAAAACCTGTTTTCTCATTATCTACTGTAATGCTATCTGAACGTTACAGAAGTCCTGTGACTATTGGTCTAATACACATTGTAGAGATGGAGGGAGGTGAAAAAAAAATTCATAAGGCTCTGCAGAATTTGAATACAATGCATTTTTCCCCCTCTGCCATCAAAGAGTACAACAAAAGCTACAGGTTCACAACTGAAGTACTGCAAGAACAAGGAGTGAGACTGAGGTAGCTAGAGAACAAAAGTGTCTGTGGACCTAGTGAAATATGCATGAATACATGGGAAATATGTGTCAAATAATTTCATCTCCCCAGGGAGGCTGGGGGGGCTTGCCAGTTTAAACAGCCCTAGTGTTCAGAATCAGAGAACTATCTATTTTAACATTAGCAACTGATTGTCTTAGATGCCTTTTTGTTTAATAACTTTGTTTTTGTAGAATGGAAGATGGATGGTGCTTTATTAGCAACAGAGTTGGAAAATGGAGCAAGAGAACAGAGGCTGGCTTAAAATTCCTTGAATGTTAGAAGTTTTCTGACTTTTTGAAACATCCAAACTTTTGCTACTCTCTGATGTCTAGGGCTCCTTAAAGGCCATTGTTTAAATGTGTTTTATCTACCCTGAGTTACAGTTGCTCTTCAGTTCTTGAGTTTGCTGATATACATGTGAATCCAGAAAATAGTCCAAGTTCAACTCACTGTGTGGTGTGGGGTGAATGGAATAATTGTCCCCATTGTGACACTGAAGGAGGCACAGAAGAACCTGTGGACATGGAACTCCACAGACATTTTCTTTGCTCATGTCAGTGTACAGCCTGCAGTTAGCGGTGCTGAACGTTTTCAGCCTTGTTGCGCTTAGAGCAAACCTCCAAGAGAACAGACTGAAATGTCATGATAAGCCTCTGGTGGTCCAACTGCAAATCTGAACTTTGGTGGTTAGGGAAGTTCTTGCCTCTCCTACACAATTCCCATCCCAACTTGTTCTTTCCCCCAGCCCTTTTCTGCTTCAAAGTTTTTGGGGAGTTTTATCCTAGTTGAAATCCTCCAAGCAAGATTTAAGCAAGATTTAAACGGCCCTTACCTATCTTGAAAAGTCTGCAAGTAAAAAATAATCATATGGTGTGGAAGGGAACCAATATTAAATATCAACTAAAAAAGTGGAATAGCAAGTGGTAGATGCTGCTGATGACAGCAGAATCAGAAATAGCCTAGTGAAATACAGTGTAACCGTTTTCATTAAGGAAATGTACCCACACTGATAATCTTTCATATGAAATGAAGAGTCCACTATCTCAGCTGTGGTTAGAAATGCACCACATATGTTTTGTCCAAGTTGCCTCCAGCTTGGTTGTGCAGACCAGTTGTTAAGAAAGTCCTCTGAGTATGGTATGATGTCGTAGGCTGCAGGGAGAGTTTTGTCTGTGCCACTGCAGATATTTCCTGAGTCAACCAAAAGAGGGTGTATGGATGCAGGCCAGGAAAAGAATTGGAGCAGCTGCCACTTAATGCTGGCAAATAATTTTCCTTGAGGAATTTCTAGTGTGACTGCATGGTCTTTATGCTTGACTTGACAAGAGGAGAGAAATCTTTATCAGTCTTTGGGCATCTTAATGGTGGTATCTAGTAGAAGAAAAACCAAACTGAACTGTTAAACTCCATTTTCCACAACACTATAGCTGTAATGTCAAGATGAAGATAATCTGATCCCAAGAAAATGCTCCCCACCTTCTTAAGGGGAAAGTGTGACACCTCAATATTCTGGCCTGAAACATATGGCAGTGTAGTAATGATCTTCAAATGCACAAAACCAAAGCTGATTGTCATTCTCTGTAGAGCTTCCTGTCTAAATTCAATGCTCTCATAGGATTATTACACAACTCTCCTCAGGCCCACAGTAACTAAGGTTGCCTTCTGATGATTTTTGGGTAGTGGACTAAATTCCACTGCTTCTTGAAATGGTAGTCTAGAGTATGTCCACTGCAGTTAGGGATCTATCTCAAATGATGACACTGTACTGATTAAAAACTGAGTAAGGGTTTGAAGAGTTAAATAGCCTGTTCTCAAAATGGGTCTGTAGCTCTTGCCTAGGCCATAAATAGTGTTGTGGTAATAGTTTTTGTGATAATAATTTGTCAAATCAGGCCTCAAGCTTTACATTTAGGCTCCTTTTTTCTTTTTTAATTTTCAGCTGTATTGCTAAAATTGTTTTGAGAAACTTTTGATTTGCTTGCAATTTGGTTTATGATGAGGTGACCACTGCCTCAACTGCAGTAGCAAAATCACTCCGTGTGCATGTTGCTTACCCAGTGTTTTCTGGCTTGTTTCAGTGGTAATGATTGTTTAGATTTAATGGTTCTTATCCATGTATAAAATGAAATAGCACTGGATATGTGCTATATATAGTACTGGACATGTGTGAATTCTCCATACTCCTCTTAGAGCTTGAAAATATTGTGTCATACCTGTATAGGCATTCCTGTTAAAGGAAAAAAAATAGTTCTAAAAAACTCAGTCACTACCGTGGGATTTTTTGTATGCTTGGAAAAGCATAAGACCTTGAACAGAAAACAGATAGAACAGAAAAAGTTGGCTTTCAAAACACACCAACAGAATTGTTTCTTTGAAACCGTTCATTACAAATACAGCTGTACATCAGCAGACGTGAAATGGTCTTTCAAGTATGTGGGGATTTAAGTTACCTCTAAGAGTAACAGATTTTCTATCCAAGTATCTTTCGATCTTCAGTACATCAATGTCATCTTTCCAGATGACCTTTGCTGAGTGAGGGTGAGAGTTAGCATTTGTTACTGTACACTATGGGCAAGTATCCTGAGTTAGAATGCCATCTACTGGCGCTAGCTCAAATAATGATAAGATTACTTTAACTTGTGCAGGGATTCCTTGCGTAGGGAGGCTGGACCAGATGACCCACTCTGATCCACACCAACCTGACTGATTCTGTGATTCAGCCTGAACTTTTCCTTTCACTAGCTATCAAAGATAAGATAAGGTGAGGTGCATTATCATTCATACCAACAAATCCTCCAGGACCACTCTGTTGCTTCCATGTTCCCAAAGTCTTATTCTTGGTGTATTATGCAAGAGTTTCACTATTGCTGATAAAATGAAAAGCTGTAATTACTGTGTTCTAATGGAGCCCACTTTTCTTAAGGTCACCAGACTCAATTATTTTCCTACCCAGGCTTAACTGATTTGCTATTCAACACTTTTATTACTGCTCAATATCCGCAAAGGGTTTTCAGCGACATGACATGTGAATAGGTATCTGTGCGTGACTCCAAAATCTTACACCAAATTTCTGGCTATGACTTAAAATATTCAAGTAAGTTCTGACACTGCTTATAATAGCAACGGTAACTGTTTCATGACCTCATCTCTGCTATATAAGCTGTTCTGTGGAATTTTCTGTCTAAAGCTTTAGTGGGTGAAGCAGACCTGTTTATTAGCTAATCCTGTGATAAACTGCGACAAAGATAGGAAATATTCAGGACCATGTAAAATTTTCATGTAAATACAGTATTATGCAACTTCCATTATAAAAATGCATCTACATCTAGGATGATCTTATATATCATATATAAATAACAGTAAGTTATTATTTCTGCCCTTGTAACTTCCATTCTTCAGCCAAGTCCCTGCAAAAGTTACTGTTTGGTTTTTTCCTTTCAGTTGGCTTATGCAGGACAGATTTCTGACCATCTTGGTAGCTTGAACTGATTCTCTCACATGGGAAATATGGGAAAATCTCATTTCTTAGATGTAAACCAACATTACCAGAAAAGATATACAAGATATCTCTTCTACAGCAGTTGTCCATGTGCAAGTTCCCACAGGAAAAAAAGACAGCAATCTTCCCATGTGCTGATCAGACTGAGGTTTAATAGGTTAGGTTTTAAGTTTACTATATTGGCTGAACTGCTTTGATAATGTTCTTTTCACACTTTTTCCTCTTTCTATCAGCCCCTCTTTGTGTCCTTAGAAATAGGAACATGCTTTCAGTTACAAAGTACACAGAGTCAGGCATTTCTGAACTATGCTGTTGAATGGAAGCTAGTATGTTTCACTGGGAGCTAATTACAACGGTTGGGAGATGGCTCAGTGACAGGCTCGGAATTAGAGAAGTTATTTTGTCAAGTCGTTTGGTGTTGTAAATGATGGCTTATCCGTGCTAATTAATTTACAAGTGATGTATGTTAGAGTGAATTCTGTTCCAGTAATAGGAAGGGTTTTAATTCTCCAATTAGTTTCATTTTGGCTAACACAATGGTATGTTTTGTCTGGCACTGGTTAAGGACATTCACAAGGAGTGAAATAGAAACACTTTTTGTTTTTGGGACTGTTCTCTGATGCTTATAAATATTCCATTGACTTTTATTTTAATAAATTAATTTCAGATATAGTGGAGTGGAGTATCAAGTAAAATAATCAAAAAGGCACATTGTTTTTCCATCAGTTTTCAATGTATACGCACACAGAGTATAACATACCTTTCTAAAGAATAAGCCTTGCAGCTATGGTATTCTTGATATAACTGGTATCTGTGTTTTGATGGTTGACTGCTCTTTAGGAGGGTTCTGAATAGGCCTCCATGGACTGATTCAGAAGCTGGAAGACTTCCAGATGGTGAGGTCAGACTTGCCACCTCCAGCATCTTGAACTTATTTGTAGATGTTTCGTTGTTCACCTTGAGTTTTTAAATTAGTATTTCTGCACCCACCTCTTCAAAGGAGGACAGTTGGCCCTGCTTATCTGCATGACTGGTTTCTCCCTGCTTGCCCCCCTAACTCCTGCTCCCAGTTCCAGTACCTCCTCTTAAGAGGAAAAATGACCTTTTTGTGAATGTGAAGTGTGAGTGTTTTATTTCTAGCTTGTTAACCTTCAGGACACTTACAGATTCTGTTTCCTGCCAGGATGGGAGGTGTTTGCATTTAGGTATACAAAGTTTTATTAATATTTTTGGGAGCAATGAATACCAGAAGTGAAGTGGAAAGAGAGTGGAAATAATCTCTGTGTGCAAGTATAACATCAAAGTAAGGCAGCTGGCACAAGAAGAGACAAACCTCTTGAACTGAAGGAAAAGAAATGGAAGTGTGTCTTTTTTCTGTCTATTCATATAAAAACGTTGAAATGACATTACTTATATTTTAATTTTAACTGATTTTTATTTACTTTTTAGCATAACCTTTCTCTAAGGGTGATTTTCCAAGGTAGCTGCGAAGTATCAGTGCAGTATAGCCATATTTTGTTGTGTTTTTTGGTGGAAGTGTAATACCAGTATGGGACTTAATAGCAGAAGAATTTCCATGAGTGAGAGATTTCCTCTAATAGACTGGTGACACCAGGCAAAATGGCAAGCAGAAGGACAAACGGGGAGTGCTTAAACCTTGAGAGCCACAGGAGGAAAGTTTAATATGAAACACTAAGAGAACTGATGAAGAAATGTGGGTTGGAATATGTTTAAAAAACTACTAATCCCATCTCAATACAGATGGTGTTGGGAAGAATTGGAGCTTATTTTTAGGGCTTACTAGTAGGTTTTTCATCACATCTGAATGTGCACCCACTTATTGCTGAGTTAGTACATCCCCTGGAAGCAGAAAAGATCATTTAATAAAACTGCTTAAGCAAACTCTTAAGGAACGTGCTGAGATTCTTGGTTTCATAGTGACAGGGCTTTTGCTTACATGGTCTACTCATTGTTTATTATATTTGCTAATTTTTATCTGCATATGTCATCACCAGGTTTCATGACTTGTGATCTAAATATTAGAGACCTTATTAAATGTTAAATTTGAGGCTTCACTACAGATTACTAAGAAAGCTAGTGCTGAATGCTACAGCCTCCTGGATAACTCACCCAATCTATCCTCTCTGACCTCCACTAGCTAGCTAGGAATTTCTAAAATTAGTACAGGGATCATCTGTAAAGGAATTTTCCTTCATTGACACTTATGCTGAAATATTTAGGTTTCTCTCTGGAAAACTTGAAATTATATATTTAATTGAACTACCAGCTTTGGACAGATGCAATGCAGTGGTTAACAGCACAAAATTCCACAGTTTTTCTATGGAGTGGTAACATATGTCCCTGTGCTCTTTACTGATCTGCATTCTCCCTTGGAATGATGAGCCTTGGCCTCTGTCACCTGTGCAGCACCTCGTGGTCCAGTGCATTGTGGTGCATTACGGGAGACTGGGCCTGCTTGAAAGGTTAGACCCATGGAAGTGACTGAGGGTATGAAGTACCTGAAGACAAGCATTATGAGATGTTATGAGCAATACATAGGAGACAGACCTGTTGAGTAGTCTGCCATTCCCTGGAATGCTCTCTTGATCAGGCACACCTACTTTAAGACGTTGAGACTTTCTGAGCTGGAATCTGACTCCTGAGCAATGCAAGGCAATTGATGAAACTTGCACATCCAAGCCTTTGTCACAACTGTAGCAAAACTCTTCATGGGAAGGGAAGAGGCGGATCACTGAAAAGTTAATTTCTCAGGGATGCGCAGGCCAATGGAAAACCTTAGCATCGAGTTATAAGAAAAAACCCCCACCCAAACTCCCTTCTGCATCACCAGCAGAAAAGCAATTTCATTGTAATTGAAAGATTTTGCCATGTGGGGTGATAACAGATAGGAAAGCCAGGCACTAATGTTCTAGCTCATGCCAGATTGGATTGCAATTTAACATTTAAATGGGTTAGTCTGTCTATAAATCTATTTGTGGCTACTTCTGATCTTCCCCTGAGAAAAGCGAGGAAGAGTGATCTATAAATCATGCTGTTACAAATGTCTTTTATTTTCCTGGTTTCATGAAGAGAAAAGGTGTATTTGTTTCTTCTTTCCCCTTCACTTATGCTTAATAACCAGCTTTGGTTTTATCTCTGTTAAACAGAAACGACCTTTCTGTTCGTAACTAGGCTGATAATGTTGTGTAAGCATTTGGCAGTGGCTGTGTGCTCTGTAGTTTGTGTCAGAAGCGGGTAGGTCTCTTCTGTCAAAGCACCAGTAGAAAGGTAACTACAGATTCATTTGCACCACGTGAGAACAAGTGTGTGGGCTTATCTGCTCTGCCTTCTCAGCAGTGATGCACCTATGCTGCTGCTGCAGAGCTCTGGGGTTCAAGTTTCTGGGGTATTAGGTATGATTGCCATTTGCATCCTTTACCAGCTTCCCTCTGACTTGCCAGTAAAATGGACTTGTTTATGTCTTCTGGCCATCCCTAATCCTCTCCTGTCATTTAGTTGCATGTTAGTGACAGCATGAGAGGACATAGCCTCAAGCTGTGCCCTTAGCTGTGACATAGCCTCAGGGGAGGTACAGTTTGGAATCAGGAGGAATTTCTTTATAGAAAGAATTGTTAAACATTGGAACGGACTGTCCAGGCAGGTGGTGGAATCACCATCCCTAGAGGTGTTCAAGAAATGACTGCATGTGGCACTTAGTGCCATCAAGGTAGTTATCAAAGGCTGGACTCAATGATCTGAGACATCTTTTCCAGCCTAAATGATTCTGTGATTATTCCTTCTGCCTTTTACAGGGACCAGAGTTAAGAACCTGTATTATTACGGTATAGTGTTATAAAGCTCTTTAATTTAGAAAGCAGAGCTGTGTACTTGCAGAACCTAGGGAAACAAGACCTTGAGTGGAGCTGTGAAAAACAGAATAAAATCAGTATTAATTTGTTTCAATTAGTCAATGCCCCTATAATGCTGCTGTGCCAGGTTCAGTCAGCTGTGCTAGAAGTGGTGAAGTGAGTACATCTTCCCCACTTCCCCTGTGACCAGTCAGAGATATCCAGCTGGAGTCCAGGAAATCTTACATTGTTAGCTGGTGCTGGGTGGAGGAGAGCTTCTAAGACTTCTATGCTAGGCTGACACTGAAGAGGTTTTCATCCAAATGCATGTTGCCCAAATATATTTTTCTTTAATTTGCAAGCTTTATTATGATTTTTTTTAAGATGGATGGCATGTTTTGTTTTCCATGAGTGTTTGGGTTTTATCTCCCTTTGTTTTGGGACATCAGGTACTGGTGGGAGGAAAAGGAAAACATTTCTCTTAAAACCTCCTAGTAAAAGGAGTACTCAAATCTTTTATGCACTTTTCATGCTGGCATTTTAAGTATTGGTTTACCAGTGGCTGTACTTCATCTCAGTAGAAGGATGTAACTGGAGTTTTCTATGTTTTTTTCTTTGGTACAACAGATCCTTTTGTTTTGGCAGTGTTGTTGCCTGTTTTGCAGGTGGTAAATCTGTTTTCTTATGGGCAGGTTTCTTTTGCAGGCTGAGATTGTGCCTTAAGGGTTTTGGCGAATTAATTCAGTTTGTAATATGTGGCTATAGGAGTGCTTCAACAGCTGAAAACCCAATCGATGTAGAGAAGGACAAAACAAAAGTGTATCTTTGTTCCTTTAGGGGATGAATAGCTGAGCTGATGACTGCAGTAAAGGCAATTGCACCGGTCAGTGCAAAACCACAACAGTTCACCTGAGACCTGACAAAGAAGTTCACGACACGGATGAAGAAGGGGGGAATACGAGGGACAGCAAAACGTAGAGTCTGTTGTCCTTCATGAATGTTGAGGGTGTAGGTGAAAATTGGTGCGGGGAATGAGGGGAAGCATCTCTGAAAGAGGGGGAAACCTTGCTGACTTTCTTGCCTTTCTGTTACAAGGCTGAAGAAATCTGAGCCTCTGTCTGTTCCAGGTGAAATGGAGCCAGGAACTGTGTTAGGGAGCTGAGGCCAAGTACCACAGTGTACTTGCAGTAGTTGCCATAAATCTCTTGCAAGCTCCATGCAGACCCTCAGCCCCACTCAAACAAAATCCAGGGTAGAAGTGGAAAATTCAAAACCTGTGAAATGACATGTCTTTGTAGCATGAAAACCTGGGACTTGGCACAAGGACATGCAAGTACGCTTTAGGGTGTGAAGCTGTCTGGGATAGTCTTAGAGGGTGGGGAGGAAGCCAAACCTAGTACAATCTGTCCACACTGCCAGCTAGGAGTGGATCTTGGCATTGATGTGTCAGCTCTGAGATACGTTTGTGCACTTCACTGGAATACACTAGCTCCAATATGCCAGAATTTTCCAGGCTGACAGCAAGCTGCAGTCCTGTAGAAGAGCTTGTCCTATGCACTTCTTTAGCACTCTGTAACTCTGCTTCTGAAACAGACTTGTAGAATGTCTCTGCAGAGACATCAGGCCTTTGGAAGTGGTCCACAGCTCCTGAGGCTTTTATCTCAGCTATGATGTATCAAGCAGCTATGTAATGGCACAGAAGTGCTCAGTGGTTGTTGGAAAAACTAAGCCTGTGCTAGAAATACAAGATTTGATTAGTTTTTGGGGAGTGCTGCTTATATGTATTTCTTTATAGAAACAAACATTTGCCATACCTAGAAGGGTTCTGGTAAAATATCAGTAGGTATCAAGTAGCTGAGAAAGGGAAAATTGGAAAACTGATCTAAGCTGCCAAAGGGAGGGTCATTTTCTCACAGGTATGAATTAGTTTTTGCTCTGTAAAAATTCAGTCACAAATACTACAAAACATATAGCATGCTCCGTGGCAGAGATGTGTTGCTTTGAGTCTTGCTGTTCATCTTTTCTAGGACATTTATGAAATCGCAGTGTTTTTCTTCTAAATTATTCCCCCATGAAACCTAGTGGCTTTTTTATAAAAGAAAAAAGAAAAAAAGAAAAAAAAATTCAATGTTTTATGTTGCTAGGTTTTCTTTTAGTTTGTATGGAGTTTCTAGACACAGCTGTAACACAAAAATATAGCCTCACATTATAAACAAAAGTGCAACGAAGCAGAAGAAGCTCAATGATGCACCATGACGGTTTCAGCTCACAACAGATGTTAAATGAATTTATTGGTACAAGAATGTTTAATAAGCTGATAAATTCCTTGTAGTTTCCTATGACCTTCCTGGGATCAAGTAAGTTCTGAATTCACTGCCAATGTTTCCTCGGTAGAAATTCAAATAGATAAGGAACATGGTGCCTTTGCTATCTAAGGTAGAAGTGTTCTAAAAACGTGGTGGGAAGGTGTCAATTCTCCAACCCGAGTTTCCAAAAACTATTTATGTCAATTTACAACTGATCTCTATCCTGCTTGGCCCTCCTATCTTTTTTCATTCGGTTAGTGCTTGTAGCTGTGGTTGGGTTTTTGTGTGTGTGGCCAGATTAATTTCTCTAAGGACTAGGAGAGTAAGGAGTCTGTAAGATCATGCCTTAAATTAATAACATAACCTTCCATTGCCCAGGGATCTGTGAAAAGTTTGAAAATCCTGCTGAATGCATTAGAAACTATGAAAATAGGAAATCGTTACTCCTCTAGTGTAGATTCCTTACAACCTTTTTTTTTTCTTGAGTGCCTGTGTCTTAAATCAATTTTCTTTCACTTGGGGAAGATACTGGTTTTTTTTAATAAAACCAAACTTGCACAGATATGAAAGAGGGAACAAAATTTGATGATTTCTAACTGTGAGATTGCGTATTTCCAAAGCTGTACAATGATACCCATGATGAAAAGTATGTGCTAAACCAAAGAAGTTTACAATAACTGAAATTGCCCAAAATTGTAATGGGAACTAAAAGCAACAGAACTTCTGAAATTGCATCATGTCTGTGATAGTATTTGGTATTAGGGAACAAATATTCTAGGAGAGTTTTGATTTCTTACTTTACCTTTAGTTTTTTGTTTCACACTCTTGTTGCTTCTTTAACTCTGTAAAAATTAGTAAATGCATGACTTGAATTTCTTCATTCTTATGGCATAGTGACTTATCTGTCGAAAGGTTTAGCTGTGTTATGGCAAGTTGTGTCATTCTGATTTCTTCTCAGAGAACTAGTTTACAAGGTTGAACATCTACAGGGCATAATAATTAGTATCATTGTCTTCTCAGTCCTCCCTGAAATTGATTTTTTATTCTAAAAGATTAATAACTGAAAGTCTGGGAGGAGAAATGAGTGGAACACTTTACCATTGAAACAGGATAATTTGGCTTGATATTGCTTTGAACTGATAACTTCAGAACCTGGTCAGATTGCATGTGTACCATTTTTTTCTTAAATAGAATGCTGGTTTAAAAACTAATTATATCTGCCTTTTTTTTCTGGTGGAAAGAGTGCTCGTCAATGATCTCAACTCAGAAAGCTTAAGGGTTAGTCTGTCTTCCCTATACCCAAGGCCATACATTGGAAAAACTTGACCTTAAGTGTTCTCAGAACCTAATGGTTGGATAGAAGAGGACTAGAGAGTCCTGGATGGCCCTGGTAAATGTCAAGGATCTGTAGCTTAACAACTGACAAATATTTGACTTGCAGTTTAATGACTAAAAATCTGCTATTGCTGTAGATCTGATAAGTGGGAATTCATATCTGTTTTACTAATGGTTGCAATCATTAAAGGAAACCATATGCATTTTTCAAGTGACTTCAAGGTATTTTGCTAAAAGAAACTTTTAGACAGGTCTTTAATAGCTTACAACTGCAGGAAACTTCGTGGTACCAAACATGGAATACAGGCTTTTCAGAAAGAGTTGGGTTGTTGCTCTAGGCTAACATGTACTTCTAAATATCAATCTTGTCATCCTTGAATCAGAGCATACAGTGCAACAGTGATGTTCCCATTACTTCACAGTGGCAACAAAAAGACCATGCTCCTACTGCAATGCAAGCAGTAAGACTTATGGTTAACTGTTCTATGCTGAAGTACTAATAATCGCTAAGTCGTGAGTTTGTTACTAGAGTAAATGGCAGAGAATGCAGCTGAACTTTTCATTTTCCTCCACTTGCACTGTTTCATACTAAGTATAAAAAGCTTTGTTGTCCTCACTTATAAATCTAACACAGAAATTCGAAATAGTTAATAGGGGTTTTTTTATTTGTTTTGGGCAAAAGATGTTAAAGTCAGCATGTGCAAATGCTATTTTTTGCCTGTTATGATGGGGAAAACCTATTTTTCCTTAAACAGAATCAAGTTCCATCTTAAATTACGTGTGCCACTGCTTAGTTGTGGTCCCCTTCAGAAAGTGGGACTGTATAGGCAGAGGAACCTTGCAGTAGAGGTGTAAGAAAGTGTGGAAAGACAAAGAAAAGGACAAAATTTAAAATATACCTACAGAACACAGAACGTCTGAGAGAAATGTTGGATTTCAATGTTGAGGCTTAGGTACTGACCAATGGAAAAAAGCTGAAGATGTGAGGAAAGACTTTTTGTTTCCTCTTGAGTTCTCTGACATTCTGAAGAAACAATATTTCGTATGTTCCTTCTAAACAAAGATACTAGACTTTGTTATGTCTTATCTTTAGTAAAATCAACCCATATATCTTTGTTACTTTGGTTTGTTTGGATCAGGTAAGTTACAGTAATTGTGGATATTTGCTCAGAAAAGCTCTTTGCTTGCATTTGTCCTACTATTTCAGTGTGCCCCCTTGTTATTTTGGAAGACATTAAAAGAAACCATTGTGACTTTTAGTAGTCCCTTCAGTCTCTGAACATATTATGAACAGTGGTATTTACTGTGACCAACCTAAACAAAGAATCCCCAAAATTCAAGTCAACTACATCATGAAATATTGATGTAAATGTATTATCTCAGGGGAAAATATGAATATAGGGCCCAATTTTCAGCTATATTAAAAGAAGAAATGGATTAGAACAAAGGAGAACCTGCTTTCTTTTTCGGCAGAAAATGTATTCAGAATCTATTTTGTGGACAGTTTCCCATATAAAATAGAAATATGCAGTTATTAGCTGGAAAGAATTAAAATCAATGAATCACAGGAAAAAGTGTTTTAATGGCATAGTGAAAGAGGCAGCTATGTGAAGGAGGCCTTAGGCTGACAGAGGAAGAATATATAAAGGAAGGGAAAAGCAAATGTCACAGAGAACAAGAAAGTCAACACATAAAAATTACACTGCAACAGCAGATTGAATGTTTAAGTGTATTGACTGTATTGAAAGATGAAGGCCATAAAAAGGGTTGGAAGCCTGACTTGCAATGCAGGTACCAGTCTGAATGGTTGTGTCCTTAGGTATGCATTGACTTGTGCAGATACAATGTTCTATCTCTGTTAAAAGAAACATTTTGGGAATTCTGTGGCCATTTTAGGAGTGCTGTCAAAATATTTTCTTCATGTTCAGACCTCTCAGCAATCTTTGAAAGAATGAGATGATCCTTGGTTACTACTTTTACACTGAGAAAGACTGAGAAAGGCTTATGATAGATGTGTTTAGAAAGAAAAAGTACTACAGTAGTATGATAATATCTCCTAAACAATCTCTTCTTTATAGTGATGCTGGTTTATAAATGGCATACTTTGTAGGATGCTTTTAAAAGAAACTGTTAATATACCTAGAGGTGAAAACTCAGTTTTAAAAGATGATGTATTTTTTCCTATGTCTGCCTATATCTGTCCTCATCAGATAGTCAAAATATCAGCTCAGTGCTTCTTTACATTTGTTTTTAATATGTTTAGTTTTCTTACCAGTTTGTAAATCTACTATTACTAGCTGTGTCACATTACTATTCTCCTTCAATATCTAAACCAAGGGAAGTTTAGACTGGATATTAGGAAAAATTTCTTCACGGAAAGATTTTTCAGCCTTTGGAATAGGTTGCCCAGGTAAGTGGTGGAGTCACTATCCCCTGTAGTTGTGGCACTTAAGGACATGGTTCAGTGGTGGACTTGGCAGTGCCAGGCTAATGGTTGGACTTGACGATCTTAAAGGTCTTTGCCAACCTAAATGATTCCAGGATTCTATGAAAGTACTTGGTTGAAAAAGGAAGAGGTGCTTGGTAACACTGCAAATGTTCAAAATTCTTCTTGAGTCAGGCAGTGCTCATGATTGAAACTCTTCCGGTACCCATCTAGGAATACACTGTTCTTGGAGGGCAAGCCCAGGGCTGAGGGTGGGAAGACCCAGTTTCTGTTTTAAACTTCACAAATAGCAGTGAGCCTGGGGCCATGAATCTGAGCTTCCTGCAACCTGGAACACACAACTGCAATATGAAACTGGGATTCTGTCCAACTTCAGGATCTGTGCTTGGGAAATCACAGACCTATCTGCAATTTATAGACTTTATTTAAAAAATATGTGAGGTAAGCAATCATTTTGGCTTGAAGAAGAAAGAAGCTTAAATTTTTTATAATACGCTTGCCACACTATTCTTTTCCTAGGGTGGTACAATGAACACCACAATGCAGTGCTTTGGTACTGCAGTAGTTTGTACTACAAGGTTGATTTTCCATTCTTTTCTGCTTTTTCCTCCTGGAAGGAGAGTGAAATTCTAAGAATTTTTTTTCAGTGACGTAAAAAATGGGCCAAAGTTGTTTGTGATGAGTGTGAGTAATTGAGGTTTCTGAGATTGAACATATGACTGTAGGACTAATATCTTTCTTGAGTGTAATTAGTTCAATATGGAACATGCTGATTGGAAATGAGCAGTGAAATTAGCAAGCAGGAAATTATGATGGTATGAACTTTCTCAGGGTCAGTAATTCCAGTCCAAGAACAGTTTTGCAGACATGTGAAAACTCCTTTTCTCAGCCCCCAGGCAGTAAGATGGTTTGGGATCTGTCCAGTAATTGTTTAGCCCTACCGAACATATGAATGAATGGCTATGTAATCTCTGTGGTGGAATCTTAGCGCAAGGGAGAAAATTGAAATGAAAGTAATAAAATAAGCAGCAATACAGTAAGCAAGCTGAAAATTGTTTTGGAACTATTCATAGAAAGAAGAAAAATGCTAGACTATAGAAGTTGTGAGCTATTAAAATAAGCAGAATTGTATAAGCTATTGTGCTGTGAATCTTGGAAATAGGTTATTCTTATCCCTAATCTACCAATAATCCTGAAATGTTTCAAACCAGTGATGTTCATTGTTAGAATGGTCAACTAAGAGAAGATACTGACAAATACATGAAGATGTTTCTCCCTTTGTGCCCCTTCTCCCTCCCTGTGGCTTTGGCCTGCACGTGGTTATGAGTATAGTGAAAAGTACACCTTGTGAAAGCAGTCAATTCAAAAGTGATCAGGAATGGAGAAAGTAAGGGGCAATACAGAAACGTGGTCATTTTATTTGCTCTGTTTGGGTATGGATACTTTCTCCTTATTCATGCCCTGCTCCCCAGAGTACTCTGCTGAATAGCTAGGGTACATTTTAATGGTGTGCTTCTGGGCGAGGCCATGGGAAAGGAAACAGTGCATTCTGGGCAGGTTGCAAAAAATGTTCCAGGTGAACTCAGAGGCACTGAGGATTAATACAGAGAAACTATTCTCTTCTTGCCAATGAGTCACTGGAAGCAGTCTCTGATACAATCCTGAATTCTTAATTTTCCCCCACCACCCCGTGTCATGTTGTTCCCTGGCTGATAGTTCTGGTCTGAAGCTTTTGTTAACTGCCTTCTACGTTCTCAATCTCTGCAGAGTTCAAAACCATCTACGCGCTTTTTAATCACTTAGTACAACTTAATTTTTTAATTTTGTGGACTGAACTGTACAATCTTCTTAGAGACAATACCTTTATGGAAGTGAATCATATTTTTTATCTGTTCATTCAGTGTGTAAAATGGACTGGAGGCATAGGTATATTTTTAGATCAGTCATCCAGTAAAATTGAACTTATGAGTAATACTTTCATATAACATAAGAAAAGAAGTAATTGGACTGAATAAGTCAATCTGCAGTGAACAGCTGAACCAAGCTGTCATTTATAGATATTTAAAAGCTTATAAAGGCAAAAAGGAAGTTAATTTAGTTTAAAGAAAGCAAAATAACACCTACATTAATCCCATCAAGAGACCATGACTTGCAATCTTCAGACATAACAAGCTTTCTTACCATTCCTGATGTGTTGACATGTATGAAGCATTGCTCCCAGGATGTCTGTGTTTAGACAACACATCTAAAGGCAGAATTTAATATGCATTAGGATTCCATTTTTATGTAAGTAACTCCAGTTTAACTGCATTCTTGGGTTGAACAGTAATTAATGATTATCTGAGTCATATTTTAATACCATAGCAGCTATGAACTTAGATACTACTTTAAAATAATAAGCAAATGCTATTTTAAATGCTGTTTCATGCCTTGGTTCTCACAGATGTAGAAGGTGGAGCAAACTACTGTCAAATATACAGCATTACCATATTGGTACCAAAGCTGTGTGGGAGGAAATACCATCCTGTATCAACTTTTCCAAAATGCAATTTCCTGCCATTTTTCTCCTACCTGGAGAAAAAATTGCATTTTTAGTATAGTCTTTTGCATACTCCTTCAGGGCACTTTCCATTTTGCTTACAGCCTTTCCCCTAACTGGAAGCAGGGAAAGTCTTGATCTTCCTGTGCTTAATTTCTCTGTTGGCTCCCACTTACAAAATGGGGAAGATGGCAAAAAGATGAATGATTTTGAGGAAAGAGATAATATCATGCTGGAAGGGATATATTGCATTGGTTACTTCTGACAACCAAGGCAGATGTCAAGGCAGAGCAGGCAATGTAAGTAATGCTGTATCTGTCGGAGCCTACTTTGGGAGATCCTGACCTGGCTGAGCCCTTTTTACAATCTGTGCAAACTCTCACAAGTAGCAAGCAAATACTTCTGCAAGTTACGAAATATTGCCTCTCAACAAATAATTTTTCACAATATAAAGTATACTGTTTTTTTGAATGTTATTAATGGATCCAGGCAGCAAAGCTTAAATCCTGACCTTTATTATCTCTCAGAAAACCTGGTTTGACACCATTCCTTGAAAGCAGTGGTAATATTTGCATTTAAAAATGACTGTCTGTCTGGTGAATTAAGACTGTGGAACCGAAACCAAAATTCTTCTCACAGTGTTTTCACTCTTCCCACCAAAAGTAATCAACCAGCTGACCAAACCCAGAAGTCATTCATGTCATGTGCCCATGTAGTTCTATTTTTATTGAAAGAAATATTTTGTTTGTAGTAATTTTTACTTTGCATTCAGTTTCAATTATTATAATAGCCTTTTCTTTTAACTTGCATGTTCTGGTAACTTATTTTACTTCTCTGAATATCAGGTACAAATAATGCCATTTCTCTTTGCAGTGGGTAGCTGAAAAGTTTGGGTAGCTGAACAGCTTTTAACCATGACAAGAAAATCCCAAATATTTTCAGAGATTTCTGGTGAAAAAGAATCCGTTGTTACATGTCTACATCTTTCTCCTGAGATCAATAACTTCACCTCAGTACTTTTTCATTCACACCACCCACCATGATTTGCTATTCAGATAGCCAAAGTATACTGCTGTAAGTGAAAGCAAATATTAACACAAGTGTGGTAGTTTTCTTTTAAAATGGCAAACAGAGACTCGAGTTCCCTTTTGTCCGTGACCTTTTCCATAGCCTTAAATAGAATCCAACTCTTCCACTGATTAATCAACACGAAGAAATAATGAGGCACACATGAAAAAAGTTAATATAATAAGGAAAAAGACTTTTTATCATAGCAACTGACAGTGGTAAGAGAGAAAACATGTAGATGTGTGTTTGTTAAAACTGGTTTGTTTTTGTGTGGATACACATGGTGCTAGTCAGATTAGGCAAAGACAGCAATGTCTAACTTGAAGAGCATAGCATTAATGGCATTAATGAAAACTTAATTGTGAAATACTAGCTATCTTGTAGTGTTTTTTGGGCTGTTATTTTTATGCTTTCCCAAAAAACTAGTTGTATAATGGAAAATCACAAAGCTAAATCACAGAATCAGGGAATGGGTAAGGTTGGAAGGGTCCACAGGGGGTCATCTGGTTCAACCTCCCTGCTCAAGCAGGGTCATCCCAGAGCACACGGCACAGGGTTGTGTATTGTAAACAGTTCTTGAATATCTTCGGTGAGGGAGACTCCACAACCTCTTTGGGCAACCTGTTCACTGTGCACTCATTTACACAGTAAAGAAGTTCTTCCTTATGTTCCAAGGCGCACTTTTGGCACAGGAAATTTTAGTCCAGACTCATAGAGTTCAGGAAGCTTATCAGCATTGAAAATGGAACCTTCAGTTGGAAACCCTGAGGCAAGTTTTTCCAGAAGTCACCATCTCTGCAATACCCGGATGGGAACAAACACACAATAGGAGTGTGTGGTGTCAGTTAAGGTGTTCAGAGTCCCATGAATTGCAAATCTAAGAATAATATTGCCAGTAAAATGTAATTATTGTATTCCAAACTGTGAAAATTGTATTATTAGCAAACAGCTTCAAGGCTTTCTGAGATCTGTATATGTCCTGATATGTTCTGGTTTAATATTATTGACTGCTACAAATAATCCTTTTGTTATACTCCTCTTGGCTTTGAAGCAGAAATTCAATATTGGTGTGCCACAGAAGACAACTTTCTTCCAATGTCTGTTTTAGGATTTTCAATTTTGAGTTGAACAAATACTCTAAATTACTTCTCATTATACTTGAGTGATTCCTGAAAAATCAATGATGGAGAATGACATAATAGGGTTAGGTAGAAGTAAACAATCAATTTTAAAAATGTAAAAGTAAAAGGAAACTTTACTCCTGTGAATGTTGCTGTTTTTACGTAGTTGTTGCTATGAAAATTGCTGTACTATGAATATGCTTCCCCTGACTAGCAATGGTTCAAGTGCGTACTCATCAGGCAGGACAACAGACATAATTTAGTCTTGATGATTATTCCATTGTGATTAGTAATGGAAACACAAAGGAAATGAGTTCTCTGCATTTTCTGAGGGGGTGGGGAGGTGGGGGAAGACAGAAAAATAGAAAAATACCATCAGCTCATCAGCAAGGGATGCAACAATCAGACAAATTAACAGAAGAGGCTCTTAAAGAGGGCTCACAGATAAAGAGAAAGGAAGCACAGCAGAAGGTTTTTGTGGGTTAAAGTGTTTGGGCATATTTTTGAGGGAAGGGCTAGAACCAAGAAAGCAAACTGCTGAAAGCCCACTACTCAGAGGACATCCAGATACTTGTAGCAAAAAGCTCTGTCCATTTATTCCAGTCCTTCTGCGCCTGTTTTTCAGTAAACTCTTAATCTGTGAGAAAACTTTCCCTTTTGTTCTACGGTGTCTTTATATTATTTAAGAGCTTTAAAGAACAAAATTAACAAATAGGGAGGAAAAGGGAGAAAAGAGACATTTTTAACAATGTAGAGGAGAATGGAAGTAGAGTGTAGGAAAGATCAGTGCATGTACATAATAATTTCATTCTAGTCATGTATAATGCTGGGAGCTAAGTATGTTGTGGCAAAATTTAGCAATGACACTAGATTTTCAAAGCAGTCAGATGAAAGGTGACTCGAAAGTCTCAGCTTTTGTGTTATCATCACTCTCTGTGCATAGGTCAGGAGCTTTCAGCTATCTATTACTACCCAGTAAAGATGTTACCATCATTATTTTTTGTACGATGAAGTACTACGGAATAGTAGGAAAGTAGCACACAGAAAATCTGAGGTTACTATTATGTCTTTTTCTAAAATTGTGTCTGTTCCATCATACAATTCAAGTCCTCTCTTTTCATGAGAAAAGTTTAAACAGCGTGGAGATGTTCAGAGTGGAAGAGAGAGGAGGTAGACACATAAAAGGGATTAAGAAATTCAGAATGTTTTGAAGATGTAAAAACAATAATCATCCACTGTTGAGCATAAGGGCTATCCAACAGAAGATTTAAATAAACAACCTAAATGTAGAATTTTTGCATAGTTTTGCAAATCTCATCAAGATTTTCCACAGGACTCCAGAAATTAAGAGAGACGAGCAATTGTGAAAATCAACACTAGAAAGATTTCTCAAATTCTATTAAATACAATGCTAAACTGTCTGGCTTGAGAACCAAAGTGATATCACTAAACTTACTGTATTCTCACAGATCCTTGCTCCTGGGAGCAAGGGGTGAGTTTTGGTGATTCAATTAGTCTCCACTTAATGAATTGAAGTGAAAAAAAATGAAGGAAAATGTTAAAAACCCACCAAACTCCACCCTGTCCCGGTTTATAAATCCACTGATAGAAGGAAATTCTTTCTAAACACTGCTGTCGCAGATACAATTGTGTCTTCCAGGTTAAGGCAAACACAGTGTGGGGATGTTACAGCCAGGTGGTGTATTTCCTAATTATCTTCATTCTTGAGTGCTTTATCCTATAAGAAAAGAGCAGAACTTCCTTAGAACATGTGTAAAGCCTATATCTGCATGTACCTTTCTGTGTGCATCAATCAAATGCTTCCTGAAAAGTTGAGCTATATGCCCGCAAATTTTTACCTTTTGTGCTTAAAGCCCCAAATTTACATTATGACCCTATTCTCTGAGCCCAAACCCAAAACAGGGAAATTTGCATTTCAGGAAAGTGTGTGGGCAAGAGAGAAGAACCTTGAGCAACCTTCAGCTTGGAACTGTTGCACCCAGACCTGCAGTGCAGATGGCTTGGGCAGTACATCCATCTGGTCTCTCTCCTTTCTTTACAGAACAGATGGGGAAACAACTCTTGCCAGAAAAAAGGGTACTGAAACCACTGGATTTTCCTGCTTGCCCTTTTTTATAGATCTAGGCTCTTGGGAAGGAGTGGAAAATGGATTTTGGGATCAGGAGGGAGGAAAGAGTAGTTACCTGCTCTCTAATACTTCTGAGAGCTTCAGCAGTCTGGATTTTTGAATCAGGACTTGGTAAATACAGCAGGTACCTTTGCTGTCACTGAGGCAAGGAATAGTTGCTGCTGAGACTGGTCAATGTAGCTTACTTCCTTGGTTCCCCTGGATGCTGGACATAGCCAGATACTGCTGCTGAGGTCAGAGCATCCTGATATGACAGAGCAAGAGGAAGGCTGTGACACAAAGCATCAAATTAATTTCCTGAATGTGGAGGGAGAGCATTTGCTCAATTAAAAACCACAATAAACCCCGAGGTTACTCACAAGGTGTGTAAGTGGTCTGCTATGCCAAAGACTGAGGGAGAATGGGGAAAGGGTGGGGTACAAGACCAAAGGAAGGAAACTGCACAAAGCATAGCAAGAGGGAGGGACGGGTTTGATATAAGCAGATACATGTCGCTAGGAAGAACCAGTGTGGTTAGGTCTAAAAAGTACTTTCTGGCTTTTTGTCAGCTGCAGGTCCTCTCTGCATATGCTTCCTACAGCTGAAGAACAGCAGCCTAGAGCCTCCTGCCAGGCATCTGCTGAGCAGCTTTGGATGCAGGAGATGAGTGATGACTTTGTACGTCTCCATTCAGAGAGACCCTTTCTGAAGTTTTCTTGGCAATCTGTGTCTTTTTGCATAGCCACTGAGATTCATTTATGCAGGGAGAGTTTTGATATTTTCAAGACTATAACATGTTTTTTTAATAAAAGTAATCTGCTTTTCTATGCCGGTTCTTTACATATACTCTCAATTAGTGCCATAAAGACAAGTGAGTGCCTTAAAAAACATACTCAAGATTTCTTTTGATTGCTGAAAGTTGCAGTGCAAAGTACAAATAAGCTCTTAGAACTTTCCACTGGCCTCGTATTAAGAAGAGTAGACTTTGGCATTTTGTGTGTATGCTACAGAAAATTGATGGTGATAGTCTCCGGCTGAAAAACAGCTCAGTTTTGGTCCAGAGCATATGTGAACATACTGTCTCTCAGCAATTAAATCAGTGCTCATATGCTCTTTTTATGACAAGAGAAATTGTAAATATTGGTAGTTTATTATGAAACAGTCTCAGGGAAGAAAACCAGGCTGGCATAAGTTTCTTGATGTTCGCTGTCAGAAATAATTAAATATGATTTTTTAATTTAAGTTATTAATAGTAACAGTTTCTGCAGAATTGCTTGGAGCAGTATTTAGCCTTTAAAAAGGTTTAATATCTTCTGCTTTATTTGAGATAAAGTTCTAATGTTACTGTAAAAGAAGAGTTAGTAAGTTTTGCTTATAATGATGTCCCTTAAACAGGAGATTTGAAATTAATGTTGACTACTGTTGCAGTAATGGTTATAGTAGTACATGCAAACTGCACAGCACTCTACCAAAACTAAGTAAAATTATCCAATATAATGATATGATAATCTCCAATGATATTTAAAAACCAACATAGATATAAGCAACTTAATGTTGGTGCCAGGTAAACAAAACAAAGTGAAATTTAATAAAACCTCAACAACTGATTACATCCTTAACCTCAGGTATGGTTACTTAACCATGCAAAACTGGCAAGAAAAACCTCCAGACTGGAATGATGATGATGAATAGTAGCTCTGATCCAGGTAAAATATATTTTTCTGGGTGCAGTGCAAGGTAGTAAGACAGTGGACAGACTGCCGGTGGTAATCTGCACATGAAACATGCTGACTTAATACTTGCTATCTAAAAGTCTTTTAACAATTATTGTGATGGATTCTACAGATTTGAAAATTGATTCAGAGGGCTAAGGTGAGTTGTATGCCAGACACTTAAAAGATAACAAGTCTTGCAGTCCCAAGAAGCAGTTTCATCCAAGAGATGCTGAAGAAATTTTCCATTTGTGGAGAAGAATTTTAGTTGCATTAGTAATTAGTTCTAGTTAAAAATAAATTTTTTCCCCTCCTTTTCCCTTTTTCGCCCCTTTTTTGCTGCTCCCACATAGTGCTGTTTATTTCTATTCTGAGCTGTTGATCATCCTGACAATTTTATCTATTATAATTCCTTTATTTCTATCCTCAGTCCTGTGTCATGTTTTCCTTCTGGGCCATGCAGCCTAGTGTTTTCCTCTTGGACCAGGTTGGAGACTTTGCAGTGCTGCTTCCTGCAACATTTGTTCTTAAAGACCAAAACAAACAAAACTTGTAAATTCAAACAAATCACATACAAATTAACAAAATATTCAGAGAGCACCCAAAAATTAGCCACAGTCATATATGTCTCCTTCATGTGGAACCGACTTCTGCATGGTTTTTATTTTGGTACAAATGTCTAAGTGCCCTCTTCACAGGTTCAGATCCTATCTGGGACAGAAACCTTGTTCTTTTGGTTCTCCTCTGTGATATTCCAGAGGATCACACTCCCCACCAATATTACTGTGTACTACACCAGTGCCACCTTCTGCTCTAATGTGCTTGAGTTGACAGATGCTAAAAGTTTGAGGCATCAGCTAAGCTTTCAAAAGTAGTGCTTATAAACGTTTCAAAACTTCTTGATCTTCCAGAAGTATTATTAGTATCTTATGGCACCCTTGGAGACTACACCAGAGTAGTCTGCAATTTGACAGCAGTTCCTTCCCCATCCTCCACCTCCAAACCAACAAAATTTTTAAAGAAGGAAGTTCTTCCTTGATCTCCTTTGCTATTGAGTTATGCTATGCAGCAGTTCGTAGCAATTTTAAAACTAAGGCAGCAGGCAGACTGTATTTCTGTGATCATTTCCAGCCTCCAGTTTTTCCGGGAATCTCATTCATGTCCAAATGAATATGCCCTATATTGTTGAAACTTTTGATATGCTGAGACAGGGTAAATCATAGGGGTTAAAGTAAGAATATTAAATAGGGTACCAAATATGAGAAGAAATGGAGCTGCTCTGTTAGTGGATTTTAACAAGAGGATAAACAATTAACATGTCCTTCATCCATATATTTTGTAGGAGCAGCGATTGAGAATAAAATATTTAAGAACACAGCATATAATGCAGCCATTTAAGCATTTTAACCTGTTATTATCTTTTTTTCTCTCTATTTTTAGAAGTTCCATGTTTTAACTGATAATCTACCCATTCACATGAAACTCCTTTTCATTTTATTCTGTCAATTGGAAGCTTAGTACTTTAGCAAATCTTACTGTATCTGAGGCAATTTTTCTTTTGATGGTTGAAATCAGAGGCAACTCTCCTCATTATTTCTGTGTTTTTGGATTCTAAAGAATTGAAATTCATTCAGATGTTATATTGAATGGAATAATAACCATAGAATTGGTAGGTTTGGAAAAAAACCTCTGAGATCATTGTGCCCAACCATTAACCCAGAACTACTATGTCCACCACTAAGCCATGTCTGCAAGTGCCCCATACACAAGCTTTTTTAAACACTTCCAGGGATGGTGATTCCACCCCAAATAATGATGATAATGATGTAACAAATAAAACAATAACTTTAAACAGCCCTGCCAGGGATATATCAGTTTCAAAGCAAATTTCCTGGACTGCTTCAAGTACGGCACTCCTCTGCTCTTTATTCCTAATCTTGCAGAAGCTTAGATTCCATGGAAAGAAGTTTGTCTCAATAAGCACACTTTATTGGTACCCTCATCTTTTTACTGACAGCATTCTTTCTCCCCTTAAAAGCCTCATTTCAAAGGATTTCTTCACAAAATACACAATGATGCTACTTAAAATGTTAATAACTCTTGGCTACATAGGTTGTCTACACTGTGAGATCAAGGTACATGAACCTTGTTCTCTTTTGCACTCTTCAGTCTTAATTTTGAGGAGTTGCTCTTCTTTTCAAGTTGATAGATTTTCACTACTAACTGTTGAGAATATACAAGGGACAATGAATAACTGGAAACTGGAAAGGGAAGTTGGACAGTAGGAATAAAAGGGTCAGTGGAAGACTTTATAGCACTATATATCAAAGCTGAAGGCTGAAGCCTGATCTAACCTGTGCTCTTGGTGTGGGAAGAGGAGCAAGGACATGAGCCACACAGAACTTGCTTTGTTTCTGTTGCTGGAAATGGGGGGGGAAAGGAAGATGGCTATTTTTCCTAGGAGTAGCTAGCTTGATTCTGGCAATGGCTGATGCGCCATATACCCAAACTACTCCAAAATGAAGACCAATGAAGACCTGTATATGCAAGCAAATGTCTAATCTTCAGAAATGCCATGTATGTAGCAACTCTCTCCAGAGTAAAATTACTGGTAGACAACATAAAAAACTTTACGGTAGCTCTAGTGCTTAGTATATGATCTTGCTGATTTGATTTTAATTTTAAATACTTTTCTTTCCCGTATTTGCTGTTATTTCAATGAGAAATTCAGTAAATAATACTTGATCTTTTTAATGTTGACAAATTTTGGTAATTTCAAATGCACAAGGAAAATTTAAATGCCTAGTTAAAGCTTTTAACATTATGATCCTGACTTTTCAACATCATAAGCATCTTACCCAATTATTTTTGTCAGAAAAGAAGTGCAAACATCTAAGACAGTTCTGCAGACCAATTTGTGGAACTGGGTCTTGCTTTGCAAAGATCACTTTTAAGAAGTACTGATTAAATGGAAGCAGATTTCACTTAAGTAATTTTCTGCTCAGGGAATGATATAAACATTTCTATTAGCAACTTATTTTTAACTCCTAAGCTGCATTCTGTGTGCACTTCCACCACATAATCACCACTGAAATTTTGAAAGGCAATGTACAGAAAGTCATACAAATAAATAATAAGGATTTAATTTTGTATAAACCATAAATAGAACAGGAATGCCACTTTAAACTTGTTCCCTACTATAGATTTAGATAAAATTGGCTTTCTTACTACCCCTATCTTCAAATTCTCAAAACTAAACCAGAGATAAAATACAGAGCTCTTAAAAGGCAATAAGACAGATACATCTGCTCAAATATTTGGATAGACTTGGATTGAAAAGGGAAATGAGACTGAACCTTCTTTCATTTCAGTGGTCATTTGCAGTTGGCTTTTATTTCTCAAATGTTGTGAGGGGAGCTACTTAAAACCTCGAATGTATTCTGGCTTCGGGGGCATTCTTCACAATTTATTGCATTGTTACATTGACACATGCTGCTGCAGAACCAGCAACAGCGATACAGTTCAGACAGAGGGAGTTGCCTGGGTCACTTGATCCTGTGGTGTAGCAAAACTTTCTGGTGCAGGCAGTGTGTAGTTCTCAAGCAGTTTAAGGGCAACTGCTGCTGTTGGTGCAGTATGTGGGAAGGTGGATAATGCTTCCTTCAATTGCCATGGCAGCGTGGTTCAGCTCTCCAGGGCCTTCCTGTTATTCACTGTCACGCTTCCACCCTTTTCCAAGGCAAAATTAGCTTACTTTAATCTCTTCCTCAAGGAGGGTTCTTGTTCTGGGCACACAGCTATGGAAAAATATTAACAAAATAATCTCTAAGGAATTTCAGCCTGAATGCCTGGAAATATTCAGTATGAGACACAGCTAATGATTAGAAATGGATCTGGCAGAGACTACGGGATTTCTCCATCACTCAGCTTCCCTTTTTGTGAGCACAGGCAGGTTCACATCAGCATTCATATAATTGTGCCTTAACTGCTGCTGCTTCTTTGTATAAAGACTTCAAACGGTGTTTTTCTTACTAGCCTTCTCAGCAGATGTTCCCATGGCACTAGGTTCTGGGAGCCTTAATACTATGAGTTAGTCTCCCCCTCCAATATCTTTATAGACTGAAGATACCAACTCAGTAAGAAGAATTTCATTAGCTTCTTTCCCCTTATGTGTGTTCTTTCTTTTTCTAATGTTCTTAGTCTTCAGCCTTACGAGAATGTTACATACGTTTTTCCAATATTTGTAGGTATAGTGATTGCTAGTAAAACAAACCTGGCCACAAAAATCTTCTCATCTTGGTAGAAAAGGCTAATAGGGAACCAGGATTAAGAAGGATTCTTCTAGACTTCAACTCTGCAACCCAGCAAAGATATTAAGCATATTTCATTTAGCATGCACACACATTTGTAAGATTGCTATAATTTGAAAATAAGATGTAGCAATATAAGGAATGGCAGGTAACTGCATGAACCTCTACAGGGAGAAACTGAGATCCCTACCATTCTCTTCCTTTTGGCACTGAACTCCTTTGTCATGGATGAGTAGAATGTTGCATCTATTGACTATGGTCAGAAAAATACAGGATTACTCAATTTATGAATATTTGAATTTTTTTTTCACTCAGATTTACATATTTACTTGTACTTGAATGAATTAGTGAGATATTTAGTGGAACATATAATGGATGTAGAATATTTTTTTGTGAATAGGAACTAATATGAACATATCCTTACTTTCTTTCCTGTAGTTAACTAGATGAATTTACAGGGAACTGGAGCAGTTCAATGACTGAGTGTTAAACATCTGTTTCTACTTAAAAGGCACAACCAGAAAGTATGTACCTCTTGTTTCTATAAACTTTTTGTGAACCTTAATGAATAATGAATTGCAAAGCAGCAGAATTGGTCAGCAGCTATTTGCATTAGATAGGAAAAGGTTAATTTGTTACATTTTTTTCAGTCACACATAATCAGATATATTTGCTACAAATGAAAGATTCTTACTTAAGTGTATTTAAAAATCAAAGCTTTGGCAACTGAGTAGTCTAGTGCAGCTGCTTAGAAGGGTTGTAATTAAAAACCCCACTTCATACTTTCAAAGATTAGGGCACTTTTATCACCAGAGGGCACTATCCTTCCAGGCTAAGATTAAGCTGTTGTTAGATGGGTTTACATATATATTTTTTTTAAATATAAGAAAAAGAATCTCAGGCAATACTATTGGGTTGTTTTTTTTTTTTTTTTAACTGATATGCTCATTTAAATAACTACATTCTGATTATGCCCTCCTTTAAGTTTTTCATATTTCTACATGAAAATATCCAGATTGATGTTAGACTGGTTTTAGATACCCAAAAAGATTTGCAGAAAAAGCAAAAGTTATATGTTTTTGTGCACTGGCAGAGACCTCTTTGTCGCAATCTAGCTGCTATTATAGGAAGAGACCTGCATTTGAAAAGCTGCAGAGCATTCTTTCCCGTCTCCCCACAGAGGGATTGTTTAGGCTGCTGGTCTGTTTTCATTCTCTCCAACCTACCATTGCTCCAGTAGTTGACAGGAGAGGTGGTTTGCAGGTCATGCTGACCACCCCCCAGCATGAAGTGCTCCTTTTTGCAGGTGGCTCCTGCTGGGATTTTTCTCTTGCTGACTGTTGTGCTCCAGTGACCAGTTGCAGCCCTGCAAGGACTCCAGTTGCTATTTGTCCTCCTCTCGAGGGAGTATGGGAGAGAGTAAAAGTCACAATTGATACAGCGGTGGCCACATAGCAGCAATAGGCTGCAGCAGCATGAGTCCAAGGTCTTTCCTCGTAGCACAAAATGATGTTTTGCCTTTTGTATGTAGTATTATGCACTAGAAGCATTCATGCTATGAATATATATCTTATCTTTAAATGTTTTATTTGTACATTTTCCATATTCCTGTAATTCCTTTATTAACCAGACAAGACTTTAGTTAGTCATTTGGACTACAGACACTTTTTTTGTTTGTGTCACTACTAGCTATGTGTTAGTCCCTCCCAAGTTCTGATAGGTCAGTTGCATGGGTATAGCAGTAAGACATCACATCACTTAGAATTGCCTGCATAAGACATCATATCCCTTAGATTTGCTTGCATTGCATTAGCTGTGTTACAATTCTGCACCCAATTCCTTTCTCAAATATTCCAAAGAATAAATTCCATCTTGAACAGATGATATTAAAACTCACCCCATTCCTAGCAGTGATGAACTCTCACAGCTCTTTCTTGTAACAAGATACCTGGAATTGTCAAGTTATTAATCCAAACTTGTGACTGACAGAAGGAGAGATAAGAGTGCAAATAGTTCAGTGTTTTTTGCTACCTCGCACATCACTGCTGTTTAGTTCCAAGTGACAATAAATCAAATTTAAGGAGACTAAGAGACCACAGCTCTCCAATCCTACATAATTTTGTGTTTCACATGTGGCAGCAGGCTATGTATGAAGGAAGGAGGTCCTGGTGTAGTGTGATGGAAACTTCCACCAGGGAAATGCCACTTGTGCAATGGTTGCCTTTATTTCTGGTCCTGCTGTGTTTATTATTGATCTGGATACTGGTGTCTTCAAAATGGGGGCAAAGAATGATGTTGGAGCTTTCTGTACCTGCAGGCCATTGCCTAGGAGAACAGACAGCAAGAAAATCTGCTCTCATGGTTGACTAGAAATATCATCCTTCATTTACGGGCAAAAGAAGGATTTACTTTGTGGAAGGGAACTCTCATATGGAATGGTCTGAAAGGAAAAAGAAATTTAATTAACTTTTTCTGCCCATGAAGTTTCCCATGGTGTTCATGGGTATGTCTTTTAATAAAGCAGTAAAGCAGATCAGGTGAAACTACCTTTTCCCTCTTCTCTGAGTATGTCCATCAGGCCTAGGTATGCCCCTCATGCCTGATGGGTTCCTGTGGCTGACTCCTTTTGTTCCTGAGCTGCTTGATCTGCTTTTGACTGGTCAGAATAATAGCTCTGATATCTTGAGCTGTCAAAAACCACCACATACAGTCACAGGGAACTGTTCGCACAGACCAACATGTGATTTGGTTTTCCATAGGAGTTTTGCAAGCAAAAAGATTAAAACAACAAATCCTGAGATGCACACAGCCGTATCTAAATTTGGCTTAGGCAGATCCTTGCTGCCCAGTTACAATCTGCTCCTCTGCAGAATCTCTTTTTTCCATCCTGTGGCTTTTCAACTGCTTCCAAGTTCTGTTTAAAGTTTCTGCTGAAGATTTCCTGTTCAGGAGTTTTTCTTCATGCTTTTAATCTTCTTGAAGAAGAAGCTGTAGAAAAGCATCAAAAGAACACACAACCTCAATTTGGTGCATGATTACAGCTACCAGTGGCCTTTGGCTGTAGTTCTCCAAAAGTAACTCATGTTGATGCAACTCCTTGGTTAACTCTTACCTGATTACTGAAATCACCACAACAGTGGAGATGCAATATTTTTTAGGCCTGAAAAATTAAACCTATGTTTGTCTTACCATACCAGAATATCAAAAACAGGAATCTGTTTTTCAAATTATTTCTAGCTATGATGTAATTAAATGGTTGTGGGTATTCTAACAGTCTACATTGAGAGTAACAAATGTCAAAATGATTGTACTCTCTCTATTCAGGAAAAGCTCTAAAGTATTTTTCAAGAGGTCTAATCCTTTACTTATTTTATGAATAACGCAAGTGCTATAATTATTTTCTTTTGGAGAGAGCAGATTTGAGCAAACTATAACCACTTCTGAAAATCCCAATTGGTTTCTGAAGAATTTCTAAATAATATAAAATGCAAATATTACAGTACCTTGCATAACACCTTACATGATTAATGTCCCCAGAACTTTGCAGTCACTGGTATTTTCTTTAGTGAGGATGACACTATCTTATTCTGAAAAATATCTTCCTGTTGGCAATGTGGGTGATTAGTGTTTGAGAACATGTCCTTTCTAATGTGTAGTAGAACTTGCAAGATCTGAGCAAACTGACAAGATAACATTTTGTCTTTAAAAATCCAAAATGCAACAGAAACCACCTTTATAGAAAGGTATTCTTGAATTCTGGCATCAATATGCAGCTATTTGCTCACTTATCAGTACAGTTGGTTTTGTGCCGTTTGCAGCACTTGTCACTGATTTCTGTGGCAAGTGGTCTTTACGGATCCAACTATAGTCTCTTTCATTTTATAAATATATATGCTCATGTATGGGATAGAGAGATATAGGTGCATGTGTATGTATGCAGTTGCATAAAATTACCTTCCTCAGTCACTGAATGTAGCATCATAAGGCTGCATGATTGAAAAAAGTGTTTGCTGAGAGTCCATTTACTGCTTAAATATCACATTGAGGTGGGCAGACTTTAGAAGGAGAGTTCAATCTTCAAAGACAAAGTAAATTCATTAAGTACTCTCATTAGTTTTCTTCCCCAAGAGGACAGCAGTGTTGAAACCTGCTTGTGGTTTTGGTGTTTAACAGCTGCTTTGTGTTTAACACCTCAACAGCAAAAATTGCAATTCATTGCATGAGTTCTTTGAGTGACCTGGCTTGAGTATGCCAAAGAACTGTTAAGGAATTTGAATACTTAATGATGGAAGATTTCTTCTGCCTTTTTGTTTTCCTATGGCAATTAGGTACTGTTGATATATAATCCATCCAAGGAAAATGCATCTGAGTTTAAGACTGTGCAACTTTCAGTATTGTTTATAGATTCCCACCCTAGCTTTAAATGAGGTAACTTGGGTATTGGTAGAAATACTGCTGCAGCAACAGAAGGCTTACCATGGGTAATTTACTTTTCTTGGAAGTGGGATAAATTATCCTCTGCTGAGCATCATGTGTCCATGTATGAGTATGTATGTATGAGACTCTCATACTCAGGCTTTCTCATTTCAAGCTTGCTCAGATCCCTATACCATATGGTAGTCTGCAGGATAGCTATGGCCCTTTGAATTGAAATTGAACAAAAACGGATTACTAGAAAGGTAGAGTTTTGAGTGACAGTCAAAAAGCAGCAACCATGGGGTAGCTGGCAATGAGTAGATACTGGAGGAAGCTTCTCTGGTTTTACAGAAGACAGCTGTTCTCTCTCTGATGGGACTCTACTTGGAATAGCTGCTTTGTGTATGAAAGACACAATGTAAAGCAAAACTTCAAGGGATCTAGCTTCGTAAGGCAAATGTTTGGCTAAATCTGACTGTCCTTTTTTGCCTAACTGGCAGTTTATTTTTTGCAAGCTTAAGGGAGATGCCTTGGGTCAGAAATGCAAATTGAAGCAAACAGTTAAAGATAAGGAAGCTGAAAAAGAAGAGAAAAAGAGCGGAGAAATGTCATATCCTGCTGCTGGTGCAGAGCTCTGGTTTGCAGCCCACCCACCTTCTGGATTACCATTCAGATCTAATGCTTTACATGTCTCAGAGTTATTTTCTCCTGTGCATTCCGTTATGTAATAATAAGTATCAAATATGATCTGCTCAGCTACATAATCGGCAGCTGAATTGAATTTGTCCCACTACTGAAGAAGAGGTCCATGTGCAAATTTGCATACTGTTCTTACATCTTTTCCTGTTGTCTCAGCATTTACTCTGTTGGTCCTCTGCTCTGGGCAGTCTGCTGCAAGGGCTGATTTAAGGGGAGGAAGTAAAAGTTTTGCTGTTCTTACAGGACGTGCTTTTGTGATTTAGATGTGCCAACACGGTGTTAATTACCGCTTCTTTAACAGCTTATGTGAAAGAAAGACTGGCATCAACTCCCCCGAATTTTATTGTTCTTAAATTTCAGATGGTTGCATCGCATCAGTAATTACATTCAGATTTTCAAATCTCACAGAATGGATTTGAAAGGAAATAAAATCCCAAATATTTTGTGAAAACAGAAATGGTTCTGGATAAGTTCTCCAACACAGGCACTCAAATATACAGGGCCCTAATTCTTCCCTGTCTCCTGCTTATACAGCAATTTGCATCGCTGTGGGAAGAGACTATCCAGTAGAATTGGGTAGCATTTCAGTTGAATACCCGTATACATGATTACAGTATGTGAGGCTATGGAGGGTCAAGCTTGTAGTACTTAGACAGGAATCCAAAATTTTGAAATAGTATTTCTATGACTCATCTTTCCACCTGCAGAGCTGTCATGTTATGATATATAGAAGATACTTTAACATCTCTAAAATTAGAAATGAATATATGTTGAATGTCAAAAGGTTGTAGAATCTCTCCACTAAAAATTTCAGGGTGAGATTCACAGTTCTTTGGCTTTGGCATGCTACCTCTAGTCTAAGGGCTTTGCTACACAGTAGAACTCATCCTCTGCTGAATTTTTTTGAATATAAAGTCTTACCTTCACTGGGAAATTCACTCATTAGTGATGCCATACTCTGTTGCTTGGAAGTAGCAGTTAACTCCATCTTGTGATTTATTATTGCAAGCTTTTATTTGCCTGCATTGCATGGTGCTTTGGCAGGTCTCCATTTGCCCTCCCATGTTGCTCAGACCACCTGGTCTACTACCTATGTGCCTGTAACTGCTCTGCAATCACAAAGATAGAGCATCTGTGCATGTGTTTGAATGCTGGGGAGCAATGATGTTCAGTTCCTTCCTGCTTTCAAGTTCTAGCAATCTGTACAATTACCATGGTTTTCTTTTCAAGTCTTGAAAAGTTTTCTTGCCTGCATCCAATCGGTTCAACAACAACAAAAGTGATCCCCAGAGGACAGAGAATTGGGAGGGGGAAGCAGTTCTCCAAAATTCAGACATCATAATGTGGTGAGGATGCTAACGCTGCTAACGTGGATGGTAGAACAGAGCCATGAATTCAATATGTATGTGCTGTGTCAGAAATAATGAATGTGAAACTACCTTGCAGTAAAACTGGACATCTGCTTTTTAGGGGGAGCTGGAACAGTGAAAGGTTCAAAATCTGATGATGAGAAATTAGTACAGTTTTAGCACAAGGCTACAGTGACTATTTCACCTTGGCATTGCTGGTACTCAAAATAAAGACAAGGCCCATGGGTGAGGACATGATTTTAGATTCAGATTATCTGGTAGTCAGGGGGCAGCCAGCACCCTAATGGCTTGTCCATGTCCCCCACAAGGCTGCCAGCAGGCTGGCAGAGGGACCAGGAAGCAGAATGGTACTGGCTTCTGCTGTAAGTCAGTCCTACAATGAACAACCATCCATTCTTTGGTTTTCTTCCTGGAGCCAGAGGCACACTGGATCACCTATAGTGTGCCAGGCACAGTGCCTTTCATGCTGGCTTTCTCCCTCTCTTCCTCCCAGCAAGCCCTGGCTGGCCGTACATTGCGTTCAGAAGCTCTCTGTCTGGCGCTAATTGAAGGAAATCTTATAATAGAAATGTGTTTGTTGAGGGCATGTCATTCTGTAGCTCTGCAATAAAATATGTAGTCCATAATGTATTTTAATTAAACCAGAAATTAATTCAATTAATCAGTGCAAGTCCACCCGCCCTCTCCTTTGAAATATCATATGCTCCAACAATAAGGAAACTCCAGATAGGAAAATTGCATATCTTCCTTAACAAGACACTAACACTGTTAACATTTAGTGTGCTGGGCACTCACTGAAAATCAGCATTTATTGAATGGGGGCTTCTGAGTGTGTTAAAGAAACAGATTCTTAGACTCATAAAGTGGTCGAGTTGGTGCTAACTATTGAAGACCAAGGTGCTTTCACTTTCCTATCACGGACATTGTCTATCTTCTCCAGAATGTCAGGGGAGGAACATTTCAGTGACTTGTAGCAGCTGACCTCAGTCTTGCTTATTTACTTGGGAGTACTATGTACCTTTTTTTTTCCTTGCTGTTCCTGGTCTTAACCTGTCACAGATGCCCAGTCTGTTGCATCCATTCACTTGGATTTTGTGGGTAGGCACTTTCTTCATTTTGCTGACTGAGGACACAGGCCATGGGTATGTCCTCTAGTATTAATGGACCTGCATGCAATTAATTAGTTGTTTACCTGTCTTCAGCATCTATGTCACTCCTGATAGAACCATCAATTCTTACCTTGGCCATATACTCTTTAAAGCTGTGGCTACAGATACATTAATGTGAAATGGAGTTTAAGAGAGTAGCCATCCAACATGCCCCGAATTCAGTATGACAGTTACCCCACGTGACTGAGTGTGCAAATTAGAAAGTTCTTCTTATTGCAGATGCTGGCAAGCTCTGGTGTTCAAAGAAATTGTCCATTTTGGTTAGATAAAATACAATATTCTGATGATCAAGAAGTGAAATGATCCATCAGCTACTCAAATGCCACATAGCTGAAGGTATGAGATAAGTTTTCCAAGGCTGAGAGAAAGGACACAAGACCAGAGACACCAGAGGCCTGCCTGAGACAGATGAAGTAACAGGGAAGATTTTTTCTGTCAACAGGGAGAAAAGAAAAAACTCTCAGTGACAGGCAAACCTCCAGAGAGAATAGGGGGCAGACAGTGGGTATGAACAGGAAGATCTTATTTCTATAAGATATATTCTGTGGAAGCTGCTCTTCCAGTGGATGAAAGTGAACTTTTGTTGGGACACAGGCTCGGGAGAAGGTCCCATTCTGAGCCTCAGTGCCCCATAGCCAGAATGTTGATTTTGTTTTTAAGGTACATTTTCCCTTAAGACAAGTCACTGCACAGCCTGTCGTGTATGTCTCCTGTTCAAAGTTACCACCATCACCAGTTTACAGAAAACTGTCCTGTCTCAATTACATTTCTGGCAAAACCTTTGGCTTCATGCTTTAACAAAGACTTTTTGGCACCTGTAGCTGTGGATGAATGACACTGTCTGGGATTTGGTACAATATACACCAGGGCTCCCAAGACTTGTGTCATTGTCATACTGACTGCTCTCTATGATGCACTAAGGGAGCACTGTAAGATGAAGACATGTCTGTCTGACCTTCTGGGTAGTCTTGGTGCTGAAGGGATGTTTGGATGGCACAGAAATACCATAACGCTTCCTTCAACTGACTTTTGCAGAATAATTATTTTTCATTACTTCTATTGTTTCTACACATCTGGGACTTCAAGCTGTGACTCAGGAGATGCAGTAAGTCACAAGCTGCTTGCAGTGTTGTACTGTAGGTGTCTGGATCAATAAGAGCTGATTACACCTTTGTCACCCCGTGTGCAAAGCAGATCCTAACTGACTAAAAGATGGAGATGGCTTTCTCGGGGGGGAGCTTCTTATGCCTTGGCTCTATTCTTTGTATAGATGTGTTGGGCTTTTCATGTGTGAGCAAAATGAGTTCTGTCTTGGATGTTCTGAACTCAAGCCTGATATTCATGATATCCTCATCTCTGGTGAGTTGGATTGGAGGGTTTCTGTTTTAACTGCATGGAGGAAAAACACTGTTCAACCTTTTCCATCTCATGTCTTAACTTCTGGCCAATCACAGCAATATCTAGACAGGTTATTTTGTTTTGTTTTTGTTTTTGTTGTTTATCTTTCTGGGAGAAAAAAGTCACTTTTACAGTAAAGATGTAATTTAATAAATGGGTTAATGTTTAATGAGTTCTGACTCACATTAGATGAGAGATAGAGACTGTAAACAAAGCATAAATCCTGGATTTCATAGGTGTTAATAGAACTCTGCAGCCATTACATAAGTTGTATTACAAATCACAGGGAATTTTTTTTTAATTCTACATGATTTTTACTGACTGAACAATTTATTTCATTTTCATCAACTTAGACAAACAACAAACAATAAAACATAAATTCAGTGTTAAATTTAGATGTGGCACAATATATATACAGCTTCAGTGAACAAAGAAGCCGGTGGTGTTAGCATAGGGTTAAAATGCTTTAAAATTGTAGTAGCTTAGATGGGCTCTGAATAGGCATTGTTTTTGTGACTCTGCACCTGTGTGTACCCATAGCACAGGTAGTACCGTTACACTGTGTTATAGGTATATAATGATTATTTAGAAATCACAGAGAGAAATTATGGGAAAGGGACTTGAAGGGGCTTGCAGTGTATGTCTGAATGATTACAATAAACCCAAAACTCATGCTCGATCGCTCACAATAATACAATGAGTAGTTAATGATTAACATATGATTCTATAGTGGTTATGTACGGATAGAGTATAAAATGTGTTCACTCCAAACCCATGTTGGAATCAGATTTGAGTTTGTACTCCGATTCCCAGAGCTCTGCAATAAAAGCACCTGCATATAATCATTCTGTGATTATGTGTTTCTATGCTAACAGTGGGAGTGATAGGTCAATTAGCCTGTTATTACTTGCTTTGATGAGAAGGATTGAACTTTCAAGACTGATGTATATCACACACAGTGCGCCCAAGGATTATACAAACAGATTTGCACAGCAGTGCCAGAAGGTGATCAAGGGACAGGATCTGAAACTTACTGAAAGCTCTTCTCTCACGATTTTTTTCTGATTCTAGCTAAAGATTTGTAAAAAAAGGGAAGCTGAAAGAAAATATCTTTTTAAATATATTGGTTCTGAAAGTTGCTGTAACTGCAAATACTCAAACACAACTAATACACATGTTCTAGTTATCACACTTTCACCTTCCACTTGTAATAGCAGTGAATAGTTAGAGAGACCTGTATTGTTGTTGTTCTAATAGGATCATGTTTCTAATGATCTTCAACTTGCTCTGTGATACTCGTACTTAAAAAGTTAGCTGGTTTTTTTTTTTAAGACAAAATTATCTACCCTAATTACATCTTTCTGGTTGCCTAGTTTAGATGAAAAGTCTGAAGGGCATGTCAAAATGCAGAGCTTCAGCACAGCTGTTTATCTCTGTGTAATACTGAAACAAATATTGAAATCTATTACATTCCTGCATCTGACTCGGGGATTGGGAAAAATAAGAAGTTTCTGAATTTCTTTAAGGAACCTTGATATCAGAATTTTTTGCACTGTTTTCAAAAAATGTTACTGGTCTCAATATTAGTTATTTGAGTTATGATTCATGATGCTGAGAATACAAACTATGTGAAAATGGTCAGGAAAGAGAGCTAGAGAGGAAATGGCCTCAAGTTGTACCAGAGGAGGTTTAAATTGGATATTAGGAAAAAATTTCTTCACAGAAAGATTGTCAAGCATTGGAACTGCTGCCCAGGGAAGTGATTGAGTCACCAATCCTGGAGGTATTTAAAACACATGTAGATGTGGCCCTTGGGGACATTGTTTAGTGGTGGACTTGGCAGTATTGGATTAGTAGGTGGATTTAATGATCTTAAAGGTGTTTTCTGACCTAAATGATCCTGTGATTCTACAAAAATAAAATAACCTATCAGTGTTATGTTCTGTAGCAGGAGGGCTTTTTTTCAGCTGTCTCCTTCTTTCTTGTTTTTTCTTTAAATATAATTGAAGGTTACTGTCTATAAAATGTGGGTGGTTTTGGTGTTTTATTGTTGGGGCTTTTAAAAATACATTTTATTCCCTTTTGAACTTGACTCTGGAGTCCTGCAGTAGCAGAGCTCAATGAAGAGGAATAACAAACCAAGCAGTCTTTCTAGGCTTCCCTTGTGTTGCCCAAGGGCAATCGACTTTGTGTCCAAAGATGATTGACTTTTACTGCTGTGTAAAAGACTTCTGACCTTTCTATTGTCCTTGTTGTCCAGCTACTTCAAGGCTGTCCTGCTTCAGACATGACTTTTGACATGCTCAGACTGCTTTGAAATGCAATAATAAGGCATAATGTCTGCTGACTCTTCTGTCACAGGAGGCAGAAGTAGTATAACACAACTGGGATACAATGGGCACATCCATGCAGTGATGTTACAAGCCCCACGAATATAGAATATCCCATCTGATTTCTTTGTGAAACGAAGTAGTTGCTAGGGACTCCAGCAATTGTGAGGCATATCCTGCCTTGAAGTTTTGGGTTTTTTGGGGGGGAATGTTGTGCTTATTTTTCTATCTGTTAGAATGTACATGGTACTAAATAAAACATGCAGCTCAAACCTACACCAAAAACCTACCAAAAAAATTGGTTTGCCCAATGCAAGTAAAAGAAAATGAGTTTGTGGCTTTATTTTCCATTTTACTCAGGGAATAAGGTACATTATTATGTTATTTGTGGTCCAATTCTTCCTGATGTGATCTCTGAAAAGGAGGAGGGTCTGTTTCTGGTCTCCTGGTTTTACTTAAGCAAAAAACCATCAGGAACATCCATTCAGTCTGGTTTCTGTAGTGGAACATGTGAAACATGTCAAATGTGTTAATGATTAGGGATGAGTGGGTCTTGTTATCATGATGGCTCTGTGCCTTTCAGGGAGGAGGATGGCAATGCTGAGCAGGGGATAGGCAAGCCAAGCCATGAATGTACAAACCTTTTGGGGTAGTGAGACCCCTTTTTCATGATACAAGTTGTAGCTTGTAACCTCTTATAAGGTGAGCTGCTCTGCTGCTTTTGTTACACCCTTTTCTCATGTGTCTCTGAGGTACTTGAGGATCTGTGCTCCCTTCCCTTGCTCTTAGCCAATGATAAATATGTCAGTGATTAAGACAGTTACACCAAAGCAACTAGAGTTCAGATGAAATCAGTCAGCATCAAGCATGTGTCTAAAGGCTTGTATGCAACAGAGCATTTATAGAAATTAATTTGGAATAAGTAAATAAGTTAATTCAAAGTGGGCTACTTAAAATCACCTTTAATTCCTGTGCAGATGTCTTTAAAAGGAATACATTCACAGATTGAGGACCATCCCTCCTCATTGTGATTTATCACTGCAACTCTTGCTGACAGGTTTGGGGAGTAATATAGAAAATCAAACCTAGAAATTCAGAAGTAAAAAGCTTGCTCTTGCCCATCCCTTTTTGTAATTCTTATCCAAATAAAAAGAAATGCACTTTGAAGCCAGTATTTGACGTGTTCTGATCTTGTCAGATGCAAGCCATGACACCAGATGGCCCATAAGATATATTTACTGGCAAGCATTTAAGTGAACCATAAAGTAGATTAGTAAAGAATTACAACCAAATAAAACTAGAAAGAGCAACTCTCAGGTGAAGATACACTTCAAAAGTCTGAATTTCCATGGACCAGATCAAAGACAAGTCATAATATATCTGCCTGCAAAAGTGCATCATAGAATCATAGAATATACTGAGTTGGAAGGGACCTATCAGGATCATCGATATCCAGCTCCTGGCTCTGCACAGGATACCCCAAAAATCACATCATGTGCCTGAGAGCATTTTCCAAATGCTTTTTGAACTCTGACAGGCTTGGTGCTGTGACCACTTCCCTAGGGAGCCTGTTCCAGTGCTCAACCACCCTTCAGGTGAAAAACCTTTTCCTCATATCCATCATAAACCTCCCCTGACTCAGCTTCATGCCATTGCCTCAAGTCCTGTCACTGGTCATGAGAGTAAAGAGATCGGTACCTGTCCCTCCACTCCCCCTTGTGAGCCCTTCCTCCAGGCTGAACAGACCAAGCGACCTCGGCCACTCCTCATACGGCTTCTCCTCCAGACCCTTCACCATCCTTGTGACCCTCCTCTGGACAGTCTCTAACAGCTTAATATCTTTCTTATATTGTGGTGCCCAAAACTGCACACAGGACTTGAGATGAGGCTGCACCAGTGCAGAGCAGAGCGGGAGTATCCCCTCCTTTTGGCCAACAGGTGATGCTGTGCCTGATGCCCCCAGGGCAGGGGTGGCCCTACTGTATATATATATATATATAT